>OZ025251.1:10496494-10671414 GCA_964019135.1 Arenicola marina
ATCGCCGGTAGTAAGATGCAATGGGATGATCGCCGGCAGTAACATACAATGGGATGATCGCCGGCAGTAACATACAATGGGATGATCGCCGGCATTAAGATACAATGGGATGATCGCCGACAGTCAGTAAGATACAATGGGATGATCGCCGACAGTCAGTAAGATACAATGGGATGATCGCCGACTGTCAGTAAGATACAATGGGATGATCGCCGGCAGTAAGATACTTACTGACGGCGATCATCCCCTTGTATCTTACTGCCGGCGATCATCCCATTGTATCTTACTGCCGGCGATCATCCCATTGTATCTTACTGCCGGCGATCATCCCATTGTATCTTACTGCCGGCGATCATCCCATTGTATCTTACTGCTGGTGATCATTCCATTGTATCTTACTGCCGGCGATCATCTCATTGTATCTTACTGCCGGCGATCATCCCATTGTATCTTACTGACGGCGATCATCCCATTGTATGTTACTGCCGGCGATCATCCCATTGTATCTTACTGCCGGCGATCATCCCATTGTATCTTACTGACGGCGATCATCTCATTGTATCTTACTGTCGGCGATCATCCCATTGTATGTTACTGCCGGCGATCATCCCATTGTATCTTACTGCCGGCGATCATCCCATTGTATCTTACTGCCGGCGATCATCCCATTGTATCTTACTGACGGCGATCATCCCATTGTATCTTACTGCCGGCGATCATCCCATTGTATCTTACTGCCGGCGATCATCCCATTGTATCTTACTGACTGCCGGCGACCCCTCCCATTGTATCTTACTGCCGGCGATCATCCCATTGTATCTTACTGCCGACGATCATCCCATTGTATCTTACTGCCGACGATCATCCCATTGTATCTTACTGCCGGCGATCATCCCATTGTATCTTACTGCCGGCAATCATCCCATTGTATCTTACTGCCGGCGATCATCCCATTTTATCTTACTGACGGCGATCATCCCATTGCATCTTACTGCCGGCGACCCCTCCCATTGTATGTTACTGCCGGCGATCATCCCATTGTATCTTACTGCCGGCGATCATCCCATTGTATCTTACTGCCGGCGATCATCCCATTGTACCTTACTACCGGCGATCATCCCATTGCATCTTACTACCGGCGATCATCCCATTGTATGTTACTGCCGGCGATCATCCCATTGCATGTTACTGCCGGCGATCATCCCATTGTATGTTACTGCCGGCGATCATCCCATTGTATCTTACTGCCGGCGATCATCCCATTGTATCTTACTGCCGGCGATCATCCCATTGTATCTTACTGACGGCGATCATCCCATTGTATCTTACTGCCGGCGATCATCCCATTGTATCTTACTGCCGGCGATCATCCCATTGTATGTTACTGACGGCGATCATCCCATTGTATGTTACTGCCGGCGATCATCCCATTGTACCTTACTGCCCGCGATCATCCCATTGTGGCTGCACTGGTGGTGGTTACATCAAAGAATTTACAGAACCCAAGGAATAAACACACCGGTTTTCAACTCTGGAGAAGGCCGATTATGTCCCGAGGACGATTTTTTCCCCAGTGGCAGGCCGACCTGGTCACCCAAAACAGGCACCTTTTGCCTTAATTAGGTGGCCGGCTTTGTTCTAAGGAGCAAACCGACTTTGTCCTAAGGAGCAAGCTGACTGTCCTAAGGAGCAACCCGACTTTGTTCAAAGGAGCAAGCCGAGCAAACCGACGTTATCCTTAGGAGCAAACCGACCTGGCCTCCAAAGGAGCAAGCCGACCTTGTCCAAAGAAGCAAGCCGAGCAAACCGACTTTGTCCTAAGGAGCAAACCGACTTTGTCCAAAGGAGCAAACCGACTTTGTCCAAAGGAGCAAGCTGACTTTGTCCAAAGGAGCAAGCCGACCTTGTCCTAAGGAGCAAACCGACCTTGTCCTAAGCAGTAGGCCGACCTTGTCTTAAGAAGCAAGCCGACCTTGTCCTAAGGAGAAAGCCGACCTTGTCCTAAGGAGCAAGCCGACCTTGTCCTAAGGAGCAAGCCGACCTTGTCCTAAGGAGCAGGCCGACCTTGTCCAAAGGAGCAAGCCTACTGTCTGGGCGATCATCCCATTGTATGTTACTGCCGGCGATCATCCCATTGTACCTTACTGCCGGCGATCATCCCATTGTGGCTGCACTGGTGGTGGTTACATCAAAGAATTTACAGAACCCAAGGAATAAACACACCGGTTTTCGACTCTGGAGAAGGCCGATTATGTCCCGAGGACGATTTTTTCCCCAGTGGCAGGCCGACCTGGTCACCCAAAACAGGCACCTTTTGCCTTAATTAGGTGGCCGGCTTTGTTCTAAGGAGCAAACCGACTTTGTCCTAAGGAGCAAGCTGACTGTCCTAAGGAGCAACCCGACTTTGTTCAAAGGAGCAAGCCGAGCAAACCGACGTTATCCTTAGGAGCAAACCGACCTGGCCTCCAAAGGAGCAAGCCGACCTTGTCCAAAGAAGCAAGCCGAGCAAACCGACTTTGTCCTAAGGAGCAAACCGACTTTGTCCAAAGGAGCAAACCGACTTTGTCCAAAGGAGCAAGCTGACTTTGTCCAAAGGAGCAAGCTGACCTTGTCCTAAGGAGCAAGCCGACCTTGTCCTAAGGAGCAAGCCGACCTTGTCCTAAGGAGCAGGCCGACTTTGTCCTAAGGAGAAAGCCGACCTTGTCCTAAGGAGCAAGCCGACCTTGTCCTAAGGAGCAAGCCGACCTTGTCCTAAGGAGCAGGCCGACCTTGTCCAAAGGAGCAAGCCTACTGTCTGGGCGATCATCCCATTGTATGTTACTGCCGGCGATCATCCCATTGTACCTTACTGCCGGCGATCATCCCATTGTGGCTGCACTGGTGGTGGTTACATCAAAGAATTTACAGAACCCAAGGAATAAACACACCGGTTTTCGACTCTGGAGAAGGCCGATTATGTCCCGAGGACGATTTTTTCCCCAGTGGCAGGCCGACCTGGTCACCCAAAACAGGCACCTTTTGCCTTAATTAGGTGGCCGGCTTTGTTCTAAGGAGCAAACCGACTTTGTCCTAAGGAGCAAGCTGACTGTCCTAAGGAGCAACCCGACTTTGTTCAAAGGAGCAAGCCGAGCAAACCGACGTTATCCTTAGGAGCAAACCGACCTGGCCTCCAAAGGAGCAAGCCGACCTTGTCCAAAGAAGCAAGCCGAGCAAACCGACTTTGTCCTAAGGAGCAAACCGACTTTGTCCAAAGGAGCAAACCGACTTTGTCCAAAGGAGCAAGCTGACTTTGTCCAAAGGAGCAAGCTGACCTTGTCCTAAGGAGCAAGCCGACCTTGTCCTAAGGAGCAAGCCGACCTTGTCCTAAGGAGCAGGCCGACTTTGTCCGAAGGAGCAAGCCTACTGTCCTGAGGAGCAAGCCGACCTTGTCCTAAGGAGCAAGCCGACCTTGTCCTAAAGAGCAAGCCGACCTTGCCCTAAGGAGCAAGCCGACCTTGTCCTAAGAAGCAAGCCGACCTTGTCCTAAGAAGAAAGCCGACCTTGTCCTAAGAAGAAAGCCGACCTTGTCCTAAGGAGCAGGCCGACCTTGTCCAAAGGAGCAAGCCTACTGTCCTAAGGAGCAAGCCGACCTTGTCCTAAGGAGCAAGCCGACCTTGTCCTAAGGAGCAAGCGGACCTTGTCCTAAGGAGCAGGGGGGCCTCCCTGGTGTAGTGGTTAGCGCACTAGACCGCAGATCAATAGGTCCTGGGTTCGAATCCGGGCTCGGGCACCTAATCTGGGGCATGTTTCATTCCTTCATCCTTCATCGTCGCGGGAGGTTCCTTGGCCCAATTTAGCCTGTATGTGCACAAAAGTGGCCTAAAACACCAACATTCCATTCCTAAGGAGCAAGCCGACCTTGTCCTAAGGAGCAAGCCGACTTTGTCCTAAGGAGCAGGCCGACCTTGTCCAAAGGAGCAAGCCTACTGTCCTAAGGAGCATGCCGACCTTGTCCTAAGGAGCAGGCCGACCTTGTCCTAAGGAGCAGGCCGACCTTGTCCAAAGGAGCAAGCCTACTGTCCTAAGGAGCAAGCCGACTGTGCCCTGAGGAACGGGATCTGAAGGCCAGGTTGGTGGCTCTTCGTCGCGGCGACACATTGTGCGAAGTCAGCGACAATCTGAGCCGTGAAGGGCGGTACACACAGCCCTATGTACGTCTACCTTCACTGGACCACGGATGTGTTACCCCCTCCCCCTCCCCGCCACCCCCTCCATCAAGGCCCCGTGACGTAGGCGTGGGTAAACGCACCCAGGTCACCCCGAGGTTAAGTCTCGTACCGCTGTAATTGTGCCTCTCTTTTCGCTGGAAAATGTGCTGGCCTCGTTCACCCTACTGCAATGCGCTTAAAAAGCATCTAACCAATGGGAACAGTACTTCAGTTTAAAGTTAATGATACAGATAATTCCGGCCCCAACATTCATTGAGCTGACAGATTCACATTCACATTAACATTTAACAGAATAGTGTAGAAACTCGAGTGAATTTTTCTAACTAGCTTACTGGCTGATGGAGAATGTGTGAACTACGTCACAGATTTTTGTGTAATCGACTAATTCATTGCCCATTTTTTACATGATAAGCTGACATGAGACAATACATTTTTCCAGAGATCAATGGGACGCCGAATCAGGCCATAAACATGTGACAGATTGATACGAATATGCTTTTGGCGGTACAAAAAGTTAATTTTGACGGCTAAATAATCTTGGTCTTTAGGGAATTCGACACTGGTTGTGGCGGCTTCGAGATGCTGCACGGACTCTTACGCTTGGGATTTCACCATCTGCATCCTGGTCACACTTTTACGACATATGGGTAGATATTCGTGCGTTATTGTCACTGGTGAAGAGAGAATACAGGAAGGTATACTGCAAGACAAACACAACACATCAACACTAGCACAAGTTGGCTTTAGCCGTATACATGTAGGCCAATGTGTTGAGAGGATGGTATGCTCAGACGGGGGCGGGCGTGGGGGTGGTGTAGGCCCGCCCTCACGCCTTTACGGTCGGTCTCTGGAAGTTAGGCACCTTCATGAATGCTGAGTTTACTTTTTTACTGCTGCTACTAACGCCGTGAACATTCAGCAGCCATGGGGGCGAATATCTATCAGAGACTTTACATCGTTCTGAAGTGTCTCTCCTGGTTGAAAGAGCCCCATAACCATCAATCAGTCAAAACACGATCTGAGCAATCTGACGAGCGCATTGCATGCCGGGAGGTTTGCAACAAATCGACCGGGATAAACTGCTACCGTTGAAACGGTTTCTATTCACCGTGCCTAGGGGAGGCACTGTTATACAAATCTGGTGGGGTGCTTCCGTGGGTGCCCCTTGATGCCTGAGAGAGCAGACATTTGTGATGAAAAAGATACCCCTATAGAGCGGATATTGTAAAACTTGCAAACGGGGGGAGGCTCTCAAAATGTGGGTTCATAGAGCGGGTTGCTGCGCAAAAACCCAAACGGACTTCCGAGCGGATTTGGCGGTAAAACGCCCCTTCCGAGCGGATTTTGGCGGTAAAACGCTCCTTCCGAGCGGATTCTGGCGGTAAAACGCCCCTTCCGAGCGGATTTTGGCGGTAAAACGCCCCTTCCGAGCGGATTCTGGCGGTAAAACGCCCCTTCCGAGCGGATTTTGGCGCTAAAACGCCCCCAACCCAGCAATGTATTAAGTAGCCCCCCTCCCCTCCGCTCACCATGTCAAGTGAACAGCGATGACAGTGGATTCATTGTAGTTTTCAACAGCGAATGCCGAATGACACGAACCTGTCTGCAGTGCACTTTGATTAATTGAGCCATAAATAACGGACTCGAGTTTTAAATGGGAGTGTTCCCTTTATATGACAAACGTACACGGCGCTACTTCAGGCGATGCATATCTGGTCTGTTGCGTCAATTCTACATCCCCACCACTGACATGACCACTCTCTGCCTTCGATTCACTGCGCTAGGCCTGGGGCTCCATTATATCTCTGTTGTCGCCTTCTTCCTCAATGATAAGAAAAATGTGCAGCGCATTTCTACAAAGTAGTGCCGGGGACCATGCCTAAGCCTAATAACACACCATATCAGGTGATGAAAAGAAAGAGTTCAGTCACAATTATAACTTGTTCGAAAAGGGTACAAGATGTTTTTGGCTGTATTAAATACACAGAGCTCGTTATTTTTATGTTTATTCTTGAAATGTATAATCTTACAAGAAATTACAGCTGATTTGACCGTTTTTCAAGAAACTCGAAATTTGCCCCCGGCCGACAGCAGCGGTAAAAGCGTAGCTTGCGTAGCGCCACCGTGCGGGGAGGTTGTGACATGACAAGAAACCCACAGACATACATCTCAGACAAAACATTAGGCGATGGTTTAAAACGCCCCCGTATGTTTCATCTGTCTCTCTTTTCATTGTCCCTGGCTCGGCGGGAGGTTTCTTGGAGAGCCTTTAAAGTGCATCACAGAGGCCTAAAACATCTGACCCGGGCATCTGACCTGTTACAGATTGGCGGTAATTGGCGGCGTCGCTCAAACAGTGACATCGTTAATATAACAAGACACAAGTCAGACACCCAAATGGCTGCCGTACAAACACTTCGCTCTCCAGTTTCTCACCCGAGGTCCCCATAAGTACCAATGTAACTTGTTTATTTGCATCCTCCGTGAATCTTTTTGTTTACCAATTAATAGTGTTAGAGCACTGGTTTGTGGTGGGGAGGGAGGGGTGCGGTAACGGTATGGGGTAGGGTGGTCGAGGGTAGGGCCGCGGTGGACGGTGATCGTAACCACCTCTGTCGCTCCCTGTCTTCGTTAATTACAAAAGGATGATGAAATAGTGATTGTATTTTTTTGCGCTGGCTGAATGCAAGCGAGAGCGGCCATCTCACCTTGTATCGTCAATAACTCCGTGAACTCGCGGCGTTTCCCAGTTTTACATTCGCCGAAAAGGTCGTATTTTGACTGAAATTGAATCGCGCCGTTATATAATTGCGCATACCAGGCAACAAATTCAAAATATTTCTGCACCATTATATACTATTGGTAGCATGGACAGCTTGACACCGGGGGCGCGGCGTGGGGATGGGGTGGTGACTGGTGAACCCCTGGCTTGCTCAGCCGCAAACTGATGAAACACATTCGAAGAACTCATACGTCATCCAGGCGGCATAGCTTTCTGTAGCCTGGTTCCGCGGCGCTAACTTCGCTTGTATACTTGTACCAGCTTAGAGTTTCTGAGATTGGAGCTTATAGAATAGACCGATCCGGGCTCCGACACTAAGCCCCGCCCACGCTTGAGTCCTTTTTCCTTACTCATGAAATTGACAATCATAGCTGATGGTAGGTACAAGTGAGAAGTACTCATCTCTGAAATTGACAAGGAAGTAACATGCTGCGTTGTTTGTGCGACTTGTTTGTCCGACATAACGCACGTGGAAGACCTTTTTCCACAATATGATTGGATAAAAGCCACAGTGACGTCAGTCAATGATTGACAACCTGGATCGGTCTATTGGAGACGAGCAACAGACCGACGCATGAGCAAGCGACCGGCTATATTAGCAAGCGACTCGATTGTCTAAACCAGAAATATACGCGTTTGAGTAAAAAAATCTGACCTTCATTTCATGGAACGTGTTCTTAAACAGAACGATTTGGTGCCGCCTGTAAGAACTATTTCATCTCGCAGATATATCTTACCCGGTGATTATGACGTCGTTAATCAAACAGTAAGTAGTTCGGAAAAGCGCGGAGGAAGCGGCGGCAGTTTAATTTGAATTTTATGTTTAACTTCACCGTGCCAATCGATCACACTATCTGACAACGCGTATATTATACCTGCTTATAAAATACTTATACTGCTACCGTAGTGACATTTATAACATGTGGGCGTGGAGCCAGCCAGCCCAATTCTAGGAGACCCCAACAGGGGTTCTCGATTAGTGAAGTGCTGCCATCTTGTGGGGTCTCTTGGAGACAGGGTGAACCCGGGAATACCTGGTTATACATTTCGACCCGTTACTATGGTTACATATCACGCGTCCCCCCATGTTCAATAGAACGATCGTTGTACGACGTTTAACTGCGACACTTGACGTGTGATTTCTATGACCGCGATGTGACCTTGGAATCCTGACCTCAGCGTTCTCTTCAGACACGGCGCATGCGCCTTTCATCAGAACTGAGTACACTCCACCTTGATCTCGCTCCACCAGGTGGTTCTATTGTCCTACCCTATGAGAAGCGCAATCTCGGTCCTAAGGTGGCAGTTTTTCCCTCTAGGGGTTGAGTTACATAAATTAGCTTGAATATATTGAGGTTTACTTTAATTAAACATGATTCAGGACCGACGAACAGGTAATTATCAATGTGCGTCTGTGCAAGATACTTCAAATTCTTTTGGTGTTTGCATGTGAAGCATGCGGAGCGCCTCCTAGCGACGGAGTATGAACTGAGGGGGGCAGACGATCGTTTGTCGATGGGGGCGGGGGGGAGCGGGGGGGCGGGGGGTCTTTGTCGGGTAAGTTCAATATACGGTCCATCCTGCCAAGTTTGGGGTTATGTGGGGTTATTCAGAGAAGCGGGGTGTGGTGGTGGTGGGGGGGGGGGGGGGTTAACGTTTCTGTTACTGTCTGGTTTAAAAACGTGTTAAACGAAAAGAAAAGAGGCAGGAGCGGGGGGGGGGGGGGGAGGGAGGGTGAGTTTAGATTAAATTGAAGCGCCCATAGTTCAAAATAGGTCCATGACGCTTTTCCGAGAAAGACGCAGGAAGAGACTTGGGGGGAGTGGGGGCGGGGGGGGGGGGGGGGGGGGGTGCAATATATGAGAAGTGCATGGCCAAAATATGCTGACATAACACGACTTTGGTTTGATGTCTTGTTGGGTCAACCGTAACTGATATATCTTCGTGAACGACAAAAAATCCAGCCATCCCGTTCATATGTTAATAATTAAAGTGTTGGTGCCACAACTTGTTAGCTCCAGGTTAAAATTGTTTATGGAAGATAAACAACTATGATGAATGTGCTTCAGTAGGCCGTTACCGTTTTTATCCCACAAAATCACCATAAACGCGTTCGTCAAAGCAAAACTGAAGTCCGGTGGTTTGATTTCTGGGGGCCTTGCATCTGAGCTATATTTGAAAATTCCCCAATGATGTGACAAAGATTGACAGGTGAGCATTGAAGCAGTGTGTAGATATCTGTTGTCGAGGTTGTGTATTGTTTTCATGGTTGAGTGCTTCTTGTTGAGTACAAGCCAATGAGCAGAGTCTCAATGTAAGCACATTGTAAGCACATGCGTTGGTATACTTCTTTGACGTCACTTTCCTCACTCTCAGAATTTAAATCGGCATGTGGAAAAATGAATGGAAAAGTATTCCCTTCTACTATTTGGGACGTTTTAACTCAAACACAGAAAGATATGAGCTAAAGTTGTTTTGGCGATGGGATTAAGAATATTTAAAAATATAGCTGCACAAAATAGATAGACGACATATTTGTCATTCGTTTGCGCCATCACAATGAAAATTTGTTACGACCGGGCAACACGGAAGAGAAACTAGCGTTTGTTTGCATTTCCTACGAAAACGAGGAGGCGTAATGATGTCACACGGATTCTCCCCGGTCACAACGTTGGCACAACGCTTCGAACAGTAAACTTCAAAGAATAAAAAAACTTGTGACCAAAAAGTTATACGAAAACATCCAAATTGTTTTGTTTTACCATTACCTTGTGTTTTAATGACGCATCAGGGTGTTCTTACGCCACGCGCTGTACAGTTTGATAGCGGAACGGGTTATATGGCCTACTGGCTCTCTCTCTCGCTCTCTCTCTCTCTCCCCCACCCCCCTCTCTCTCTCTCTCTCTGTCTGTCTTGACAGCAAGTCTATGATTACTACAACGCAGCTTGGTAAGAACTATCCTATGTCGCCTGTGATGAATTACATGTTGGTGACCATAGATCGATTTCTTTATAGCATCTGGTTAGGTGACGCTTGCATTTGCTGTATCCAGCACGACTCTTATCATATCTAATTGGAATCACACGTTGGCTACCACAGTTCCCGGCCATAGCAAGCTTTGATTAATATGTTTATGTGCAAAAGTTCCCCCGCCAAGGTGCTTAAACAATACATTTGTTGGTACGTACATCCATCTTTCATTAACGTCATTAATTTTCCTGACATTTAAACATTTGATAAACAAAGCTGTCCATTAATTCAGTATGTCTTCATTTGTTGTGGACATCACGCGAACAAGAGCATGTGCTATGTCACAAGCTATTTACGTACTTTAAGGGTGCTGTCGGAGACGTTATGACTATGGGGGGGGGGGGGGCCTTTCACTCTGGAGACGTTATGACTATGGGCCTTTCACTCTGGAGACGTTATGACTATGGGCTTTTCACTCTGGAGACAATCTGCCCCTAGTTATCAAGATTATCAAGGGATCAATACTTTCGTATATATGTGTATAACGTGCATATTAATATTCAATGTGGATGATAGTAAATATATATGTTTCTTTTGAATGCACCCCGAGATTTTCTATATTTTAATTATAATGGCTGGCCCCCCACAGTTGTATTTCAAATTGCATCTATCAGGTTCCAGCAGCGATCATTTTCGTAGTTTGGTTGGTTGTATATTCAGCGCCAATGTGACTTATGATAATTCCAATTGAATACACCCGAGTGGAAAAGTATCCTTTTATTAAGGTTCAAGTTCGTTATTTTCATACAAAGCCGGTTACAACAAAGCAGGCCGGTAAACGGTGGTTGGCAAGACAACATTTATGTGGCACACCTAAAAGTCTGAGAAGACTTTGGCAGTACACCATTACTTATGGACTGGCGCAGAACGCTTTAACCACTTTTTGTCATATCGCGTCAATGGGAGAAGGAAGGAATAGTGAAACCATGTCACAGGGGGTAACACCCCTACTCTTTGCGAAGAAGCACATGGAATCTTCATCCTGCGACCCCACAGGCACGGCCACAGCGGGGCGGGAACCACCGATCCACGTGCAGTTAGGCTCTCATGTGGCCAGAGCGAGCGCTCTAACCCACTGAGCTACCGGGCCGGCCCGCTCGTGGGTAGAAGGGACAAGATAAGATAAGATAAGATAAGATACAGTTTTATTTAACGTCGGTATGTAAAAGTCAGCAATAAACATTAGCACACGTGCTATTGACCGACAATGATAAAACAGCATGAGCGGATGAGATATATGTACATATGACAATGAAAATATAACAACCTTTGCATCTCATAAAACCTTATCCATTAGCTATGTTGCATAATGTGCACGAATTACAGTGACACAAGAACACATCCGAGGTTGACGAGGTAGCGTATTCACGGCCACTGGTCCACCCAGCCTGGCTCCCGCCGTTACGTACCACTCGCCCATATACCTCATGTTCCTTCTCGACAAGTCAAGGTCGCGTGACATTTCGCCTTCCCTGACCTCCAGCGGCTGCGTGCGACAAGCCGCATGGCCCAGGGGTAGAATAAATTACCCGCTGATGATATATAGTTATACATAGCGAAACGCCTGTTGCCGTGGCACTGGTAACAATATATATGATGAAGCCGACAAACCGGTGACGACAACTGGGGCTCGGTGGTGACACCGCTGGCCTGACCAGATATGTATATTTGATATTAAGGAGCAATTGCCACTCCCGTGACGAATTCTAGGCCAAATATAAGACAATTTGTGTTTGCTCAAATGATTTTAACGGGCCAATTCAGCAGAGGTATTTTGGAATAAGTCCTGGATCAAGATTTCTCTCAGGAAACAAACTGATCCAGAATAAATAGTTCGTGACTGTGCACTGAACGAGATCTATCCTGATGCGAGATAAAGGCAAATCTTAAATTGATATTTTTATAGGATTAATAACTATGTGAAAGACAACTCGGTTGGACAGACTGAGGGCGTAATCGATTCGCATCTTCTAAACTCTACCTCTTCTAGAAGAGCACTTGCCATGCGGTCGTTTCGCCTCTTCTCTTCTTGGAAGACCTCTTCTGCTCTTCCGCCCAGGTAGGTGGAAGAAAGACGAGGTAGAAGCAATTCCAAGATGGCGGAATGTAAATATGCCATATTCGCTCAGTGTGATCAAATGTGTTTAAGGGCGGAAATACATGAATGAAACAATAAATAAACGTATGTATGACATACGTAAGACCTTTTTTGTTATTTGAAAGTTATGTGTGGGGTATATGAGGGCCCATATATGCAGTCAACCATGTAACTATCTGTTGATGCTGGGCGATAATATATGGACGTGGGCGATAAATTGTGAGCTATAAGCGAGCTATAAGTGAGTGAGCCATATTGAAACTACTCTTCCAACTCGTCAGACGCGATCGATTCATCGCTCATATTCTCTATTCGGGGGTGAGCTCTTCTCTCCCTGGAATAGTTGAAACGATTAAACTCTGAGGCCGTGACCGATTCGCCTCTTCCAAACTCTACCTCTGCCGGAAGAATACATGCAGAACGATTGTTCCGTCTCTTCTATTCCGAGAAAACATCTTCCGCTCATATTCTCTATTTCTTGGATGATCGTTTCTCTTCCTTGAAGAGTTTACACGATTCTGCTCTTATCTGATCAATGGCGGATTTCACGAACGCAGTTTAACTGATTACGGGGTTTAGTCGACTAAAAGTTACCATGTAAATTATGGACAGTTTTAGCCGACTAAGCCCCGAAGCCGGCCAATCCATGTACGTGAAATAGGCAATAAGTACTGATAGCATCTGAAGCCAGTTTACAACCGTTTTGTGGGGTCAATTCCCCTTAACATCAGCAACGATATTCCGGGGGGACGGGGGCCTGCCCGGTAGCACAGTGGGTTAGAGCGTTCGCCTTGAGTGTTCTGGCCACCTGAGAGCCTAACGGCACGTGGATCGGTGGTTCGCGCCCCGCCGTGGTCATGTCTGCATGATCGCAGGATAAAGATCCCATGTCCTTCTTCGCAAAGAGTAGGTTACCCCCGGGGACATGGCTCCACTCTCGTTTTCTTTCTCCCATTGACGCGATATGACCAACAGTGGTTAAATCGTCCTGAATATACAACCAACCATATTCAGGGTGCCTTATTTAGCTTGGGTGATAAAAACAATACATAAGGATTTAAATTGTATCTGATAATAAGACAAACTGATGTCAAACCCATACGCCTTTTGTTATTGACAGCCCACAATATCCAAGATATCCCTGGGTCACAGCGATCACCGCTGTTTCTGACGCGCCAGAGTGGATGTGAGGAACGAGCTTCCTCTGCTGGCAGAGTTAAATGCCAGCCTTATGTTCGGCGCATGCGCAATCGGTATATATATGCGTTCCTGCTTACACCAGTGACACGCTCACCAAAATTAGTTTTTCTACGAACACGATTACTCTTTAGCATGTAGTTGATCAATTCAGCCTGGGTTGGTTGTATATTCAGGACGCTTTAACAGTGCAGTCAGGGAATTGTTACCGCTAGTTGCGCAATGTACAATACTCACCGAGAGAGAAGCGGACATTCCTTTTTTTTTGGAAATGCGGAAGTGAGCCGTTGGTTGTATTGATATAACACTCACCTTAAAAATATAAGACGGCAGTCATACAATCATTCCAACCGTATATAGACACGTTCGGTTCTATCCACCTTTAATATATGTTAGGAATAAGGTGCCGCTTTACGATTGAAGTATTATAGTTATACTTTATCATATTTTAAATGACGAGTGGAATATTGTCATACTAATATTCTGGCATATTATAATATTTCAATCGTTCTGTTACGGTATTTATTTCAAATCTTCATTTCCCATTTCCCACAATTGATTTTGATGGTAAGATTGTTACAGCATCACCCAAGTTATCACCACTGTATTAACAGGGAAGTGATTCGAATGGTCTGCAAATTGCGTTCTTCCCTTAGAAGCATTAGCTCAGATCACATAGGGATATCAGAGGATTAACTCCAAGCCAAATCGCCAATTATCGCTCAACTTACTGGCATATTTACAGGCAACTATACATATTATAAACTGTAAATAACTGCGCAATATGTCAATTTACGCATACATGCAGGCATAATTTACGCAGGAAACTCTGACGAAAACATTCAATAGATGACATGTGAAGCCGTGTAACCATAATTGATAAGCCTCAGCTTGCACTAAACACGTTATTTCAAGTGCCCCGTATTGAATTACGGTGGTGCATGGTTCAAATAGATTAGTGCCTTTTCCTCTTACCATCAACCGATATTTATCACTCGCCGTCTACTTCGTCGCGCTCGGCTGCTTTCAGGAGAGACACGCCTGTAGAAGGAGCGCCTGCGTGCCAGTCAGTGGCAGCTCATCTACTCACGCTGACACACACTAGTACACCGCCAGAACCAAAAAGAGAGTCTCGTCCTTTCATACTAAAGACAAAACAGCTCACAGTGAGACGCACGCAAGCGAACAGACGGATTAGATGCGCGTGCCCAGGGCTAGCCCAGGGTGTCTGTTTCGAGAAACTGTGTTGTCAGTTTCCCATTCTGATATATACAAACTCTGGATATATATATACAGATAGTGCCGTTGTCTTATTAGAACTCGTGGCTATTTTCGCCCCGCCAGTCATGAGATGCCCTGCGGCTGGAGTTCTGCTCTTGACGATCAGCATCATAATAATAGGGGATGTCAACTCAGCGGTGAGTGAAATAATACTTATCTCGCACCTGGAAATAACCTGTCCCGAAACTGGTGT
The DNA here is from genome assembly GCA_964019135.1 of Arenicola marina. NCBI lineage: Eukaryota > Metazoa > Annelida > Polychaeta > Arenicolidae > Arenicola > Arenicola marina. The sequence goes on from OZ025251.1 coordinate 10,511,285, forward strand.
TGTTGGGAGGATGAGCATATTGTGTAAAATCCACTGGTGACGTCACTATTGTTATCTCACGACATTATGTTTCTGTACTGTAATGTTTGAGTCATAAGGACGTGGATTTTACATAAGTTACTGTCCTCGGAAAACGACATTACTGGATAACAATGGGTCCTTGGCCTTCGCCCTCGGACTCCACTATTATCCGGTAATGTCGTGTTCCTCGGACATTAACTTACATAATTCTGTCGGCCGGGTAGAAGAGAGGGTTCAGAGAGAGGGCTGGAGCCGGGGGGTGAGGGAATAGGGTTGGAGGGTGAGGGGGAAGGGGGAGAGGGTACTGAGATAGTCTGGTGGTCAGCACGTTGTGGTTTTGAATAGTGCGATCTGCCAGGCCAGATATGGTGCCGGAGTCCAATGGTTTGGGTTGTGTGACCCCAGTGTTGCGAATATCTAGGTTTGCGCCAGACTCTTGCAGGTATTTGGTGAAGATATGTGTTGGGTAAATCAGACATATGTGTACATCCCCGGGTACTTCTGGGATAGGTTCGGTTCAAAACAATCATTTCGCTGTGCGTTATGGTACAAGTAACAACGGTTAATTGCCAGTATTATTCTGATAAAAGTCATTGATATGAAGACAATTTATTTTGCAAAGGCGGATCAACGATGATTTTCAACTCTTCTCCAAAAAAAGAAATCCTAAAAAAACTGACGACTGTTGGGTGTGTGTGGGGGGAGGGGGGGGGGGGTCACAGAAACAAAGAGTCGTGGCAAATATATTTGTCATATGCACCAAAATATTCTCACGATCAAAAAGGCGCCCCCCCCCCTCCTCCTCCATATATCATAGATCCGGTAGTGCATTGTGTAGTCACGCAAATCTCTCTTCCGTTCATTTAACATACACGTCATGGCAAAGCCTCAGTTTTTGGGACAGCGAGGACGACGTATACCGGATGCGCCTTGCCGTGACGGAAAAGGAAATGACCTCAGAGATAAACGGTTTATAACACAGCTGCAACTGCACTTCCTGGTTCAACGAACCGTATTGAGCGAATTATTGTTTAGGTATAGCCCATGTATTACTCGCGGAGTGGAGTTGCAATAACCGATGTCATGGGCTTCAAGTGGGGCAATATACCGATCCATATTCCGACACGAATAGACCAACCCAGGCTATCAGTCATTCATTAACGTCACTGTTTTTTTTTATCCAATCATGTGGTGAAAAAAAGGTCTTCCACGTGGGTATGTCGGACAAACAAGTCGGCTATGATCAGCTTTGATTGTCAATTTCCTGTGTCAGGTTGTCTGTTTCAGGTTGTCTGTGTCATGTTGTTGTGTCAGATTGCCTGTGTCAGGTTGCCTGTGTCAGGTTGTCTGTATCAGGTTGCCTGTGTCAGGTGGTCTGTTTCAGGTTGTCTATGTCAGGTTGACTTTGTCAGGTTGTCTGTGTTAGGTTGTCTGTCAGATTGTCTGTTAGGTTGCCTGTGTCAGGCTGTCTGTATCAGGTTGCCTGTGTCAGGTTGTCTGTTTCAGGTTGTATGTGCCAGGTTGTCTGTGTTAGGTTGTCTGTCAGATTGTCTGTTAGGTTGCCTGTGTCAGGCTGTCTGTATCAGGTTGCCTGTGTCAGGTTGTCTGTTTCAGGTTGTATGTGACAGTGTGTTCATGTCAGGTTGTCTGTGTCATGTTGTTGTGTCAGATTGCCTGTGTCAGGTTGCCTGTGTCAGGTTGTCTGTTTCAGGTTGTATGTGCCAGGTTGTCTGTGTTAGGTTGTCTGTCAGATTGTCTGTTAGGTTGCCTGTGTCAGGTTGTCTGTATCAGGTTGCCTGTGTCAGGTTGTCTGTATCAGGTTGCCTGTGTCAGGTTGTCTGTGTCAGGTTGTCTGTCCGGTTGTCTGTTTCAGGTCGCCTGTGTCATGCTACTGATGCGCAGATAAAGAACAATATGACGAAACGCGGATATTGAGTACACTATTTATTTACGCCAAAGATAGAACACATAAACAGCTCGCGAATTACGCCACCGTCTTTGACGAGGAAGTTTGGGTGCAACAAGGGGGTGGTGGTGGCGAGAGGAGTGGGGTTGGGGTATGGTGGTGGCGGGAGGGGTGGGGTCGGGGTATGGTGGTGGCGGGAGGGGTAGGTTTGGAGTATGGTGGTTACGAGAGGGGTGGGGTTAGGGTGGGGTGCAATGTGCAGTGCATGTCATGGAAGAACTCTAGTCGCCCTCTCTTACACTCTAAAACATAAGTAGCAGCAATCCACTCCTTCAGAACACTACTACTTACAAAGCGAACCAAGCCTTGCGTTATGACATAAGGTAAGCAAGGTGCATACTCCGCTATGGTAATTCGATACTTGTACCTTGAGACCCTCTAGCAGCAAACGCACCGCCCTGGCTATGTAAACCAGAGACCAAACCCGGAAGACACGCCGTGCAAGACCAGAATGGCTACAGGCGTATATATATATATATATATATATATATATATATATATATATATATATATATCATGTCGAATTATACATGTCCAACGTGTCCAATTGTATATTTGTATATTCAGGACGCTTTAACCACTTTTGGTCATATCGCGTCAATGACAGAAGGAAGGGAGAGTAGAGGCATATCCCCGGGGGTGACCCCTTACTCTTTGCGAAGGACATGGGATCTTTATCCTGCGACCACACAGGCAAAGCGGGACTCGAACCACCGATCCACGTGCCGTTAGGCTTTCAGGTGGCCAGCGCGCTCAATGCGAGCGAGGTGGAGGTGGGGGGGAGGGGAGGGGGGGCGCTGAGTCCTTGCTGTGTTGGCAAGCAGGCTGAGCCTGATCATACCCCATGGCATTGTCCCGAAATGTGCCTGCATCTGCACATAGGTGGTATAAAACACCAACATTCATTTACTCAGGTAGAGGAGCAAGGTGTAGGTGGGTGTGGGGGCTGAGGGGGGGGGGGGACAAAATATGTGCAGTTGTCTCAGTGTTCAGTTTCGTATAACAAAGAAATCGACTTGTATACGTAGGATACGAGTATATGTCGGTTACCGTCCATCCATCACCACCATCCATCACCACCATCCATCACCATCACCATCCACCACCATCACCACCATCCATCACCACCATCCATCACAACCATCCATCACAACCATACATCACCACCATTCAGCATCACCACCCATCACCACCATCCATCACCACCATCCATCACCACCATCCATCACCACCATCCATCACCACCATCCATCCCCACCACCCATCACCACCATCCATCACCACCATCCATCGCGACCTTCCATCACCACCATCCATCACCACCATCCATCGCGACCTTCCATCACCACCATTCATCACCACCATCCATCACCACCATCCATCACCACCATCCATCACCACCGTCCATCACCACCACCCATCACCACCATCCATCACCACCATCCATTACCACCACCCATCACCACCACCCATCACCACCATCCATCACCACCACCCATCACCACCATCCATCACCACCATCCATCACCACCATCCATCACCACCATCCATCACCACCATCCATCATCACCATCCATCACCAACATCCATTACCACCACCCATCACCACCCTCCATCACCACCATCCATCGCGACCTTCCATCACCACCATCCATCCCCACCATCCATCACCACCATCCATCACCACCATCCATTACCACCACCCATCACCACCACCCATCACCACCATCCATCACCACCACCCATCACCACCACCCATCACCACCATCCATCACCACCATCCATCACCACCATCCATCACCACCATCCATCACCACCATCCATCATCACCATCCATCACCAACATCCATTACCACCACCCATCACCACCCTCCATCACCACCATCCATCGCGACCTTCCATCACCACCATCCATCACCACCATCCATCACCACCATCCATCACCACCACCCATCACCACCCTCCATCACCACCATCCATCGCGACCTTCCATCACCACCATCCATCACCACCACCCATCACCTCCATCCATCACCACCATCCATCACCACCACCCATCACCACCACCCATCACCACCATCCATCACCACCACCCATCACCACCATCCATCACCACCATCCATCACCACCATCCATCACCACCATCCATCACCACCATCCATCATCACCATCCATCACCAACATCCATTACCACCACCCATCACCACCCTCCATCACCACCATCCATCGCGACCTTCCATCACCACCATCCATCCCCACCATCCATCGCGAACTTCCATCACCACCATCCATCACCACCACCCATCACCTCCATCCATCACCACCATCCATCACCACCACCCATCACCACCATCCATCACCACCATCCATCACCACCATCCATCACCACCATCCATCACCACCATCCATCATCACCATCCATCACCACCATCCATCACCACCATCCATCACCACCATCCATCACCACCATCCATCACCACCACCCATCACCTCCATCCATCACCACCATACCAAACCACCATCCATTCACCAACATCCATTACCACCACCCATCACCACCATCCATCAGCACCATCCATCGCGACCTTCCATGACCACCATTCATCACCACCATCCATCACCACCATCTATCACCACCATCCACCACCACCATCCATCACCACCACCCATCACCACCATCCATCACCACCATCCATCACCACGATCCATCACCACCATCCATCACCACCATCCATCACCACCACCCATCACCACCATCCATCACCACCATCCATCGCGACCTTCCATCACCACCATCCATCACCACCATCCATCACCACCATCTATCACAATCCATCACCATCATCTATCAAAATCCATCACCACCATCCATCACCACTATCCATCACCACCATCCACCACCACCCACCCTTCACGACCTACCCAGTCACCGCCATGGCATATTGCGTCCCTCTGTATCGATCATTTATTGACGTCAATGCTTTATCCAATCATGTGGCGAAAAAAGGTCTTCCACGTGCGTTATGTCCGATAAAAAGTCCGACAAGCTCTGTCAGTTTCAGAGATGAGTATCTCCCAGACCACTCGTCATCAGTGATTCGGACAGCGCCCTCGCGCAATAGACCGATTCCTAAGCCGACACTAAGCCCCACCCACCCTTGAGTCTTTTTTCCGTAATCAGGAGTATGAAATGACAATCATAGCTGATGGTAGGTACTCATCTCATCAACAACAAAGTGACATGCTGGTAACTTATCCAACTTGCTTGTCCTACAAAACGCACGTGGAAGACCTTTTTTCATCACATGATTGAATAAAAAGAACCGTGACGTCAGTGAATGATTGATCAGCCCATTGGGGTGACCCCTCTCTAGACAGACTGGTTGGCTAATGTTTCTGAAGGTGGCGCAACATAGCTTTCAATATGCTATAACGACGCTCACTGTACATGTAGTTTTATATCTTCCAACACTGGTAGAATGATAAACTTAATACCAATCGCATGCACACATAAGTTGTTCGATGATTGTGACATACAAAACACCATTAGTTTATGCATAAGTTTAATATCCAATACACGAATTACCATTCATTTTAATTTTTAACCCTTTTTGTTTGTTATTTCAGGATGACTTAATTTTCGAATGCCCAGCAGGTAAGTTGATGGATGGATTTGGTTATTTAACTAAGGGTACATAATAATATTAACCATCTTCGTTTGTCAAACTAATAATAAAGATCGCACTTAGCCGAGGGGACCCTAGTTAAGGCCATGTAAGGCAGATGGCATTAAAGCAACCTAATTATTTAAATTTGTTGAATAATGATCCCATTTGAGTGGAGGAGATGCCTCTGTCGTCTCTGGATAATTCGGGGTAACCCCGTGTGGTCTAGTGCTGCGTAGCGCCTTCAGCTAGTGTCCAAGGCGCTCTGATAGGCCAGCCCAAGCGGCCGGTGCGTGGTTCGAATCCCACCTGTGTACATCTTTGCGCAGGACAAATATCCCCTGCCTTCCTTCGCAAAGAGTAGGGGGGTTGCTTAGGGGCCACATGGCTACCCACCTACTCTCTCTACCTCTCTCTACCCTGACCCTTCCCATTACCGCAATATGATCTACACTGACCCTTCCCATTACCGTAATATGATCTACCCTGACCCTTCCCATTACCGCAATATGATCTACCCTGACCCTTCCCATTACCGCAATATGATCTACCCTGACCTTCCCATTACCGCAATATGATCTACACTGACCCTTCCCATTGCCACAATATGATCTACCCTAACCTTCCCATTACCGCGATATGATCTACGCCGGTCAAACCGTCCTATTGACATCAATCAAACAATCTCCATCACAGGCACAGTAAATCAGTGGAGGGGGGAGGCCGGGGGGGGGGGCCCCACAACGCACCCCCCCCCCCGGCCTCCCCCCTCCACTGATTTACTGTGCCTGTGATCTCCATAATCCTGTGATGGCAGCTTTGAAAAATATATAATAAAAGTTGACAATAAATTATGCGACAATCCAATATCCCCCCCCCCACCCCCCTTACACTCCTCTATAGTAGGCCACTGTGTGTGAGGTTTCTAACGAGGCTGTGTTCTGCTGGGGGGGTCACTCCGAGCAGACTGGTTACAGGAGGATGGCGGCCCGCAGTGCTACAGGGTGTTCGACTCACAACAACAATGGGAGGATGCCACGCAGACCTGCAGCAAGTAAGTGGAGGGTGCTGCTGCCGTTTTATCATAAATAATAATTCCATAAGTAACGACTATGGGTGTTCACTGAACAAATTTATGCGGAATGCTTTCAACCACGTAAACCTCAGCAGAGTATTTACCGTGAGGGATGAGTGGGGGGTGGGGGGGGGGAGGGGTTGTTAATATAAATTAATTTATATTGATACATGAATTGATATTAATACATGAATTTGTATTAATACATGAATTTATATTAATGCATTAATTTGTATTAATGCATTAATTTATATTAATGCATTTATATTAATAAATTAATAAACCCATAAACTGTGGGCTGATAAACTGTTGTCTTTGCAGTTATGGCGCCCGGTTGGTGAGTGTGACCGGCTTCCAGCAGAACCGGATGCTGGCCGAGTGGGTCAAAGACACCGGACATATATCCGTTCCTTTCCAATACTGGATCGGTAAGTGTATCGTCACTGCTGCTTTGGGTGTTTCTGCATTGCGTCTAGGCTTTGAAGCCTCCCCCAGAAGGGACGCCATGTCATTACTGTTTGTTTGAAGTTCTCTCTTTGCTGTGGACGTTTATATTCATATACCGGTCCACCACTATTTCACCTGTTACTTCTGTTGGCAGGGGAGTGACATATATTGCGACCATCTAACATATGTTTTGCCTTATCCGGAGGGCCGGTGATGGATATATGGTATTCCCTGCCAACAGGAGTAACATATACCTCGCGGATCGGCTGATCACGGCGTAAACAAGGCCAATTTTGTTAATTTTCGACGGCATTTGGACCATAAAATGTCGCGTGCACCCCCTTTTTCAGACTTGTGCCCCCCCCCCACTGGCAATATCCAGACTTGCTAAGTCTTAGTACCAGACTATGTAACAATTGGCTAATTAGGTAGCGCCAATACACCGTGCCAGGCTGTCAATCATTTATTGACGTCGCTGTTGCCTTTATAAAGAAAGATTTTCTCTGTGCGCTAGGTCCGACACACAAGGCAGCATGTCACCACTTTCTCGTCAGTTTTCAGCGATGAGTAATTCTCACATTTACCCACCATCAGCTATACGATCGTCAATTTCCTACTCACGATTTTAAAAAAAAGATTCACGGGGGCGGGGCTTAGCTCGGAGTGTGGGACGGTGTATTTCGAGCCCAGTGTACATATATGTATATATATTACATATATGCCATATTCATTATATTTTATTTACACGGAGAATATGTATATTAACATATACCCCAGACCTCCATCGTAAACACGAGGTCCTCTAAACTCTCCGAGGTTAAACGGCCCTATAAAGTCGTAGAATTTGTACCAATTTATGTTAATGGGTTGAGCTATATTTTCTTTATGTCCCATTATAATGGCGTTATCGAGGGAGCTCTCTTGACTCCACGATGGGTTGTGTTTCAGGCCGGTTTATCGTCCTATATATGGCCGTGACCTGTAGCCATTGGCAAAATGGTCACGGATCGGTGCGCGCCACCTGTCGGCCAGGTATCGAGCCACTTTTTGGAGATTTGTTCCACACAGAGCCTGCATTTTTGATGAGTTTACTGATGATAAAAGTCTTGGGCGTGGTGGGCTATCTGACATCGTCCGTGCAACATTGACTTTGCCACTATCAGGGAGACTCCTATGGCTTAGCTGGTAAGCAGGCTGAGCTGGAGATCAAAAGGTCGTGGGTATAAAGCCGTGCATCTGTGGCAGATGCTTCATCCAACCTTTCATTTCATTGTCTCGGGAGGTTCCCAATTCTCAATTCTTTATGTGCACAAACGCGGCCTAAAACACCAGTATTTCATTTCATACCACTATCAAGATCGGATGCCACAATGGCTGTTAAAGATGAAAATGTCGATCACAAATATCGCGGCAGATTATTTTGGGGCAACTGACATCTCCGCATCCGCCCCAATTATCGCTCGTTTCTTTGGTATCTTTTGGAGCAAATTTTCGCCCCTCCCATGAAAATAATGTTAGACTTATTGGTCATATCGCCCCTGAACAGTGACATGTCCAGTGGGGTCCGTTCACCAGAATTCGCCGTGACCCCTCCCCTATCCACCCTGCTCTACCCCCTCGCGTCAGTTTTTTTTCAACGCAACCGGAACCGAAACTTTGTCAGCCGCTGGTCAAACCCCACCCTTAACCACCCCCCCTACACTCCCATGCAAATTTGGGTGTCTCAACACCTGGTATATATATATATATATATATATATATATATATATAGTTGCGGCTTCCGCATTTCTATGCATGTCACATCTCACCTAAAACCTGTCCTATGTCCTGGGTTACACGGCCGCTGATTGGTTGAAGAACTGCAAAGCCGTGCGTCACACCTAGACATTACAAAGACGCGTCTATTGTCAACACTAAGCGTTTACCGTGAATATCCAACCCCGCCAATTCCGCCTCCCCGCCCCACACTCCCCGCTCCAAACATCTACCGTTGATATTCCTTGTTCATAAGCTGGCCGCGCCTAGCGAACATTCTTTTGATGACCTGTGCCCCGCCCCCCCCCACCCCCCTCTCCTCCCTCCCCTCTCCCCGTGTCGTGCTGAGCTTGGACCCACCTTACCCACCTCTCCCAAGTCCGGGATGGTGCTGTATAAGTGAAGTAGGACAGCGTTACAGTGACGTCACAGAAGGGCTGCGGTATAGATATATAACTGGCTGCTCAAACTTAAAATTCTTTTTTTGGAACAAAAGAATGCAGTAACAATACCTGTGTTTGTTAGCATGGCTTAGAAGCAGACAAAAGACAAAGGAGTTTTTGCTGGCGTCGATTTCAATACCTAAATGTATATTCGTTGTGTCCTATTTGCATCACCAGGACTGAATCAGAGCCGGTCGTCAAACAAATGTAAGATAATGGACTCCTTGGTCGCAATTTTGCTTCCCCCCCCCCACCCGGTCGCAAGATTTCAGTGTCCCCCCCCCTGGTCGTGAATTTTTTGTATTGTGCCCTCCTTTCAAGGATTCCTGCACACGCCCCTGGAAGCGTACCGAATGAACAGTATATATCAATAAATATGCCGCTTGTAATTTAACAGTTTTGCCGGTCGTTTTTGCGTGGCGAGAAGACGACTGAAGTTGAGTGTATAAAATAACAAAATGACCATAAGAGAGGGGGCGGAGAGGTGGGGAGGGGGGGGGGGGGGGGCGAGGGTTCCCAGATCACGAAGAATTGTGCTTACAAGGCAGGGGGTCATGTTGAAGAAAGGGGGTGGCGGTCTAAGTCTTCGATCCGAATGTGAAAAATGGGATCGGGGATGGGGTGTTGGGGGGGAGGGGGGGTGGTTGGGTGGGGGTGGGGGGAGGTGATTTACCCACAAAAAACGTGCGACTGAGGGGGCCGGGGGGGGAGTTGGAAAAATCTTGACTAAAACATGGGGTCCTACATAACATCGGGGTTCCGGTGTGACATGCGGAAATGCCCCCCCCCCACCCCATACGCTGCTGTCCCCCTTATATAAAATACATGATATTTAGACCCTCTCCGCTCCATGTGTTCGTATGGTGCCATTATGATAGATACAGAGGGAGCATCTCCGCATGAGTGGGGAGGGGGGGCATTTCCGCATGTGACACCGGCACACCAGTATGTACGTCAAGGCGGAATGATGGCGGGAGGCGAAGCTGTCTTTTTTGGGTTTATAAAGAAGATAACAAAGCTGGTTATATTGCAAAAATGCCCCCCATTTTGGAGATCCAGAAAAAGCGGGCGTTATTTTGCCTCAAGTGTCATATGGCTCTGCCTCCATATCTTGTTGGCATCCATTGGTTCTGTGTACGACGATAGATTTGCACCTAGTTTGGTGATATAATTGAGAATTCCGATTTGTTTCGTGGCGGTTGCGTTTACTTTTAAACAAGCTTATCTGTGACCGACATAGCTGACACGTCTTTTGGCCTTAGCCATTACTCACCGGTCTTCTAGCTTGACGTTTCAAGTGCATTTTTTTCAAATCAGAGTTGGTCGTGGTTTACCTTTTGCTGGCGACTGGCGCGCCATCGCGGATGTAACCCTTCGGGATGCGTTCACCTGCACACGATGAACGTGCGCAAGCAAACGAAAGACGTCTCTGTTTGACTAGGTGCAAAAATGCTGGAGATGCTGGTCCTGGTCAACACTTCAGCATTTCTTCCCCTTTTTGCGACGATATACTGAAAACACTACTCAAGTTACGAAGATGAAAAATGTTGAGTTATCTTTTTCTTTGCCACAATATGTAGTGCGGAACGTTCCGCTACCATACAACAGGGTGCTAAGAACACTTTAGTTAGCTTCGAGTTTGGCCACGCTCGTTTGTTCAGCCTATCAAAGGTGGTGGCTGCCCTACCGATGCGAGAATTTATTTAGTCAGCCATGGGGTAAATTGTCCGTGGGGGTACTTCCTACTCTCAAAGGCGGTCACATCACTCTTAGACGACTCCTTTAGTCAGGGCAAACAACATCCTTGCAGTCTTTGCAGCTGTCTTCTGAATTGTGTCACAAGCGCTGTGTCGTCAACCGCTACGTAGCAATTGCCAAATTCATTGTAATTAGGAAGCGCCTTCGATTCGACTTCCCATAAATTATAACATCTCGTATTTGTCAAAGGCACTGTTCAGTTTAAGTACAACCAGTATTCTGTATTACTGAGTAAACGTTATTCTATTAAATGTTTGGCGAAAAATTTATTTACAGAACATGCAACGCATCTCATCGCATAATGGAACTAACTGACTAGTAATGCTCTTCCGCTTGGTGTCGCTTCTCGTTTTCGAAGGGAAGACGAGCAGTCTGAAGTGTGCCTGGGACCAAATGGTATCGCTCGTTAAGACACAGCAGGACCAAGCCGTCTTTCCGCCACAATTCTGCCTGATAGTTTATCAGTTCCACACGGGAACTGATCACCGCAGTGGCAAAGTTCCTAGTTCACGATAAATGAAAATCATTAATCAATCAGGGTCGGTTAATGTAATACCTAAGTCCCAGGTCACGATGAATTATCGTCTCATTTCCTTTTGCGGTGACATGAAAAGCTCATTCCTGAGCAATGCTCCTTCCACCCCCTTCGTTCCCCCCCCCCACCACCACCCCCATAAGTTTTTGCGACGATCTGGGTTTTTGTAATATCCAAACAGTATGACCATCCTTCTCTTGGGTCGGCCGCAAAACACATCACAGAAAACGGATGAACTTATGTACAGAATGCACGGAGGTGAAGCCTCCATGGCTTAGTTGGTAAGCAGGCTGAGCCACATATCAACAGGTCGTGAGTTCGAACCCTGTCACCTGCATCTGTGGAAAGTTTCATCCAACGACATTGCGTTATCGATTCATGTGCAATAAAGTCACATAAAACACCCAGATTTCATAATTGTATAGTTCCGTGAGCGGCAAAGTTATAGACGGCCCACTTGTACGCTATAGCTCTTGGTCTAAAATGACCATCCTGTTAGACAAAACTTGAGACAGCATTTTCTTAGCTTTTCTTTTCCGCAAAAGATACTTGCTATTGTTGGATTACGTTCGTTTATGTGAGAAGTTTGCTTCTTTTGATATTATAGGATTACCTATAGGATTGTTTTTTTGTTATTTTAGAAATACGCCTTTACTGTTTTATCTCACAGCCGCAATTTTAACGATAAGGAAATCTTTACAGGTGAATTGTAGTGTGGGCGCCTTCGTCGTGTGACCGTTATCCCTGGCTGGCTATAATGTACCCAGTACTTCAGGGTATTAATAATTCCGCATTAATCCGTGCGCGTATGTATGCCACCCAGGAATGTCGGTATACTTTAAAATGGGGAATGCTGGCGACAGTAGCCCCCGTCAGAGTTAGGGTGTGGGTGTGTGGTTCGGTGCGGTGGGTGGAGAGGGGGGGGGGCAATGTGAGGTGAAGGGGCGGGGGGGTCTGAGAGGTGGGTGAACGGGGCACACCCAGATGAAGTGCGCTCCACGGATCACCCACCGAAACCTCTTGACATTACATGCGAGCCCCCGCGGCCCGACACACAGTGTTTGAGGAGGTAGGTGTTAAACTCGGCCTGAAGAAGCGCCGAAAGGGCGAAGACTTCTCGCATCAGTCAGTGACACAAAAGGTACTCAACTATCTTGATATCAGGCGCCGGGTGGTGGCTTGTGCGATGACCCCGGCTGAAACTCATCCACAGGGCCTGTTAGATTTAAACCGCTTGTCACAATAAGATCAAACCAATCACTGCTAGAACAGTCGTAGCTCGCCGGCGTTCAACAAATTTACGCCAGCGTTCAACAACGTACGCCAGCGTTCAACAACCAGTACAGCAGCGTTCCACAACCAGTACACCAACATTCAACAACCAGTACATCAGCGTTCAACAACCAGTACACCAGCGTTCAGCAACCAGTACACCAGCGTTAAACAACCAGTACACCAGCGTTCAACAACCACTACACCAGCGTTCAACAACCAGTACACCAGCCTTCAACAACCAGTACACCAGCGTTCAGCAACCATTACACCAGCGTTCAATAACCAGTACACCAGCGTTCAACGACAAGTACCCCAGCTAGTCAACTAGACCGTTTGCCAAACAATGCCCTTTATACTTTACTACGAAAGTTTCACGATGTTTCCCCGTGCAGTTCACCAGATACCTTACCAGAAATTTCACCAGACAATTCACTACACAACGCAATATCACCAGACAGCAGTTTATCAGACAGTTCGCCGGACAGTTCACCAGACACTTCATCAGACAGTTCACCAGACAATTCACCAGACAGTTCACCAGACAGTTCACCAGACAGTTCACCAGACAGTTCACCAGACAGTTCACAAGTCAGTTCGCCAGACAGTTCACCAGACACTTCACCAGACAGTTCACAAGTCAGTTCACCAGACAGTTCACCAGACAGTTTACAAGTCAGTTCACCAGACAGTTCACCAGACACTTCACCAGACAGTTCACCAGACAGTTCACCAGACAGTTTACCAGTCAGTTCACCAGACAATTCACCCAACATCTAGCCTGATATTTCACTGTTCCAGGCGCTCGTCGCGATGACAATCTTGGCAGCGATGACGATGCTGCGATCTGGGACCAGAATGACGCGTCACTGGCCAAGTCCTTACGTCACGGTTACTGGGGCCAAGAAGGCCCCTCTGACGTCACATCCGGTGATTGCGTCATGGTGGAGTTTCAGGATCGTCTGCTGTATAAGTACGCCTGGAAGCTGGCAGACTGCCATCAGTCACGGGCCTTCATCTGCGAGGCCACCGCCTGCCTCCAAGGTGAGCACATCAAGAACCCTTTTACCATCTCAGTTGGAAAGGCTTCCCAATCGTTTTCTATGTATTTTGCGCCTAAAACATTTTAATTTGCACTGTTATGTTTTGATGTAGTTAAAGTAATATGTGCTGTAATTTTTGGTATTACCAACCTCTTCTCCATGTGGAATGAATATATTTTGTCTAGAATTTAAATCCTGAAAGCCTGTGGGCTATCCGGGGAGAAGCAAATTTGTTCACCGGAGCAGAAGTTGGTGGCTGGCTTTATATCCCTGCGTGCTTGTTCGCTGTTCGGTATTGTGTGTGATGTCTGTGGTAATTTTGGCATATTTTTGGTCTTGATTCTAAAATGCCAAAAATATAAGATGGCGCATGTAAGTATACTACTTTAAGCGGAGAGATTTCCTGGCAAACTCTAGTAAGACGTGAGTTTTCCATTGCCACCAAACTAAAATATTTTAACTCAGTTAAACACTGAAGTAAACTACGGTAATGAAATCTAATGAGACCACATTACCGGGGCCAACATATTGTATTATACAAAGGCAGTAATGTAGAGGGATACCCTACATAAATGTGTTGATATGTCTTATGAATTAATGTTACCAAAACGGCTAAAACTTCGTTAAAGTGGACGCTATCCTTTACCTTTGTTGCTGTGCACCATGGGATACCATGGGCCCAGGATCCGAATGGTGCAAATAAGACTTCATATGTCTTTTGCAACTGATCATCATGCATGTTAATGCCGGGACCCCGTATGAAATACCATTCTGATGTTGTTTAGGGTACTTCCGCTGCGCCAGCGGAAACTGCATCCAGCGAAAGTTCGTTTGTGACGTCACCGATGATTGCTCCGATGGCTCGAGCTTAAACAACTGTCGTAAGTGTCTGTTAGGTCTAATAATGAGGGTGCCGCACTCGTATGTCTCAAAATATTTGGTCATGTTGTCTTGTTAAGCCAGATAAGGTGGCTTGGCCTGTTGAAAACTTTTGTAATCCTTGTCAGAGGGGTCTCGACACCCGCAGGACTGACAGGTTGCTACCACGGCATCCACCCGCTGATTCAAGAAAAATGCCTAAAATATATACTGCTGGATTGTTATAATCTAAGCTAAAGATGGACATGTGAAACTATCCAATGTACTAAAGTCAAGGTACGGATCTTCAGATCATCTAAGAGATTCACTTGGTTACTATCACAGGCATCGGAGATTTAGAAGAGCATTTTATTAGGCATAGATGTGTTACTGTGTACGTTGGCAACTATGGCCAGATTATGTAGTACGTAATTAATCAGTTATTGGACAAAGTAGCAATAGGCCAACCATATGCAGCGTGTTAACGGGTGTAGGCGAACGCGTCAACGACTTACGTATGTTATGAGTGGGATATGTTTGTCTCGAAACAAGGTCCCCATTTTGGAAAAATACGTAAAAGAGTAGACGTACATTGCACCCTACGGGGTTAATAATGGCAAGTTTTTAAGAAATAGCCAGTCGCAGAGTGCTGAATGGGTTTTATCCCGGATCTGACGTCACAATGGGTCGCGGTCACGTGGGTGCCACGCTGCTTTTTGCCGTCCGTGTCACTTGACCTTGACTTGCCCTTCAGCTTCAGCGAACACCGAGTACTTGACGGGCAGCAGTGGCGTCATAGCGACTGACTCCGACTACCCAAACCAGGACTACCACCTGTGGACAGTGGAGACGCCTGTCGGTACTCGCGTGAAGCTCGAGGTGAGTACCGTGCCGTGAAATTCAGGGGCCTGGAAGGGGGTGGGGGGGGGGGGGAGGGGGGGTGGGGTAGTATCCAGTGTCCATTTTTCAAAATTCTCACAGTCGAATGTCGATTTTCGTTTTTTCTCGGATGCCATTATCTGGGTCCAAAATTTGGGGGTCAATGTCGAATGTCGATGTTTCAAATCTGCCTGTGTCGCGTGTCGCCATTTACCCTTTCCAGACCCCTAGATTCCCTGAAATCACCTCCACAAATTCGTCGTTATCCCAATTCATCTTGCCTTTTTGGCATGATTGCGCATTATCTCCAACATCCCTTCTTCCCTTCTCTTCGTCTCATGCCAAGAAGGGGAAACGGGATGGGTGGAGTTCTGGGCTGTGAAATAGGGGCTAATCTCACATACGGGCATGGATGTGAAGTTGACCCCGTGAACCCCATCTCGACCCGTGGACCAATCCTGTACCCACATACCGGTCTAATAGTCTATTAGGGGCCGGCCCGGTAGCTCAGTGGGCTAGATCGCTCGCCTTCAGTGCTCTGGCCACCTGAGAGCCTAACGGCACGTGAACCGGCGGTTCGAGCTCCGCATGTCTCTGTGGTCGCAGGATAAAGATCCCAGGTCCTCCTTCGCAAAGAGTGGGGGGTTACCCCCGGGGACATGGCTCCACTCTCCCTTCCTTCTCCCATTGACGCGATATGACCAAAAGTGGTTAAAGCGTCCTGAATATACAACCAAACCAAGCAAACCTAATCGTCTATTATCAACATATGCAATACCGTTTAACTATTAAATCAAACTGCTGATTCCAGTTCACGCGGTTTGAGACCGAGCCCGGGTTGGACGAGGCTCAGATCTGGATCGGCGGCCCAACGGAGGAGAGCTGCACGCTCCTGACGCGTCTATCCGGATCCCCGGCCCGCGCCAGCCAGGACGCCTTCTACAGCAACAACAACTTCATGATTGTCAAGTGGTTCAGCGACGCCACGGTGCCCGAAACGGGGTTCGAAGCCACGTGGAGCGCAGGTTGGTTGTATATTCAGGACGCGGGGCGCGCACCATTGGTCTACGTGCTGTTAGGCTCTCAGGTGACCAGAGCACTCAATGAGCTACGGGGCCGTCCCCAGTGGAGCGCAGGTAGAACAAAATGAAAGGCTGGTGCTTTAGGCCATTTCTGTGCTCATGGAGGCTAAATTGTTAATGGGAAAAAACCTCCCGAGAAAATGCCATGGGGTTGGATGAATCATGCCCCAGATGCAGGTGGCAGGGTTCGAACCCACGACCTGTTGAAGAGTTAGCTAGGAAGGCTCCCGTAGCGCAGGGTAGAGAGCACTCTGCCGGCAGAGGGAGCTCGTTCCTCACATCACGTCTGCCCCACGTCACCGCCCACCTCACGGTTGACCCCAACGGTCCTGGGGTCACGAATGGTTTTTGAGGGTTTTTTAGATTGAATATTGAATTTCGATGCGGAATTTGAAAAATGTAGACATTCCGTTGTCGAATGATCACAATGGAAGAGTTAAGCGAAAAATTATTTCAAAATAACACGGGGCCAAAGTTCAAAACGCTTCACGCTTTGATCTCGACCGCACTCGAAAATATAGTTCGAAAGTAACATGGCTTCAAAATAATCAAACTCTAATGCATTCGTCAGGTATGGTACCAGTGGCACAGTAAATGCTAAACAGTGGTGTATTTGATGCCAAATTGCGAATTTATCTTCGATTAGATTGATTTCAATTTTTGCGTATGAAGGATAATTCTGATGGTTAAATTTGACGTGGGGCAGAGGGAGTATGGCGTAAGCGTAACGCCCTCTGCCGGGAGATCGGGTAGAGAGATGATTCGTTCCTTTCGTGACTTGCAAGCAGAACAACGAAGAATATCGCACTCTGCTTCTAACACCAACACTTATAGGACAGTCAACTTTCTGACACAGATATTAATAATGGATACAAAATGGATAAAAGATAAACGTAATAGTAAAATTGGAAGGAGCGTCCCATTCCAAAATAGTGGATTGGCCCTGGTCACGTGAATAATTAGCTAGAGGGGGGATCACGCCACTGGTGGTAACGTTCAGTAAACTCATTCGTTCGCCTCGATATATCATACTATCACCTCTACATAATATGTGTCGCAACTATTATTTCAATAAATATAAGAGTATATCTTAACTAACATGTTTCTTTACTAAAACCCTGTGTATTTGGTGGTGTATTCAGTGTCTCAGCAGTTTGGCGACGGGAACAGACTGACGGCGGACACCTCGCCACAAGAACTGCTGTCGCCAAGGTATCCGGATGGACTGGCCGCCGGACTTCGCGAGACCTGGATCATCACCACAAGATCCAGAGAGATTATCACTCTCCAGGTGGGTCACGTGATCTGCAGGCTCTGATCCAGGGACATTATCGCAATGTGACGATATATGGATATTGGAAGGGAGACGCCAATAACAAGACGCCCACAAATTTAATATAAGAGTTCTTAGATCTTCCTTTTTTTTGCCGAAAGGGTGAACAAATAGTAGGCTAATGATAGTTTTTTGCGGTTTACAGATAAACGACCTTGACCTTGGCGAAGGCGACTACGTTAAGATCCAGAATGGTGAAGGTGCCGATGGCGTGATCCTCTACGACACAAGATATGATTCTAATCCTGTTGTCATGTCAACCAATCATACCATGTCTGTCATTCTGCAAACTACCATGGCGACGACTGCCAGAGGTTTCAACTTCACGTACACAACAGGTAATCAACCCTCCTGGCTTTCTTGCCTTTTTACTTTGCGCTGACGACTATAATACTCACAACAATTCCGGAACACGGCTGAGAACATAAACCGACACGGATGGCTCTGTTGGTCGTTATGTTAAAAGAATTCCAATGGGAAACACGTGGAATGTGGCATTTTTTGTTGGTTTTCCACTAGTTTGGCCTACGATCACCTGGAATTAATATCATCTCAGCATTAACGGCTCAAACTTTCTAGTCTCCGGATATAGAAAGACGGAATTAAGACGCCCCCACCCTAATGCCGGTCTTCCTTACTTTAGCGGCATCCAACACGCCTGTATTAATGGACCTGTCGAATTTAAAGCACTATAAATATGTCTTCGTGATACCAGAGCTAGAATATTACAACAGAAATCTTGCGATTAGTGGGGGCCCCATTAGTCCCGGAATATATCGCGGATTAGGATCGAGGATTTTTCTACCAAAAATAACGACTGTTAGGAGCGCCACAATGTCGGTTGCCATCTGTAAAGCCCAAAAATGTGACGTGTTGACCACTGCAGGTGGTCCCCTAAGTTATCCGGTTTATCCAATGTGTGCAAAAAGGTGGCCTAGAACCCCAATCCTTCCATCGCCTCCGCTCGTAGGTTGTCAAGTTCGCCTGATGTCCATGACGGGTGTCATCGCCTCCCCTGGGTACGGAGTTACGGAATACGCAGACCTGCAGACGTGTTCCTGGCACATCACCAACCCGTTGTCCCGGACCCTGGGTATGAGGCTGGAAAGCGACTCCAGTCTGGAGGCCGACATGGACTACTTGCTGGTAACGCGCAATCACCCAAGAAAAATAAATCAAAATAACTTTTTATGTTGTCAACTAAAAAATCAGAAAATAAACGAATTCCAGTGCATATTTCAGCACTTGTATTAATTGCAGTTTCTCGATAAAATCCAACATTGGCCAATATCAATGTATTTATATTATTAAATCTAAAGGTTAAAGATATATGTGTAAATACATTTGACACCACAACAATAAGATATATCAATATTACTGTATATATTATACTCTAGAAATGTGTATTTCACATTGCGGAGAATAAATTCATCGTGTATATACATTTATGTATGTATTGGTTACTCCAACGCTTATCTGATCACAATACTGGGCTAAGCTCCCTCATGATATGTTTATATAGCGATGATCTTACCTTTACGTCAGGTGTATGACGGCTCAAGCCCCGCCCAACCGTTGATCCTCAACAAAACTGGGTTCATTGACTCCGTCGATGTTACATCAACTGGCCCGGAACTGTTTGTTGTTATGACGACTAGTGCCATCATTGGTGACGTAGGCTTCAAGGTTGTTTACGCATCATGTAAGTAAAATCAATCACGTGACCGTTAGACCTTTTGAAGGCATGAATTGGGTAGGGTCAATAAATTTACCCATGCAATAAATCAATAGTGGTATTGAAATAATCTGGACCAATGCCAAAATATGTTTGCTACTATAACGTATGTTAACATGGATCCGGATATATCACATACAATGCAGAAGTTGGGGTTGTGGCGGGCGAACAACAGCAATCACCACAGCTTCACCTTGACCTGACCTTGGCCTACATAAGTCTGCAGGGGATGGGGGGGGGGGGGTGGGGGAGGGGCTGCTTAGTTTATAATTGAAGAGTGCTGCAAATGGTCTTAGGTGTGATCCTCAAGTAATGTGATGATGAGTGGGGCACATTGTAGTCAAGGCGAATCACAGTCTGCCGTCTATCCTTCAACCAAAACACTGACAGGTTCAAACTTTTCAGAGTAGTGGGGCGCCAATATACCAAATGAATGTAATTATCAAATTTACCCCACCCCCCTTTCCAACCCCACCCTTCCTCTCAACCTGCCAGGTCTGCGAGAGCACTAGAGAACACCACATAGCACTAGAGAGCATCACAGAGCACTAGAGAGCATTAAAGAGCACTAGCGAGCAATACAGCTAGGAGTAGACGCATTCCCTGCTGATGTGGACGCCTATATTCAAACGATGCGTTTCATTATTATGTGTCCATGTCCACAAACATGGCATAAAACACCAACATGTTATTTTGTTTGACTTCGTTTCGTGCCTTTATTCAGCTTGTCCCGAGTTGGTCTTCAACAATGACACCATTTTGGACCCGGAGTTCCCCTCCACTGATTTCGGTGCCAGCTTCACGGTCACGTGCCCCGAGGGTCTCGCGTTCGGCCAGGCGGAGTTTACGGGCAGTTCAGCGACAGTCGTCACGTGTACTGAGAGTGGCTGGAACGTGGGGCAGATCCCCCAATGTGAACGTAAGATACAGTATCCCTTTGTTTATAAGAAATGAACGGACTTTCCGTTGAGACACAAGATGTTAAATATTAAAATTAATACATGCAAAAGGCACGGGTCGTTCGTCCATGTTAGATCGACCCATTGTTTCCGCATAGCTCACACATGACTCACGCCTACCGCTTACTAACGCAATTCATTGTGTGGGCTTTAACATAAACTGAGGACAAGAAAACTCATTAAATTAATTAAAGTTTAGTCAAGAAATAAACTAGTGAAAGAAAAACGCAAAATAGAAACTCAAAAGTGAAATTAAGTATATCTTGCTATGCAAGGATATTATTTCCATTGCACAGAAGGAATCGGCAAATAATTGGCAGATATATGACATGCCATAAAGTAAAATTAAGTAGATTAAAAATCGTACGTTATGATATGATTTTATGTTAAATAGAATGAATTAATATTCGCGAACAACTATGCATCAAACTAAGTACTAAGTACTATGCTTCCATAATAACGCCTTAATAATCATATTCCAGTTCATTTCAGGAATGAGCAATTCCTTTGATGTGTGGTTTAATGTGTCGTTACTTTAATGTCTCGTTATACTTTAATGTGTCGTTACTTTAATGTGTCATTCCTTTAACAAGTCATTACTTTAATATGTATCCCGCAGGCGTTTACTGCGGGATGACCCCAATTGTACCAAACGGCTTCGTGACGAGCAGCAACGGCTCGAGCTATGGTGACGTCACTCGGTACGACTGCTTCGGAGGATACGGGATAGACGGAAGTGACGTCATTACCTGCCAGGCTGATGCCTCGTGGACCCCTCCACCAAGCTGTGAACGTGAGATGAAACGCGTCTGCAGCCTACTTATCGTTCATGGCTCGCATATGGCAAGATTAAGCTCCATAATTCACATCTTCAAGTCCCTGGATGCATAGCTGGATCAAACTAACAGTGTGTACAG
Source organism: Arenicola marina (assembly GCA_964019135.1). NCBI lineage: Eukaryota > Metazoa > Annelida > Polychaeta > Arenicolidae > Arenicola > Arenicola marina. The sequence goes on from OZ025251.1 coordinate 10,533,028, forward strand.
GACGAGCTATATATTTAGATGCTGTTTCGAAGGATACCCCAAAGTGGCAGTGGCCTTTTAGATTGCTCTATACACTGCAGCCAGTTCAAAAAGGCGCTCAATGTTGCATGAATGCATAGTATCAGAGATTGTCACTAAGTAATCTTATATAACTAGTATAGTGTAGCATAGTATGGTTTTAGTTTCGCATTTGAGATAATGATACCTGGACCGACACCTGAAATTCAAAACGAGGGAGTTCATGTCTTCATTTTTCCTAAAAGATATAATATGCGAGAAATCTAATGGGAGATATGAAACTTTTTCTTGTCCATGAAGTGGAATACGAGCTGGTCATTACTCTGCGTGTGTTTATAGTGCAACGCATTGCCTACGGTAATATGTTTCGTTGCAACTCTCGTTTTCTTGTTCTTTGTGCAATTGTGGCGTTTAACTGACCTTGTCTTGCATTTCATCCAAACGGATGGGAAATAAAGCTCAAACTCAGAATCAAGTGTAATACGAGCTAGTGATCATCCTTGGCGTGTGTTTGTACAGCGGTGTCCTGTGGGAAGCTGGTCGATGTGGACGATGCCGACTTGGAGCTTGTGGCCGGCAATGGCACGTTCTCGTACGGCGATCTCTTCGAGTACCGCTGTCACGAGGGCTTCCAGCTGGCTGGGGTGCCGCGCTGGTTTTGCCAGTCCGACGGCCAGTGGTCGGCCGAACAACCACCCCACTGCGTCAGTAAGTACCCACCCCCCACCCCCCACACACATACCTTCAACCTCCTGCCTTCACTCCAGCCATTTAGCTCATTGATTTAGGCTGTCACGTGACAATTGCGATCAGTGAGAAACGTTCCACGAACCAATCGAATTCACAGTTTATTCATGAAATTGATGTCATCATCTACATGTCGAGAATGTTTTGTGTTGGGTCGCATTATTATTGCGAGAAATCCGAACGGGATAATTGGATATTATATCACGATTATATGATTTTCCTTTGTTTGTTTTGCAACTTGCGTGTTGTTGTCGTTGATATAGTAATAGGCCCAGATGGCCCCTAACTTAGCCAGCGTGTGCAAAAAACGGCATACAACAGCAATCATTTTAATTTCATGTTAAGAGTTCTGATCAGGCGTTCGGCCAAGGTATGCCGCCATCATGCAGCGCCATCATGTGGCCAAGTTGGACACTATGCTGCATGTGCTGAAAGGTGTTCTCTGTTCTACCTCTCCCGGCCCCTACCCCCTCCCCTACCCCCGTTGGCATGGTGATGCTGTGAGATCCCGCTAGCAGCAACTCTCCCAATAATCCGCTTTCCATATGTCCCAGAACTGGAGTGCTACCTGGAGGCCCCGGCTCACGGGACCCTCGACAAGAGCGACTTCGTCAGTTTCGGGGACGTCGTCACGGTGACGTGCGACCAAGGTTACGCCACCGTCAACGGCACCGTTGAGATGATCTGCTCGAGCAACCGCATGCTGGAACCTGCCCTCCGTTGTCAAGGTGAGGATAACGTGGGTCGAGTGCCCATGGCCTCATGTCTCATAGTGTCCCCAACGGCTTATAGTTTAACTATTTTATCGCGTTATTCCGGTTTAATTCCGAAAATAATATGACGAGCAGGTTTTGCATCAGAAGATATTCCAAAAACAGCTTTTGCAAAACCCATGTTAAATATCTCCAAATATGCGACAGTTTGTCGCCTGATTAATATCCGTGCGTGCTTATCAATCTGTTAGGATGACACGTAAAGTTGTGACGTATGACACCTGGCTTCCAAAGTTGACTGATGCGCATGTCATGTTGCTTAGCCTGGTTGTTCATCTGTCATTTGTGGCACAGTGTTTTTTTACTTTGAAATTGGAGGGAGTCAACAAGCAACTTTAACATGTATTTACAATGATTAGATGTACGAGTTAAAATGTGTTAACGAGGAGCAAGAAGAGCTCATATACAATGGGTCTATGAGCGAAAAGATTTGCCCAATTGACCAATAACCATGTGTGGATGACTTCACTACAAACGATGTGTTTACGATGTGAATGACTTGACCATAAGCCGTATGTGGATGACGTTACAAACGATGTTTTTGCGATGTGAATGACTTGACTATAAGCCGTATGTGAATGACGTTACAAACGATATGTTTGCGATGTGAATGACTTGACTATAATCCGTATGTGGATGACGTTACTACAAACGATGTGTTTGCGATGTGAATGACTTTGACCATAAGCCGTATGTGGATGATGACGATGTGTTTACGATGGGATTAATTGCTGTTTAATGACGTTCTTCACGATGATTCCCGCCAGATATTAACGAGTGTGACGAAGCGGCACACGGCTGTGACGTCAACACGGCAATGTGCGTTAACACTGACGGTAGCTACGACTGTCAGTGTCGAGAGGGATTCGAACCGGACGTTGCGGACACCACCACCTGCACAGGTAGGAGGCTAAATGGCTACATAACACTACACAAAATGTGAATTTTAATTTGATTATGCAGAGATATACTTTAATTTCAATTTCATGATTCTGGTATAATTAGAATTTTATTATACCTGTATAGTATTAATTTGATTATACATGTATAGTATTAATTTGATTATACATGTATAGTAATTATTTGATTATACACGTATAGTTTAAATTTGATTATACATGTGTAAGTTTCATTTAATTATACATATATATACATTAATCTTGGAAGTTTAATTTCATTATGCGATCGATGGGCCGCAGAACAATTTGTAGACTGAAATCTTGCTAGCAGTGAAGTTAAAGCTTCTCAGGCAGCAACAGGTTCCACTTCTGAAAATAATTTTACATATGTTAAATGGAAACGATGTAATGAGGGTCTTATTGTATAAATACAAATGATACAGTAAGCAATAAATAGATGAGTATGTTGTAATGAGGGTTTTATTGTATAAATACAAATGATACAGTAAGCAATAAATAGATGAGTATGTTGTAATGAGGGTTTTATTGTATAAATACAAATGATACAGTAAGCAATAAATAGATGAGTATGTTGTAATGTGGGTTTTATTGTATAAATACAAATGATATAGTAAGCAATAAATAGATGAGTATGTTGTAAAGAGGGTTTTATTGTATAAATACAAATGATATAGTAAGCAATAAATAGATGAGTATGTTGTAAAGAGGGTTTTATTGTATAAATACAAATGATATAGTAAGCAATAAATAGATGAGTATGTTGTAAAGAGGGTTTTATTGTATATATTACAAATGATATAGTAAGCAATAAATAGATGAGTATGTTGTAAAGAGGGTTTTATTGTATAAATACAAATGATATAGTAAGCAATAAATAGATGAGTATGTTGTAAAGAGGGTTTTATTGTATAAATACAAATGATATAGTAAGCAATAAATAGATGAGTATGTTGTAAAGAGGGTTTTATTGTATAAATACAAATGATATAGTAAGCAATAAATAGATGAGTATGTTGTAAAGAGGGTTTTATTGTATATATTACAAATGATACAGTAAGCAACAAATAGATGAGTATGTTGTAATGAGGGTTTTATTGTATAAATACAAATGATACAGTAAGCAATAAATAGATGAGTATGTTGTAATGAGAGTTTTATTGTATAAATACAAATGATACAGTAAGCAATAAATAGATGAGTATGTTGTAATGAGGGTTTTATTGTATAAATACAAATGATATAGTAAGCAATAAATAGATGAGTATGTTGTAATGAGGGTTTTATTGTATATATTACAAATGATACAGTAAGCAATAAATAGATGAGTATGTTGTAATGAGGGTTTTATTGTATATATTACAAATGATACAGTAAGCAATAAATAGATGAGTATGTTGTCATGAGGGTTTTATTGTATAAATACAAATGATACAGTAAGCAATAAATAGATAAGTATGTTGTAATGAGGGTTTTATTGTATAAATACAAATGATACAGTAAGCAATAAATAGATAAGTATGTTGTAATGAGGGTTTTATTGTATATATTACAAATGATACAGTAAGCAATAAATAGATGAGTATGTTGTAATGAGGGTTTTATTGTATAAATACAAATGATACAGTAAGCAATAAATAGATGAGTATGTTGTAATGAGGGTTTTATTGTATAAATACAAATGATACAGTAAGCAATAAATAGATAAGTATGTTGTTAAACTCCTTTTGGCCAAACTGCTCCATCTCGTGTAGGAAAGTGAGATTTCCTGTGTACTATGTCACCGAATTTTGGGTATCGGAACCGTTTTGCCTGCGATGACGCATAAGTCCTAAAATCAACACAAAAATACAAATTTCTGAAAGAAAACCAGGATAATTATAACATCGGTGGCCAATTGCGAAATCAGTAACTTTACAAATATATAATCGACAACGATCATCACTTTTTTCTTCCGACAGACGTGAACGAGTGTTCGCTGAACTTGTCCAACTGTGGCGAAACCTGCACCAACACAATCGGGGGTTACGTCTGCAGCTGCCAGGCCGGCTACCAGCTGTACATCGCCAATGGCACTGAAGGATTCATCATTCCGGCCACGGAGACTGGCATGGCCCCCGGGGACACGCTCCACATCAACCACACCTGTGTCCGTGAGTGATCAATACCAACCACGTGACCGAGATCCAACATGGCCGCCAAAGCCGACGACTGTAGTTGTGGATGCCCTATCGCTCGTAGCTCGCTCGTGTGCAAATATTTAGTGGGTGATGGCTCGTGCGGGTTATTTAGATAAAAATAATATATATATAATAATATAAATAAATAATTTAATAATTTAGTGATAATATATATATCTTTTAGCAATAATATCAGGATAATTTAATAATAATATAACGATAGTTTGATAATAATATAAGACCAATTTAGTAATAATATATATATCTTTTAGTAATCATATATATCTTTTAGTAATATTTTATACATCTTTTAGTAATAATATATATCTCTTTTAGTAATAATATATATATATATTAGTAATCATATATATATTTCTAACTTAATAATAATATACAGGTTAATAATACATATTTTAATATGATTTTTTCATGCGCTTTTAGTATATCTATTTATATATTTTTCGCCTCTATAACTTGACCTGGTTGTCACTACAGTATATTATATTTACCAGAACATAAGTCATTTACATTATTTTCCTCACGTTAAACAGCTGAACAATGTGACTCCCCGGGCTACCTTGGCAACGGCACCATTTTGTCCTCGATGGAGAGCTTCCATTTCGCGGACGAGGTCCACTTCTTGTGTGACCTTGGATTTACCCTGGAGGGAAGCAGCAACATCACATGCCAAGAGGAAAAAGTTTGGAGTGATCCTTGGCCGCTTTGCCAACGTGAGATTTTACAAAAGAAATTCGCGAGTTAGTTTAGGTAGTTTGTGTTTCGAATTATGATATTTTGTCCTTATCAGGAGTTACCTAAAAGAGGGGTACATTGGTCTGGTTAGCGATCTCGGATCATTATTGGGTAGGCACATTGGGATCCATTAGGAAGCAATGTTACTCCAACTAACGACGTACAAATCACTTCGAGATGGCACTTAATAAACAATCAATGATGGCAGTCTATTTAGTTCATATATATTTTATTTCAACAATAGCATAGATACGTAACATTGCAACAGAACGAAATGCTTTCTGCTAAAATACAACGACTGGCGAATCGCCATGTGAACCATGTGAATACGCCGCTTGGTACCACGGCGGAAAATCGGGAAATGATGACTGATGCATCTGTTTTCATGTTTTATGCAAGATTGCTAAAATTCTTTTACAAATACTTGCTGAGAGGTCGTTCGGATCCAGGGCGGGGGTTGGGACAACAAGGGACCCGACACAACATAGGAAAGAGACACATGATGTATATTTGCCCACCTAACCAGTTGGTTCTGCCTCACACCAGCTGCCGTATGCGAAGTGCCGGACACTGCTGGCTTGAGGTACCCCCCGGAGTTTGAAACCCGCGCGGGCAGCATCCCCTACCTGGGCGAGATACAACTTAACTGCAGCCAATACCGACCGGGAGACGGAATCTTCCGGCGGATGTGCATCTACGATCCCGAATCGGACTCCTACCGCTTCCAGCCGGAGGGTCTGGAGTGTCCAGGTACCAGAGAGCCGACCTTACCTATTCGCGGAGAGATAGATATGGCTGTATGATATTTGAGTTGTGACACCAAACAGCGTCTTCTTTCATAGTTGAACTGGTTCTACATATATTGCTGTTGCCGGCTACCAATTGTTTATATAATAACAGGGCCTCATGACGTAGCTATGGAGAACAGGAGTAAAAGTCCTGTCCTTAAAAATATTGGCATCCAGGTAACCAATGCTATTGTGGAGTCCATCTTTCAATTAACGTCAATAAACCACAATAGTGACGTCACTCCACCAGTGAGAGGAATGGCGTCACTGCCACAGTAGTGACGTCATTCTACCAGAGTATTGACGTCACTCTACTGTGCTACATGCAATGACGTTATTTACTGTGCTGTGAATTGCTTCCCACGACTGTCCAACAAAAGTGAGCACTGGAAGTACTTGAGTAATACTAGAAGTACGTACCGATAACCGACCTAATCGACCTACCTTTCTCCTGGCTGCAGAACTGCGAGTTTTCACGCTGACCACCTTATCTATTACAGTGCTAAGCTGTGGCCAACGGCCCTTCGTGGCGGGCAGCGAGAACGCGACGAGTGACGAACGCGGCACGTTGTACGGCCAAAAGTACGAGGTGCAGTGTCTGCCTACTCACACCCTGGAGGGGGCCACGGGCCACCCCGACGGTAACACCACCGTGGAGTGCGTGGCTCGCGGCGACAGCCTGGGGGTGTACTGGACCATAGGCGACATCAGCTGTGAAGGTCGGTGCAGGGTGACACTATACTCCCTCGTCGCCGCTCCCCAATCATATGAGAGCTCATCGGGCTCATCTGTTAATTATTTAACAAATATCCCTTACTTATTTATGGGATACCCATTAAATCCTTAACGAGTACCCCTTAGATATTTAACGAGTACCCCTTAAATATTTAACGCGTACCCCTAAAAGTAAAGGGGTTTCCCTTAATTATTTAAGGGGTATCCCTTAAAGGTTTAAGGGATACCGCTTAACTAATAAAATGTGTGCCCGATACCCTGATACATGACTCTTCACACAAACTCGCTCTGCCACTTTGAGAATCTCGCAACGGAACATAAGCCAAAAAGGCCGAGCGAGTGTCGAGAAAAATGTGTGTTGTTTATGCAATCATGACACTTTTTAAAATGCGTTTTACGTTTTAAAGTGTTTTTCGTAGACAAAAGGAACTTTTGTAAAGACACAAGTCCCTTTTGTAGACAAAATGCACTTTTTTCGAGACAAAAGTTGATTCTGTAGACGAAATGTACATTTTGTCTCTACAAAAGTTAATTCTGTCTACAAAATGAACTTTTGTAAAGACAGAAGTTGCTTTTGTAGACAAAATGCACTTTTCTAGAGACAAAAGTTGATTCTGTCTACAAAATGAACTTTTGTAGAGACAGAAGCCTCTTTGGTCGACGAAATGAGAGGGGTAACACTTGGCGCCCCATATGTATCAGGGCTAGTCGGCCTGCATCAAACAGAGAAGGGGGCGGGGAGGGGGGGGGGCAAGGGGTATTTGCGTTTCTCGGGATTTGCCTTTTCATTTCACATGTTATTCTACGAATTTATAACCAGAAATTCCATTTTAGTCCATTGCAGTTATTTTTTATGCCAGTTTTCTTTTGCCACGTCTTGTGTACGTCTTTCCTGTTTCTCCCAGGGCCGCTGTGCTCCGACCCCGGCACGCCCCCTGGAGGGGTCCAGCACGCTACCACCTATGACGTGGGAAGCTCGGTCACTTTCAATTGCTCACGCCCAGGATTCGAACCCAGACCTGCTGTGCCCTTGATTTGCCAGGCGGTAAACACTACGTATGCAACATGGAGTGATTCGCTTCCGGAATGTTTGGGTACGTAACCATAGCAACCTGGACGGGTACCGGTCTCATAATAAGTGGGAAAGTAACCATGGCAACATGGAGTGCTGCGCTCCCAGAATGTGTGGGTGATATAACCATAGGAACCGGGGACGACCTAGTTCTCGAATGCGCGGATAAGTACCCATGGCAACTTCAGAGCGAAATCAGTGGGGGCGTATCAGACCCTAGCAACTTTGAGCGCTGCGAACCGCCATAAAAAAAGATATAATAATTATCTAACCATCAATACATTGACACCTTGCCTTCCCCACGTGTCAGATGAGCTTGTTTCCTGCCACAGACGTGACGCCGCCAGAGCTGGGTCCCTGTGTCGCCAACGTTCCCATTTCCCGCCTGACGAAACCCGGATTCGCCCTGCCCGGTGCCAGCGACAATTCCCGCGCCGTCAAATCCCTCACGTGGACTCCCGATTCCTTTCATCCGGATCTGGCCCTGGACACGAATACCACGGTGACTTTCACCGCCCGGGACTTCAGCGGCCTGGAGTCCCAGTGCACGACCGCCATCAGAATTAAGGGTTAGTTACCATGGCACTCATAATTCATGATGAACTCATGTTGAACTCATAATGAGTTCATAGTTCATGAAGAACTCATGTTGAACTCATAATGGGTTCATAATTCATGATAAACTAATGTTGAACTCATAATGAGTTCATAGTTCATGATGAACTCATGTTGAAATCATAATGGGTTCATAGTTCATGATGAACTCATGTTAAACTCATAATGGGGTCATAATTCATGATGAACTCATGTTGAACTCATAATGGGTTCATAATTCATGATGAACTAATGTTGAACTCATAATGAGTTCATAGTTCATGATGAACTCATGTTGAACTCATAATGAGTTCATAGTTCATGATGAACTCATGTTGAACTCATAATGGGTTCATAGTTCATGATGAACTCATGTTGAACTCATAATAGGTTCATAATTCATGATGAACTCTTGTTTAACTCATAATGGAGTCATAATTCATGATGAACTCATGGTGAAGTAATAATCAGCTGCTAACGAACGAGTCCGGGTCCGATGGTCGCTAAGCTTCTCGGGTTCGCTTCTGAATCCTTCGGTGCTTGGGGGCCAGCTCGATACTCAGTGGGTTAGAACGGTAGCTTTGAGTGCTCTGGCCACCTGAGAGCCTATCTGCACTTGAATAGGTGGTTCGAGCGCCGCTGGGGCCATGTTTGTGTGGTCGCAGGAAAAAGATCCCATGTCCTTCTTCGCAAACCGTAGGGGTTTACCCCCGGGGACATGGCTTCAGTACCCCTTTCTTCCTCCCATTGAAGCGATAGGACCAAAAGTGGTTAAAGCGTTCTGAATATACAACCAACCAACCAACCTTTAATGGGCACGTTAGACAGCTTATCATGAGGCTATTCGCACTCATAACATGTAATACGCAGACATGATCGCCCGCAGCCCGTGGAACCTAGGCTACAACTTTTGAACTGAAAATAATTTGACCAATATTTCTTATGACATGCCGATTACTGTAATGTGAGTGCATGGTATAGATCCACAATAAACAAAAATTGTTATTTCACCCACGTATTAACGTTTTTCCCTTCAGACTACACTCTCCCAGAGATCACCTGCCCCGAGCCGTTCACAGTCTACATGACCCAACCAAATCACACGGAGGTATTCGACGACCTTGCCACCGCCACAGACCTTGGCGCGGACCCGAGCGTGACGTACGACCCCCCGGCGCTTATTCTCGACGAGAATGACGTAGGGGCAGCGTTCGTTGTCATGGCAACCGCGGAAGATTCTGACGGCAACAACGCGAGCTGTCGGTTCATTGTCAACGTCGAAGGTATAGGGAGTCACGTCACTAAAACTCTTTTATTATTGGTATGTGACCTCACTGTGGACTATTTCACGTACATAGATTAGCCCGGCTGCGGGGCTTAGTTGGCTAAAATGGCATCATTTACATGGTAACTATAGCCGTCTAAGCCCCGTTGTCGATTAAATTGCGTAATTATGTAAATAAATTATAAAAACAGAATAAACAAACTTAATATTCGAACTGGGTCGGGGGGCTTTCATTACGACCTAGCCATGAGATCTGGTCTGTATCAAACATTCGGTAGCATATTGACTATGAGTGTTGTTGATGGGGAGCGGTCACTGATGTAAAGATATGAATTCCGAGAGGTTCCTTGTTCCAGTTTGAAATGTGCACAAAAGCGGATTAAAACAACAATAAATTTTGTCATAATGGAATTGATATGGACCAGTCTATTTTGATATATGGTTATGGTAGCATGTTGGAAGAAGTTTCGTAATATCAGTACCATTTTGAGAATGCTGCAAAATTTAAAACGTCTAAAAAGAAGATGTATATGGATGTAAATGTGTTCTTTATCATGTATCCAAATGTGGATGACATAAGAAAGACAAAAGCCAAATTCTCACGCCATACCACATCAGTCGGAAAAATTATGTGTCATACCCTTTGTTTGTTGCAGACTTAGAGTTGTCTATGCATATCCTCTATGTCATATGGATCTAAATATATCGGTACCAATTGAAAGATTTAACTTTTCATGGCGAATATGGCTGTATGAGCAACTCTAACTGTTACCTGTTGCCATGACAGCCAACTGCACATCCTGGTCGCTTCCGTTGCCAAGCAACGGCCGGAAGGAGTGTGAAGTCACACCTGGGGGTGCCAGGTGTCGGCTGACCTGTGACGATGGCTACTATTTCCGGGACGAGCCTCACTCTGAGAGAACCATGAACTGCACCACTGACGCTCCTTGGACGAAAGCTCCAGACTGTGTCTGTGAGTACATGTTTACCACGTGTATTGTGAGGCAGGAGATGTCTACTATAAGCTGCCATCATAGTCCAAATATCAAACTATAATGAAACCAACATTGCTTCCATGTAGAAGTATATTAACTTTTTAACGCCAAATCTTCAATAATAATAATATTGATCATAGTGATAATAATCGTAATAATTGTATTAATAATGTTAATAATAAGAAGAAGAGTTGTATTAATTATGTTAATACTACTACTAATTATAATAATAATTATCATAATTGCATCAATAATGTTAATAATAATAAGAACAATTGTAATAATATTGTAAATAATAATAATAATTGTATTAATAATGTTTATAATAAAATTATTAATAACACTTTCATTTTCAATGTCGCATGTGTTCTTTCAGTCGGGAAGGCGGCTCCGTACTTCGGGTCGTACGGGATCACGTACTCCCCAGTGGTCGGGGAGGTGTTTGGGGGTGGCGACCTGGCGGTGTGCGAAGCGCACTACAGGACTAAGCTGAGTCGGAGTCTGGTGACGTGGGCGAGCGAATTGTCCGTATTTATCGGAGAAAACATCCTCTTTAATCCCAGCCTAAATCTGTCGGCGGTGGTGGACGTCGACTGGCCCAGCGTACTAGTCGACAACGGCACGGTAGGGCGGCTGGGGATTCGCGGACCCTGGGGAGGGGGGGGGGGGGGTGAGGGGGACAGGCAAGGGGGGGGGGGGCTGGGATGCGCGGACCCTGGGGGGGAGGGGTTGTGATGGTAGGGGGGGAGGGGAGGGGGGCTTGGAATGCGGGGACCCTTGGAGGGGGGTGAGGGTAGGAGTGAGGGGGAGAGGGAAGGGGGGGGGGGGGCTTGGGATGCGCGGACCCAGGGGGAGGTGAGGGTAAGGGGGGGAGGGAAGGGGTGGCCTTGGGCCATTGGCGGCATATGGGGTACTCTCTTCCACAGCCCACGGCTACGTGGCGCGCTCATTCCGCGTGGATGTGACGCTGTGGAAGAGCCTACATATGGGGCTGATCTCCCACAGTGAGATCGCAGAGGGTCCCCCACGTAACCAGGGGCGTAGCCAGCCGTACGCACGTACGCACGTACGTTGTTCGGAATAATGTTTTTCTTTTCATCTGCGGCGGATGCGTACACTTGTTCAAGTTCCCGGCTACACCCCTGGTAGCACTAAATCAAATTGAACCATCAGAATTACCCTTCATGAGCGATATTTGAAGCTGCATCTGATCGACGAAATATTTAGACGTTGCCATCAAATACGCAGCGTCTATCCATTATTGTGCTACTGGTATCACACTCGACAAAATTACTGTATTTTGATTAATTTCAAGACGTCTTATTTTCGAACGCGTCGAGAACGATCGATGTGAGAGGCATGACACGCTTTAAACTCCTCAAGTGTGATGACACGCTAATGGGACGTCTACATCGAAAAGGCAAAATTCAAATCACGCTCACAGCTGGCTGCTGTGAGCGTGGAGGCATGTGCCTGCCCTCCAAACCCATTAATTGTATCTGTGTAATATAACTTTACACATTGTATACGATGTTCACTTTTTTACCCATTCAGGTTTCAGCCAACATATCATTCGAGATTAAGCCGCGCGACTTAACGGACAAGGAAAAACAAGACGTTGCAGCTGTTATTGTTCTGCGGCTTGAGAGACAGCCAGATGCGGTAATTAACAACCTGACCGGTAACGATGGCGATTGTCCAGAGGTCACGAGGGATCTGTCGTCCACCGTACTGCAAGAAGCGCATGTCTGCTCACCTGATGAGCGGCTCTTAATGCAAGAGAACAACAACGTCTGTCGTGAGTCACCACATTTTTTAACCACATTTGTTGTCCTTGTAACAGTCGGTCATTGATGGATGTATATTCAGGACTCTTTAACGAATTCTGGTCATATGGCGTCAATGGGAGAAAGAAGGGAAGAAAGGAGCCACGTCCACGAGATATGCCCCCCCCCCCCCGCTACTCTTTGCGAAGAGGGACATGGAATCTTTATTCTGCGACCACACAGATATGCCCACAGCGATGTTCGAACTACCCGTCCACAGTTGACCATGAAGTTGGTAATCTAATTACCAGGCCTGCCTCTAAGCAGCATGTGTGCCGTTAGACAAACGCCCCCCCCCACCCCCCGTGATAAGTTAGAGACAGGCCTGGTAAGTAATCTAATAGAGTTGTAATGGGTAGATATTGCCTGCCGCATTGCTTGCCAAACATCATATAGAATATGTTGCAGGCCTCTTTATTTTTTCCTTGTCACCTGTTCTTTCCATTTTGTATTACTTTGTTTCTTCGTGGGTGCCATGATAGCGACTGGTATGTCAGAGCGAAGATCTCCCGGGTAAATTATGTCATCTATGTGAATCTATTTATAAGGACAGACATTTACTACGACTGTTTTTGACCTAATTTATTGCGAGCTTTTGGCTATTTCCTTACGGAACAGGTACCTTGCAAATCCCGGTCTGTCACATTATCAACAGTTTCGATCAACATTATGTGCCTATTTCGGACGAGAAATAAGCCTGTCGGATCATGTGAAATCCATCAGATGGCTTCTCAAGCGAGCACTTACTCATATCATATTAATCACTCATAGAGGCATAGACTAGTATTACGCATAAAATACCTCCAAGAAATTACCCCAAGCGGCATGCAAGTGGTTAGCTTTGTCATCTAAACCCATACAAGGCAAGGGTTTTGATTAGGAGCCCCTCATTTCACTGTCGCTGTCATTTGGAATTAAAGGTTGAGAAAGGCTCTTTATTGTTAGAAGTGAAATAGCTTTTCTGTATCCTTGTGTCAGTGTCAGTCTCATTATAAGGTAAAGATGATGAGTTCTAAATTCAGTGAGCCTGACAATCAAGGGCTACCAGTAAGGTAAGCACACCAGCTTACCTAATTACCTTATCGTAATTAATCTCCTTCCCCAGTTGTGTGTCCCATCGGAACCTTCACCCAAGCCGGAAGTTGTGTTGCCTGCCCACGTGGTTTTTACCAGGACCAGGTTGGCCAGTACAACTGCACTCCGTGCGGCATTGACACGTGGACCTATGAGGAGGGCGGCAAGTCTGAGGAGGACTGCAGAGGTGAGAGCGAGGCGATGTCTAGACTCGCTGTCTGGGCTGCCAGACATGTACATTTCGATGTTGTGAGATCGTGCATTGTGTCTCTTCGTCTGTTTACCAGCGACAAATAGGGTTAAATGCAGTTTTGAATAACGACGTGCGAATAAAAAAAACATATTCATACCAAGCGAAAACACCAGGCTTTCCTCGATAACCCAGATTTATCGCAAATAACATAACATGTTTATATCGTATGAAATCTCTAAATCGGGGATGACATCCAAATCATTTCCAAAGGAAGTGTTGGCATCGATCGTTTTTCTCAGTAACTGATCATTTGTGCGTTGTTATTTACCACCCTGCACAATTAATGGGGTCCATATCGCGTAACAGAGAAACGTTTGCCCCCGCACGTCACACGCATGGAGAGGATGAACATATTAACCTGTGGTTCTGTTCACAGATACCTGTCAGTATTACGGCATGGTGTCGCGCTCGAACGAGGGTCTGCCGCCCTGTGTGCCGTGTGATGTGGACTTCTACCTGGTCAACAGCACCCACTGCGCGGGTTGCCCGTCGGGCACCTCCACTGTGTGGGCGGGGGCACAGGACGTCAGCGAATGTTTGGGTGAGTGTGGGTGGGGGCACGGGACGTCACCAAGTGTTTGAGTGAGTGGGCGGGGGCACGGGACGTCAGCGAGTGTTTGGGTGAGTATGGGCGGGGGCACGGGACGTCAGCGAATGTTTGGGGGAGTGTGGGTGGGGGTACGGGACGTCAGCGAGTGTTTAGGTGAGTATGGGCGGGGGCACGGGACGTCAGCGAGTGTTTGGATGAGTGTGGGTGGGGGCACAGGACGTCAGCGAGTGTTTAGGTGGGTGTGGGCGGGGGCACAGGACGTCAGCGAGTGTTTGGGTGAGTGTGGGCGGGGGCACGGGACGTCAGCGAGTGCTTGGGTGAGTGTGGGCGGGGCACATGACGTCAGCGAGTGTTTGGGTGAGTGTGGGCGGGGCACAGGACGTCAGCGAGTGTTTGGGTGAGTGTGGGAAGGGCACGGAACGTAAGCGAGTGTTTTTGGTGAGTGTGGGCGGGGGCACAAAACGTCAGCGAGTGTTTAGGTGAGTGTGGGCGGGGGCACAGGACGTCAGCGAGTGTTTGGGTGAGTGTGGGTGGGGGCACAGGACGTCAGCGAGTGTTTGGGTGAGTGTGGACGGGGGCACGGGACGTCAGCGAGTGTTTGGGTGAGTGTGGGTGGGGGCACAGGACGTCAGCGAGTGTTTGGGTGAGTGTGGACGGGGGCACGGGACGTCAGCGAGTGTTTGGGCGGGGAACAGTGTGGTCATCATGCGCAATGACCCCTTTTTGCCTGTTTTGGTGATTGTAACTGTATTTAAATTCACCAAGTATCATTGATATCCAATTATTTAATGAGTATCACTGATATCCAATTATTTAATGAGTATCACTGATATCCAATTATTTAATGAGTATCACTGATATCCAATTATGTAATGAGTATATCAAGTTATTCAATGGGTAGCACTGATATCAAGTTATTCTATGTGTATCATTGATATCCAATTATTTAATGAGTATCACTGGTATCAAATGATTCAATGAATATAATTAATATATAATTACTCAATGTGTATGATTGATATCTAATTACCGCGCCGATGCCCCTTCGACCTGCCTGTTTTCAGACCTCTGCCCCCGGGGGAGTTACTCAGATACCGGATATACGCCCTGCACCCAGTGCCCCCAGAACTTCTACAGTGCAGGCATTGGATTGACGACGTGCACGGCATGCCCTGACGGGTTCGTTACTATGGGACCTGGAGCCAACGACTCTACCCAGTGCCAGGACAGTAAGTCCCGCTTGTCTACGTGTGAATGGATTATCTGGTGTAATGTTTTTAACGATGTTAACGCTGTGTACGACAGGATTAACGGCTTACACCTAACGTATGCTTCGGGAATATAAACTCCAGTTTTTCTTGTAATATCCCTGGTATATTTAGCACATACATTCTATTGTCTATCTGCTAGGTTGTGACGCGCTGTGCAATAACGGGACCTGCCAAATCAAAGGTCACCGAGTCACGTGTGATTGTCAGAAAGGTGAGTATTGTGACGTCATCATAGGCCACCGACTCACGTGTCTATGTCAGACAGGTGAGTATTGTGACGTCATCATAGGCCTCCGAGTCACGTGTCTATGTCAGACAGGTGAGTATTGTGACGTCATCATAGGCCACCAACTCACGTGTCTATGTCAGACAGGTGAGTATTGTGACGTCATCATAGGCCTCCGAGTCACGTGTCTATGTCAGACAGGTGAGTATTGTGACGTCATCATAGGCCTCCGAGTCACGTGTCTATGTCAAGCAGGTGAGTATTGTAACGTCATCATAGGCCACCGACTCACGTGTCTATGTCAGACAGGTGAGTATTGTGACGTCATCATAGGCCTCCGAGTCACGTGTCTATGTCAGACAGATGAGTATTGTGACGTCATCATAGGCCTCCGAGTCACGTGTCTATGTCAAGCAGGTGAGTATTGTAACGTCATCATAGGCCACCGACTCACGTGTCTATGTCAGACAGATGAGTATCGTGACGTCGTCTTAGGGTCAACGAGGCAGGTGCTTCACGAGCCATATTATCCCATATAAGATATATATCTACAAGATTGTCAGGTTGCTGTGCCAATGTATCCGCCTTAAAAGAGGTTCGGTTTGGCTTCAAGATTAATGGACATAGCCTTATTACTCTTTCGTTATGAGTTATTTCCTTTCATTAATGTAATAATCAATTAATAAATCCAGCAAGTCGCGCCATTAGCTATTTCTCTTTTATCGACAGTTTTAATTTAGTGTTTGTCGTTTACTGTTTTGTATTATGATTCACGTGTTGTCGGGTTTAGGGTACACCGGTGAAAACTGCGAGGACGTAATAGACTTCTGCCTCTCGCAGCCGTGTTACTACGGCGGGGCGTGTAACAACATATTGGATGGTTTTACTTGCGACTGTGCATCAGGTAAGTTAATATAGTTTAAACTTAATATAGGCGTCTATATCATGACTTGAAGGTCGAGACGGCGTGATTTCCTGTTGCACTCCCTTACCCTACTCTCGTGTCTTCTCCATCGTGCATGTTTAATCTATTTTTTCCACCGGTGTATTATTTAGTGAATTCATATTCTTCTAACGATCAAGAAACTTGTTGTCGCATTATATTTGTGTGGCTTCAAAGGAATGATTTTAAATAATCAATATTAAATGTTTTGGATGTGGCGACTAAAAATTATCATTGGCATAGATAGAGGGGGGGGGGTCCATGTAGTCTAGTTTCATTTGCAGGAATCAGAACAGCAATTTTTGGTAAAAGTTTGCGCATAACATTCTCTAAATAGTTCCTGGGGTGATGAATCCATTGATGGGGTCTTCCAAGCTGGATTCCAGCATGGTCGATGCACAAAATGTCGAAAAACAAAATGGCCGTCAAAAGACCGAAAGGAGCCTATAGCGACTTACTGTATTGCGATAAATATGATTTAGCCATAATAAACTCGTGATGCGAGGGTTCTGAATTCATTTCTGGGGTCTGGATTCATGTGGGGCCAGACTCAGATAATAGGCTTAGAAATCAGAGACGCAGGACGGCAAGGGTGGGGAAGTGGGGGCACGAGTTGCTACCCCACCCAGCACCACACGCCACCCAGCACCTTGGGGGATATTATGAATTGCAGACGCACGCCCACTTTCGGCACAAATGTTAACTATATATGTCATCAATATGGTACTTCTTTTTTACCATGCGCGCCCGTCCCCTGGCAACAGGCACCACCGGTGATCGGTGTGAGGTGGAAGTTGACCACTGTGTGAACGCCATGTGCGAGAACCGGGGCCAGTGCCAGGACCAAGTGGGGGACTACGCCTGTCTCTGCTTCAACGGTACCACGGGCTCCAGGTAAGTGACGCGGTGGAGTGACATCGTGACGTCACACCGCTAACCTAACTGATATCGATACCTTTTCACGGATTTCACGAACGCATTTTAGTCGATAAAGGGGTTTAGTCGGATAAAATTGCCATGTGATGGGCGATTTACCTGACTAAGCCCCAGTAGCCGGTTAAGCGATGTGCGTGATGACGTCAGTGTCACATGACTGTCATGACACGAGTGCGTTTTATGATTACCCACCCTGTCAATATATTGTGACAGCCCGAGTTTAAGGCTGTCATTTTTGTAGTTGTGGACAGGCAGTTTACTCTGTTTTAAACCGTTTAATTGTATTCGTGGCCAGTGCAGCATGGTGTTATATTCCTGGCACTGGACGACCAAGAAATAGAGTTAAATCTATCCCGATATAGGAACGAGAATTGACTGCAAGGTTGAATGTGTTGCCTGCGAGGATGTTGTTGACATTCGCAATGAGTCACTTGACCGAGCGATATTAGGGGACGTGCTCACTTGAATATGGTTTAGGGGCTTTACCTAGTTTATGTGTGTCAAAGGACATTGTGTTAATATCGAATAGGTGTAAATAGGCGTTTCACTACCATTTGTGATCTTCTCAAGCCAACTCAAGCCAACTCAGGCAATATGTTAATGAGCGAAAGGATCACGTGATAGGTGTGGGCCTATAAAAGGCCGAGCTCAGATGCAGAACAGGCAGTGATAACGACCTCTGACCACCGCACCTCTCAGCCCTCTAAGTGAGTGGCAGCAGGGGTAACATGACCGGTTGCCTAATATATTAGATTAAGCCGTGATAACGATCGGCCCAGTTCTTCTTGTCTTTCATAATTTAAAACTATCGGTATTGATATTCAAGCCTCTCAAGCGCCTCGAGCGCCTCAAGCGTCTCTAGTGTCTCAAGCGCCTCGAGCGCCCCAAGCGTCTCTAGTGTCTCAAGCGCCTCGAGCGCCCCAAGCGTCTCTATAGTCGCAACGGAAACTCTCCGGACATCGAAATTTGCGAATTATTTGTTTACTCTACGAGTTGAGGACGAAATCTATGCATATTCCTTACCTATGAACTGGGGCCTGTCTGAACAATTGTTTATCCGATCTGCAGGTCGATTCCTATCCTCACAATACATGACCTGCCATTCTATTTAATAGAGCAGACGATGTTGTTCGTATCGTTCTCTTGTCAGTCGCGCAAATGTAAAGGTCACCCAACAGCCACCTGATTGGTTCAAAATCTAGGTCAGGTTGGCAAAAGCCATCGCATCATTTGACGAGGGTACCGAGGTTGACTGCAATGGTCAGGGGGTAGTGGTTAATCTGCTCTACCCACTTTTGCAGGAGGCGTTTGCTTTCGCGCAATGAATCCAAGTTTAAAGTTACTATTACAACAAAAAGTAAACATTCATTGTGATCCAAATCTGGCGGAGAAAAAACGTGTGTACAGTGACGTTGATGTGCTGGTGACGTAACACGCATGAAGTAATCTCCGCCAGGGCGAGCGCCAACGACTAACTTTCCGGAAGTCACTGGTACCAACCATATATATACTAGACGTTATTGGCCAGGATTCGCGACTGGCAGCGCCTCCTTGAGGCAGAGTGTTATACAGTGTTTACAGCTGTTCCAACAGCCGCGGCGCCTCACGTGATCTGACGGAACACCCCCGCCGCAAAATTTGTTGAAATAGTAACTTTAACCTCAATTGATACTAAACTGATTTCAAGTTCACTCTGGGTCACTTTAGGTATGCGTCGATGCTTAAGAACAGAGTTAATGATAAAACACTACAAAGGAATTCAAATCTATGACCCCTTACAAAGATGTAAATGGTATCGCCCCGTGACGTCACAGTAAACAGTAAATGGCGCCATCAAGCCGATCGGCTGCTTCGAAGTACAGCAAAGCAACATTTGCTTATAGCTTATTTACAAGTGTCTCAGGAAACGTGAGTTGACATACACTTATAAGGCCCCGACTTGATGTTCACACAGAAAGTATTTTTTTCTTCGAATCAGTGAACATTTTCTCGTAAACGGGAAATTTCGTTGTCCGGAGAGTTTCCGTTGCGACTATAGTGTCTCAAGCGTCGCAAGCGCCTCAAGCGTCTCCAGTGTCTCAAGCGCCTCGAGCGCCTCAAGCGTCTCGAGCGCCCCTAGTGTCTCAAGCGCCTCGAGCGTCTCAATTAAGTGCCTCGAGCGCCTCGACAGCGCCTCAAGCACCGTTTAATTGCAATATAATAAGGACTCGAGTAGCAAGCGCCTCAAGTGTGATGTGTGAATGTATGTGCAACATTTTTGTGCAATAAATGTTCTAAAAAATTTACTCACGCTGTCCACCCACAAGGCGTCATCCTACCAATGAATGTCATAGTGCCATACGAAGGTCAAAATAAATTAATTTCTATACGATATAGATCTATATAACTTATTATAACTTATTACTTTATTATAGTCATATATTTAAAAACTAGACAGGCATGTGATAACAAATAGACAACAGAAACCAAACCTCCCATGCTGCGAAGTCACCACGCCTGGGTTGCCTACCAATGTCATTATTCCAAGGTCACTCTGCCGCCAATGGCACGCGTTCTCATCGATATAACAGAGTAGTTACGTTGGAGTGATCCCTCTGTATAATACCTACTCTGTGCCGACTTCAACAGAGACCATTTGTTCTGACTCGGCTGCGTGTGCCGTTTCCACAATGTTCGGGTGTACCCACTCGCTCCAGCCAATAACTCAACGCTTTAATTTGATGACAGGTGCGAAACGGAAATCGACATCTGCACCGGCGCCGACCCCTGTGAGAACGGTGGCACGTGCGTCAGTCTATCCGTCAACAGGGTGCAGTGTCGCTGTGCCAATGGCTACACCGGGGAGTACTGCGAGACAGACATAGGTAACGTCACCCTGGGCAACCAACCAACTGTCGCTCAGGGGGCAGCGTGAAAAAAAAGCACACGTAAAATTAACATATCATATTTGGAGGTCAAGGCCGTCTAAACTCCTAACTCTGGGTTCGAACTGCAATTGAGACATCATATATAGGTCAAGGTCAAAGTGCCCCCTTGCATTGCCCTGAAACCAGAAGACATATATTCCAAAGCAGTATATACTGTATAGTATATCTTTCATTTTATGATGAAAAAACGGTACAAAAGTGGTGTAAAAATTTGAGAGTTGTTAGCATCACCCGTGAGATACCCCAGAAGGTGTCAGCACCTGCCAGTCACACCCCGGGGGGTTATAGATGAGTTGTTTAGCCTAAATCGGTTGTCTTATGCATGTATGTCCTGTTGTGGTGCAGACGAGTGTGGTTCGAACCCGTGCCAGCTGGGAGCTACCTGCACTGACGGGGACGACAGCTTCACGTGTCAGTGTGTGGAGGGAACCAGCGGAACCTTCTGTGAGGAATACACGGGGTTCTGCAGCGACTCCCCGGAACCCTGCGCCGCTAGCGACACCTGCTTTGAAGATCACCGACTGATACAGCCCGGCTGCGTCTGCGGCATGGGCTACGAGGCTGGTGAGTACGCCAGGGGGACGCCGCGGGTACGCTTTTAGTACGCCGCAGGTACTTCGCGGATATGTGGTACGCCGCGGGTATGCCGTGGGTACGCCGCGGGTACGCCGCCGGGTACGCCGCTGATACGCCTGTGGTACGCCGCGGGTATGCCTGTGGTACGTCGCGGGTATGCCTGGGGTACGCCGCGGGTATGCCTGGGGTACGCTGCAGGTATGCCTGGGGTACACCTTCCGTATGCGATAGGAAGGAAAATACACATTTATGTAATCTGAATATAAAAAGTTCACCGATGTTATATATTCTATGTCCTACCCAGGTGAATAACATTGCATGTATATTAATGTTTTTTGCTCTGTGTACTGATTGAGGATAACACCCAAACACTTCTCGGGATTCTTCTTATATCATGACGGATAATCTTCTATTGCCACGATGTGACCTAATATGTTAAAGCATCTTACTCTATGCAACCCATTGCATCCGATTGGCAAGGCACATGACTATAGGGGAATATATGAGTAGCCATGGTGACTCGTCAATATGTAACCACCGTGTCCGCACTCCGCCTGAGACTAAGCGTCAACCCTAAACAATAACAACAATTTCCAGAAAACATGACATTGGCCGATGAAACTTGGGCCGAAGATATTCAAGGTGAGTTCCAACCCTTCTGAATTGTTGCAGTTCTCACTCGACCAGTCTCGTATTCATGTGGATGTGCGGAAGGGCGTTTAATATCAATATAAATATCAATAAATATAATCGGGTTACATTATGAGTGGCCAGCGTAGCATGAGGGGTCGCCTAAAATACTGATGCATCTAATGATCCCATCCCATGGTAACCTGGAGTGAGGTGTCCGGTTACCCTGAGAGGGAGGCCATTGAGCAGTCACCTCTACCGCGTACCCTATTTGACATTTTGCCACTAACGCCCTTGCAGGTACAATATTTCCTGTATGTTGACAGCTGACACATGTGGTTTCTCGCCCTCTAGGAATCTCTCTGGGGATCGGGTGCCAGGAAACCGACCACTGCAGGTCCAATCCATGCGAGAATGGGGCCACGTGCTCCTGGGCCAGCACTGGCCCGCAGTGCGCATGCGCTCCGGGATACGGTGGCGCACTCTGCCAGCACGAGAACGGACTATGTCGCATGGACACGTGTCGAAACGGAGGCACGTGTGTGGACGAGGCGGGGGGCTTCAACTGCACATGCGCGACGGGTTTTATAGGTATTATACTAGTATTAGTCTAATAATCTAAATATAATTATATATGTTACAGTGGCAGATCCAGAAATTTGTGAAAGGAGGGGGGGGGGGGGGGGGGGGGTCGCCGTGTCCGACCCCGTGTAAGAATATTTCACATACTGAATTCAACTAAATTTTTCCTAAAAAATTCGACTTTGACAGTACTTGGCTCGTTCCTGAAAGGGGGGGGGGGGGGCGCCGCCCCCAATAATCCAATGTAATTACATGGCTTCCATCAGTTAATTCTCTGACGCCATGGCTGTATCCGTGGTTCTGACCCCATGGCGGGTTCTGACCCCCTTGACTGTTTCTGTGGCAGGCCTCACCTGTAACCTGACAGACCCCTGCGTGGCCACCGAGCCCTGCGACCCGGATCACTCTACCTGTGACCCCGACCTGACTGGGGATTACACGTGTCTATGCGACCCGGGCTGGAGCGGCAAAAACTGCGCGGTGAGTGCGTGAGCTCTGGCTACGGAGATAGCAGGGGGTAGAGGGGGGGGGGGGAGATTTAAAATATCCTAATTGTAAGTTTTGCCATTACTTGTTTTCGCGTTTTTCGTATTTATTTATCGTTATTTGCAGAGAAGAAGACTCGGCTAAATTCGTTGCGATAGGTATTATATACATATTCATGATTCATTTTCTGGCAGTTACTAAAAAATGTCTTAATTGTACGAGCTTTGCACTATTTTTTTGTATATTGGTATGTTGGTTAATTATTGCATTATTATCGTTATTGTTGTATTACTGTTATTAATATTATTAGTATTATTCAGGCAGACACGCGTGTTTGTAAACCGATGTCGCAATCCCAGACTGGCGTTAATGACGATAACGATACAAAAATATTTGTTGTTGGGGGGGATTACAAGCCATTTGAACTCTCATAATGCTCATACAAGGTAGTGGCCGCCTGACTTGATTATGCGATCAGCGCTAAGATGTACGTGACTCAATGCTTTAGTTTCAAGCAAATTCCATCTTGAGCCAGCAAAGCCTACCGGGGTGGTGACCTGCACGGATAAGTGACGTACAGGTCTAGACCCGCCCAGGTATCCCCCCCCCCCCCCCCCCCCGGTCGTCAAAAACATTATGGACCCCTTGGTCGCAATTTTGTCCCCCCCCCCCACCCCCGGTCGTCAATTTCTTGTTATTGTGGCCCCCCTTTCAATGATTCCTGCACAAGCGCCTGTCCAGTGTCGATTTTTCATTTTTCTCTTTTGAATGCCACTATTTTGCAGCCTTTGCAGATCCTCGGCATCGGAATTTGGGGGTCAATGTCGAATGTCGATTTTTCAAATATGTCTGTGTCGCGTGTCGCCATTTACCCCTTCCAGACCCTATATCTATCTAGCGGTATCTATATTTCATCAGGACGTGTTTGATGAGTGTCTGGTATGTATATATGTCTACCTCTGCCCGTACCAGGATGACGTAGACGAGTGCCTCGCCCGCCCTTGTCTGCGCAATGCCACGTGCACAAACCTTGAGAATGACTTTACATGCGAATGTCCGACTGGCTGGGAGGGAAAGACTTGCGAGAACATCACAGACTCCTGCGCCCCTGGTGTCTGCTTCAACGATGGAGAGTGCGTCAGCGGATTTTCTTCTGAGAACTTCTGTCGGTGAGTGTTTTTCTAGCAAACCTTAATTGTAGAGTCATGACAAAACACCACAGCGCCACCTATACAAGAATGTCACCAGTACAACAGCGCCACCTATACAAGAATGTCACCAGTACAACAGCGCTACCTATATATATATATATATACATATATATATATATATGTATGTATACTCTGCACCCAATTAGGACTGACTGAACTGCATTATTGTATCACATGTATGACATATGAAAATAGTTTATGTAATGACTAAATTGACATCCCCCTAAGG
This sequence comes from Arenicola marina, assembly GCA_964019135.1. NCBI lineage: Eukaryota > Metazoa > Annelida > Polychaeta > Arenicolidae > Arenicola > Arenicola marina. The sequence continues at coordinate 10,557,605 of OZ025251.1, forward strand.
TCAAGGCCTTATAATATATATTTTATCTGTACCTCACGTGGGTGGGCGCAGAGTCAGCCAGCCAAAGTATCGGCTGTTAGAGGTTCGCAACCCATCCGTACAAATACACACGTCTGCGTAGTATGTTCCGATTTTTCTACAGCAAAACACTTAAACGCTAAATGATTGTGTGGTGTGTTGTGATCACGTTGCCATGGTTTCAGCTGCTTGGGTCGCACCCACGGGCAAAACTGCTCAGAGGAAGCGAGCACGTGCGAGGCAGCAAATCCCTGTTACCATGGCAGTAGCTGTACCGAGGATCTGCTTGGTAGCACCACGTGCGCTTGTGACCTGGGTAATTATAGATATATATATATGTCTCTATTTTAAGAATTGATTACGTATGCAAACGTTCTGCATACGTTTATACATTAGTTGTACATTAGTTGTACATTAGTTGCACATTAGTCATACATTTGTTGTGAATTTACTCGTAGATTAGTTGCACATCAGTTGTACATTAGTTGTACATAAGTTGTACATTAGTTGTACATTAGTTGCACATTAGTTATACATTTGTTGTGTATTTACTCGTAGATTAGTTGCACATCAATTGTACATTAGTTGTACATTAATTATATATTAGTTTCTACATAAGTTGTACATTAGTTGTACATTAGTTGTATATTAGTTGTACATTAGTGGTGCATTAATTCAGTCGTATATTAGCTGTACCTTAGTTTACATTGGTTGCACATTTGTTGAACAATAGTGAGCCTTGTTTGTATATTCGTTGTGTACATGGGTTGTATGTTTGTTGCCCCCAGACTACACCGGGGAGGGCTGTGAGCTGCTTGTCTCCCACTGTCTGGTGCAGGACTTCTGTCTTCACGGAGGGACCTGCGTGTCATCCGTGGGAGACTTCAATTGCGCATGCGCCGCAGGTAACGTCGATATCAACAAAGTGACGCAACTTAATGTGCAATGTTCTTTTAAGTTTGTGTTTCATTCCGAAAACAGGGAAGCGCTGTGAGGTCAGCTAAAGATGTTTATTGACGTTGTCAGATTACACAGGGGAGCGCTGTGAGGTCAGCTAACCATGTTTATTGACGTTGTCAGATTACACAGGGGAGCGCTGTGAGGTCAGCCAAACATGTTTATTGACGTTGTCAGATTACAGAGGGGAGCGCTGTGAGGTCAGCTAAAGATGTTTATTGACGTTGTCAGATTACACAGGGGAGCGCTGTGAGGTCAGCTAAAGATGTTTATTGACGTTGTCAGATTACACAGGGGAGCGCTGTGAGGTCAGCTAAAGATGTTTATTGACGTTGTCAGATTACACAAGGAAGCGCTGTGAGGTCAGCTAACCATGTTTATTGACGTTGTCAGAATACAGAGAGGAGCGCTGTGAGGTCAGCTAACCATGTTTATTGACGTTGTCAGATTACACAGGGAAGCGCTGTGAGGTCAGCTAGCCATGTTTATTGACGTTGTTAGATTACACAGGGAAGCGCTGTGAGGTCAGCTAACCATGTTTATTGACGTTGTCAGATTACACAGGGAAGCGCTGTGAGGTCAGCTAACCATGTTTATTGACGTTGTCAGATTACACAGGGGAGCGCTGTGAGGTCAGCTAACGGTGTTTATTGACGTTGTCAGATTACACGGGGGAGCGCTGTGAGGTCAGCCAAACATGTTTATTGACGTTGTCAGATTACACAGGGGAGCGCTGTGAGGTCAGCTAACGGTGTTTATTGACGTTGTCAGATTACACAAGGGAGCGCTGTGAGGTCAGCTAACGGTGTTTATTGACGTTGTCAGATTACACGGGGGAGCGCTGTGAGGTCAGCCGAGACGACTGTCCCAGTGATGGCAGTGTCTGTGGCTCGGGAACATGCGTAGATGGCCTGTCCCAATATGACTGCCACTGTCCGATAAACATGACGGGCGAAACGTGCAATAAAGGTCAGTGCTGAGTTCGTTTAAACAGAACACATCAACATGTGCATTTCATCGTGCTGTGTCACATTATGATTTGTGGCAATGTCTTGACCATAGCGCTAGATATGGTATTATATATAATATTAACCATAGAATATATAGGTAATTGGACATTTATTACGAATACCATTAACGATGCATAATACTGTAGCAAATGTGTTATATACGTCTGGTATGGAAAACACAATATTAATATATCAAAATCTAATGGAAAAATGTACTTCCCTCTACTCATCCTAAGGTGTACAAAATGTACTTCTCTCTATTCATTCTAAAGTGTACAAAATGTACTTCCCTCTATTCATTCTAAAGAGTACAAAATGCACTTCCCTCCACTCATATTAATGTGTAAAAATACAATTCCCCCTACTCATTCTAAAGTGTAAAAGTGCACTTCCCTTTACTCATTCTAAAGTGTAAAAGTGCACTTGCCTTGAGTCATTATAATGTGTAGCAATGTGCTTCCCTCTACTCATTCTAAAGTGTAAAAATGCATCTCTTTCCACTCATTCAAAAATGTAAAGAAATTCATCTGTTTTCCTCGTACGTATACTTAGGCTCGTTCTAAAATGTGAACATATTCATCTGTTTTCTCTCCATATCTCCTGTCACTCCACTGACCACTGCAGCTTCCTTCTTGCTATACTAACTACAACGACCGCGAGGCTGGAATTTATGAGACGCCAATGAATTACTCTTTATTTGTCATTGGACTTGGAGATATATTTGAGTATTTTAAATGCACAGCACTTTTCCCCTTTTCTGAAGCCGTGGACACGGACTACGACATATATTTCCACTGGAGCTCCCGTCGGTCGATGGCCAGCCGTCGCATCCCGTTCCGCCTAAACTCAACCGCCCTGTCCCTGGGCATGTGGGTCCGCTTCAGCGACAAGGGTGGCCAGGGCACTTTCTTCTCTCTCTTTGGCCTCGAGTAAGCATCCAAGGTGTTTTGTATGGGCGCCGGTGATACGTCGAGTGACGAGGTGTCGCCACGCTGAATGTCTAATGATGTCACGTTGACAATAATCTTTGATTCATCGATAAAGTTGTTAAATGTGTTAATGTTTTCCAGGGGAAATGTCTTAAATTTGTGCAACTGAATTTTTGCCTCTGAATTTTAGACAAAGTGGAGAGGAGATTAAATAGGAGTAAATATTTTTTGATCATAGATGTATTGCAAACCTAAAATCGAGTTAATGATGGTGTATGGAATGGTGGTGATGGTTGATAGTGGCATTGCGTTAAGATGTGGCAATCGTTATAAATACGCTTTATATGATGCTGCGATCAAATGCTGCGTTGCTGCGTTTACATGCTGCGTTGGCATGTAAAAGATGTATTCGAGTTACTGGCTCGTGACAGATGCCCCATGTATCATCTAGCGTAGATACACTACAATACAAACATTTATACAAATATCAATATCACAGATCCATATAAAAAACAATATTACGGACGCCTACATCTGGAAGTTACCTTATCTCAATACCGTAAGCCATTCCGTACAGACAAATATACCACCCCCCCCCCCCCACCCCACCCCCAACTCCGACCCCTTTCTCTGTCTTACTCCCCGCACCCTCCACCGTTCTCTCACCCAGTGAGCAGTACACGGCGGCCGGCCCCAGGGAGTTACTCCAGATCAGCCACGAGGGGGTGATGCTGGGCGGGGGCACTCTCCTCCCCTTCGGTTCGTATGTCCTCAACGACGGGCGCTGGTACTACACGCTGGTCACGTGGGACGGGGTCACAGATCGCCTGGAGGTCAGGATCAACACGATCCTGGTGATATCCCGAAGTGGGATCGGAATGGGAGCCAGGCAGCCTGAGTTGTGAGTGGCACGACGCCCGCTGTCAATCAAACTAGCCGGCTGGGTGTACAAAGTGTGGTGTGTGGGAGGGGGGTGGGGGTGGGGGGCAAGTCGAATACGTCGAGCGGCATATGTATGCTGACTGATTGTGTGCAGGGGAATATGTTACATATTCTTGTTATTTTATGATTGGTATTACTGTTAGTTCCATATTTTAATGCTCTCTATTATAATGATCACTATTATTGTTTCTGTTATATTGTTTACTATTATGAGGACGTGGAGTGGGTTTCTCTTTCTTATTATTTTATCATCATATTTCTATTATTTCTATTATAATGGTCACTATTTTTATTTCTAATATAATTTCTACTGTTGTCACTATTATTATTGTTAATATTATTAATGTCATTACTTATAGTATTGCTATTATTATTACTATTTTAACTTGTTATTACTATTGTCAACAGTTACATTTAATGCCATTATCATTTCTATTAGTAGTAGTTTTATATCATTACTATGATCACTACATGTGCATTCACAACCCGCCCCCTCCCATCTCTCTCTCCCCTCCAGCGGCTGGGTGGCTCTGGGCTCGCGGTGGGACCCCGCCAAAGAGTCGGCCCTGGAGGGGTCCGGTTTCCATGGTTACCTGAGTCAGGTCAACGTGTGGGGCGTGGCGCTGAACGCCACCTCCCCCGGAGTGAACGACATGCAGGTGGACCGGGCCGCCCTGGTGTTTGAGGGGCTCCTGGCGCGGTGGGCCGAGTACCGGCTGGATGGTGGCGCCATCTACCGGTGGCCCAGCACAGCGGGCGACCGAGACGTCTGCGCCGAAGGCTACTCCGGGGCCAATTGCGACACGCGACTCCCAAGTGAGACCTCTAATAACAACATCCGATCTTTAATGATAAGATTAATAATAATAATAATAATAATAATAATTAACTTCAGGATTATTATTAATAATAATAATAACTTCAGGGTTAATAATAATAATAATAACTTCAGGATTAATAGTAATAATAACTCTTTAGGGTCGTAAGAAAAAAGAAAAGGGGTGGGAGGGGGGTACAAAGGGGGGTACACTTTGGATGGGGTAAATTCTCTGAGAAAGAAGGACAGTAGGGGGAGGGGGGGGGGCACTTTGGTTGGGCTAATCTCTCCGAAGAACTGACGCTGCTTAAATATATTTATCTTAGCGATGGGCTTCCGATATTAACTTTCAGACCAGTGGCGGATTTCACGAACGCAGTTTAGCCGACTACGGGGCTTAATCGACTAAAGTTACCACGTAAATGATTTTAGCGGTTTTAGCTGACTAAGCCCCGTAGCCAGCTAAACTAGGTACGTAAAATAGGCCACTGGATTGTTATACTCGCCATGGTGTTGTCTGCAGACCGCGTGCCCCCGACTGTGGACTGCCCAGGGGATGTCGTCCGATACAGTCCCCACCGTCTGACCCTCATGCAGTGGGACGACCCCACAGTGACCTACGGCGGCCATGGCGAACAACTAGGGTCACCCAGGGCTCTCCATGACAACGGTAGGCTCTCTCACCCAAGGCTCCTCATGGCAACGGTAGGCTCTCTCACCCAGGGCTCCTCGTGGCAACGGTAGGCTCTCTCACCCAGGGCTTCTCATGGCAACGGTAGGCTCTCTAATCCAGGGCTCTCCATGACAACAGTAGGCTCTCTTGTCCAAGGATCTCCATGACAACGGTAGGCTCTGTTACCCAGGGCTCTCCATGACAACGGTAGGCTCTCTCACCCATGGCTCTCCATGACAACGGTAGGTTCTCTCGCCCGGGGGTCTACATGACAAGGGTAGGCTCTCTCACCCAGGGATCTCCATGACAACGGTAGGCTCTCTCACCCAGGGTTCCCCTTGACAACGGTAGGCTCACTTGTCCAAGGATCTCCATGACAACGGTAGGCTCTCTCACCCAGGGCTCTCCATGACAACGGTAGGCTCTCTCACCCAGAGGTCTACATGACAAGGGTAGGCTCTCTCACCCAGGGATCTCCATGACAACGGTAGGCTCGTTTACCCAGGGCTCTTCATGACAACGGTAGGCTCTCTCACCCATGGCTCTCCATAACAACGGTAGGTTTTCTCGCCCGGGGGTCTCCATGACAAGGGTAGGCTCTCTCACCCAGGGATCTCCATGACAACGGTAGGCTCTCTTACCCAGGGTTCCTCTTGACAACGGTAGGCTCACTTGTCCAGGGATCTCCATGACAACGGTAGGCTCTCTCACCCAGGGCTCTCCATGACAACGGTAGGCTCTCTCACCCAGGGGTCTACATGACAAGGGTAGGCTCTCTCACCCAGAGATCTCCATGACAACGGTAGGCTCTCTCACCCAGGGTTCCCCTTGACAACGGTAGGCTCTCTTGTCCAGGGATCTTCATGACAACGGTAGGCTCTCTCACCCAAGTTTCTCTCTCATAAACTTGCTATTTTTCTGCGATTCTAGGGTTATTTGATAAATATGAAATATGACATGTGACGTCCACTATGACATGTGACGTCCGTTATGACGTGTAAGCTCCACTATGATGTGTAACGTCCGCTATCACGTTTGACGTCCACTCTGACGTCCGTTATGACGTGGGACGTCCACTATGGCGTGTGACGTCCGCTTTCACGTGTGACATCCAAGATGACGTCCGTTATGACGTGTGACGTCCGCTTTCACGTTTGACGTCCAGTATGACGTCCGTTATTGCCGTGTGTCCCAATGTGACGTCTCATGTATGCCTCGTGTCTTCTACAGGTCAAGTGTTTCTCTGGGGCCAGTACAGAAACGCCTACGTCGCCTTCGATACGGAGAACAATGCTGGCATCTGTACATTTGACTTCTTCGTTCAATGTAAGTACCTCTCTCGCCACGCCGGACGTACCTTTAATTCATGCAATAAGACCAAGAACACGTTTTAATTTACACTCTGAAAACGGACTATCAACTCTGCCGATTATCCTCCCAAACAGGGCAATTGGGTTCACGAGCGCTTAACTTCTTCGTTCATTATTAGTCCACACGCGGTCATCTGCACTAAGCCCCACCTCTCAGTCTATATATAGCAATATATATTTAGAATATGAGAGGTGGGGCTTAGTGCAGATGACCGCGTGGGGACTAATAATGAACGAAGAAGTTAAGCGCTCGTGATTGGGTTACCGGTAATTGTTTTTCTGTTCGATTTGGTTTACTTGAAGGGTTCTAAAGATATGGGCCGCCATATCATATTTTTATCATTTCATTTAATATTTCAAATTTTGCATTATTCATTGTATACAAGATATATTTTTTTATATGACACGTGGCTCATCAACGTCCCTTTAAAATACTTAATAATTGCACAATTGATGTCTGTTTCTTCTACGTGGGGAAGTTGAACAGAGAATACATGACAAGTACCTTACAGTTCAGTTCCACATCGGAGAATAACTGTTAACAACTGAGCGATAAATCATAGCATTCACCAAGAGATACGTATCATGTTATAGCCAAAATTAGCCGGTAGATTTATGCTCTTCAAGTATTACCAAGAAATATATTGTTACAATGCCGACGGTACTGACTGCAATGATTGGCTGTTTCAGACCAGGACTGCCCAACGCCGGCGGATCCATATGAAGGGACACAGACGTGTTCGGTGGAGAACTCCCCGGCCTTCGAGACCTGTACCCCGACATGTAACCAGGGAAGACAGGTCTCCCTCCTCACCCCCAGTCACTACACGTGCGGTCCTCTCGGGGCTTACAACGTCTGGAACAAGTACCTCGGGTTCCGCTACCCCGCATGCGCGCGTGAGTTACTCACCGGAAGCCACTCTTGATTTTTAACCATTTTTTAGCAGATATCATGGTTGCACAAATAGAGAACTGAACTATTTAGCGTCCGCCGTCCCCGTTCAGGTGGCGATATAGAAGAATATGTTCAACCATCAGAACGACATGATGAGAGATTCAAACATGAAACAGTTAGATATCTATAATTTACAACCTAACAATCACTCACTCTTCAAGTTAAGCCAATAAAACTCTCATTCATCAGGGTGAAATATCGTAAATAATCGGAAGTTTTATCACAGGCTTCGCCATATATGGCATTGGCTGGGTTAGCCGTGCTCCGTACTGCGTTTTTGATGCCTCTTGTTTTTCTTTCTAATGTCTTTACTTCAGAAATCGTGTGTTACATGTATAAATACATCAGTTTATAGTGATACGCTGCTGGGTCCGCTGTTTTACACTTGAGGGTGAGGGTGAGTAGACATTGTCTAGCGTCGCTACCCTCCCAGCCGGATCTCCCTTGTGATTTTTTCAGCGGCTCGCGAGGCACGTGTCGAGATTACCATGGAGGTCATTTACCGGGGATTTACGGTATGCGGCCCTGGCTTCCGTGTCGAAATCCTGAAGAATCTTGATCAAGTGAACAGAGACTGGAGCTACTCGATCTGCGGCAGTGGATGCTGTGGGAATGGCACCCATTGTGAGCCCTACCCCACCAACGTCAACATCAGCGATCCATGCCTCCTACGTGCGGGCACCCAGGCCACAGTCACAATCGTCATTAGCGACCTGTCGTAAGTCTGATGTGTGACGTTGTGACGTCAGAGGTTTGACGTTGTGACGTCAGATGTGTGACGTCAGATGTGTGACGCCACAGTGCAACGTTGTGACATCAGACGTATACAAAGATGCATTATGGCCTCACTGATTCTATTAAGATATTTGACCAGTTCGTGCCTGCGATCCGTTGCGTTCGTTTCTTCGAGTGTCTTTGTTGTCTTCTTTATCGCTTCTCGTCAGCTCAGTAGGATGTTGTTACATGCTTCTGTTATATGTTGTGTTCAGCAGCATTACATATGAATAATGTTTGTAATCCCTTTGGGTCTAGTTCTAGTCCCGTATAATTACTGCCCCGTTGGAGTTTATCCCCACGAATACTGTCAGCCAACGATTCAAGGCGCCGTTTACATTGTACTATAATGGTACGTACCAAGGACCATGTTATTAAATGCATGTGTTTTCTCATCAGACCGTTAATAACCAGCACACAAGACAAAACCAAGTCGTTGGCTCCAGACAAAGTGCTGGCATCAGAGGCGTTCGACTTTGGCCTATTCGAACTGGGGGTAAGGAAGTTTACCGTTAAAACACTGGTTATATCTTATATAACGATAATATAGTAATACAAATATATTAAGGCTTAATAAAAACAATTTTTCATGTTGTTTTTCCAAGATGGCGGATATTTGCAAGTCATGCAGCCAGTTTTGTATTATTATTAGTTAGGGGCGACTAATCGGGAAACGTGAACAAAAGAATGTTTCAAATTTAGGATATTTGGTGTTGATGACGGTAAGTTTTCGGTAAGAAAGTCAGTCACGGTTTATATATGGTTAAACATTGGAACAAAATGATTCTTGGCGACATTAAGCTGTGCGTCATTGTTATATATTGTGCAACGTTTCTTGTGTTGTACTTGACTTCACCATTTGGCAGATAATGTTTGAAAATTATTACTTGATTATTACGCATCTTACTTTAGATAGATACATCAGCCTATACCAAGGACTTAATATTCCTTCACTTCCACGTACAGACCTGTAGTAAGGACTTAATATTCCTTCACTTCCACGTACAGACCTGTAGTAAGGACTTAATATTCCTTCACTTCCACGTACAGACCTGTAGTATGGACTTAATATTCCTTCACTTCCACGCACAGACCTGTAGTATGGACTTAATATTCCTTTACTTCCACGTTCGGACCTACAGCATGAACTTACTATTCTTTCACTTCCACATTCAGACCTGTAGCAAGGACGTAATATTCCTTCCCGTCTCCGCTCAGACCTTTAGGGCCCCATAGGGGCTTTTTCGACACAGCGACACGGCGATTTTTAAAATCGACAACGCGACAATGGGGTTGCCTTAGCGACATGGCGACATGGACCTTTTCTTAAAATCGACACGCGACATGGACCCTTTCTTAAAATCGACACGCGACATGGACCTTTTCTTAAAATCGACACGCGACATGGCTACCCCCCCCCCCCCCCCAGGGGCCCTACCTTTAGTATGGACTAGTGGTGTACCTGTATATCGCCTTCCCCTTTCAGCCGGCTGTGCGCCACGATGAGGTGCCGCCGCAAGATATCCAGATAAACAGCGAGGATCAGTGCGGAGCGCAGGAAGTAATTATCAACGGGACGTGTGGTGAGTCACCCAATCTGATCAATGGGCGTGGGGGGGGGGGGGGCCCTATGTGATAAAGGGGGGCACTCAATCAGATCGGGAGTGGGGGTCACCCAATGTGATCAAGGGTAGGAGGGGAGGCACCAAATCTGATCGGACGCGCGGGGGGTGGGGGGGGGGGTCAACAACCTGGCCTACCTAGGTAGCGCGTCTGGCTATTGTCCTGCTTGGTCAACCCAAGCCACCGGTGCGTGGTTCGCACCCCACCTGTGCAAATGTCTAAGTCTGCGCAGAATAAAGATCGCATACCTTTCTCCGCAAAGAGTCGGGGTTCCTCCGCTAAACATGGATTCTCTTTTCCTGGACCCTTTCCATGTAATGGTCGCAATATGATTAACAGAGGTCAAAGCGTCCCACTTCAAAACAATCGACCAACCAACCCAGATCATCCATGTGGCCGGTCTGTGGTTCGCATCCCGGTCGGATCAGTGACCATCCATGTGGCCGGTCTGTGGTTCGCATCCCGGTCGGATCAGTGACCATCCATGTGGCCGGTCTGTGGTTCGCATCCCGATCGGATCAGTGACCATCCATGTGGCCGGTCTGTGGTTCGCATCGCGGTCGGATCAGTGACCATCCATGTGGCCGGTCTGTGGTTCGCATCCCGATCGGATCAGTGACCATCCATGTGGCCGGTCTGTGGTTCGCATCCCGGTCGGATCAGTGACCATCCATATGGCCGGTCTGTGGTTCGCATCGCGGTCGGATCAGTGACCATCCATATGGCCGGTCTGTGGTTCGCATCCCGATCGGATCAGTGACCATCCATGTGGCCGGTCTGTGGTTCGCATCCCGGTCGGATCAGTGACCATCCATGTGGCCGGTCTGTGGTTCGCATCCCGGTCGGATCAGTGACCATCCATGTGGCCGGTCTGTGGTTCGCATCCCGGTCGGATCAGTGACCATCCATGTGGCCGGTCTGTGGTTCGCATCCCGGTCGGATCAGTGACCATCCATATGGCCGGTCTGTGGTTCGCATCGCGGTCGGATCAGTGACCATCCATGTGGCCGGTCTGTGGTTCGCATCCCGATCGGATCAGTGACCATCCATGTGGCCGGTCTGTGGTTCGCATCCCGGTCGGATCAGTGACCATCATTATGGCCGGTCTGTGGTTCGCATCGCGGTCGGATCAGTGACCATCCATGTGGCCGGTCTGTGGTTCGCATCCCGGTCGGATCAGTGACCATCCATGTGGCCGGTCTGTGGTTTGCATCCCGATCGGATCAGTGACCATCCATGTGGCCGGTCTGTGGTTCGCATCCCGGTCGGATCAGTGACCATTCATGTGGCCGGTCTGTGGTTCGCATCGCGGTCGGATCAGTGACCATCCATGTGGCCGGTCTGTGGTTCGCATCCCGATCGGATCAGTGACCATCCATGTGGCCGGTCTGTGGTTCGCATCCCAGTCGGATCAGTGACCATCCATGTGGCCGGTCTGTGGTTCGCATCCCAGTCGGATCAGTGACCATCCATGTGGCCGCTGTGTGGTTTGCATCGCGGTCGGATCAGTGACCATCCATATGGCCGGTCTGTGGTTCGCATCCCAGTCGGATCAGTGACCATCCATGTGGCCGCTGTGTGGTTTGCATCGCGGTCGGATCAGTGACCATCCATATGGCTGGTCTGTGGTTCGCATCCCGGTCGGATCAGTGACCATCCATGTGGCCGGTCTGTGGTTCGCATCTCGGTCAGATCAGTGACCATCCATGTGGCCGGTCTGTGGTTCGCATCCCAGTCGGATCAGTGACCATCCATGTGGCCGGTCTGTGGTTCGCATCCCAGTCGGATCAGTGACCATCCATGTGGCCGGTCTGTGGTTCGCATCCCGGTCGGATCAGTGACCATCCATGTGGCCGGTCTGTGGTTCGCATCCCGGTCGGATCAGTGACCATCCATATGGCCGGTCTGTGGTTCGCATCCCGATCGGATCAGTGACCATCCATGTGGCCGGTCTGTGGTTCGAATCGCGGTCGGATCAGTGACCATCCATGTGGCCGGTCTGTGGTTTGCATCGCGGTCGGATCAGTGACCATCCATGTGGCCGGTCTGTGGTTCGTATCTCGGTCGGATCAGTGACCATCCATGTGGCCGGTCTGTGGTTCGCATCGCGGTCGGATCAGTGACCATCCATGTGGCCGGTCTGTGGTTCGCATCTCGGTCGGATCAGTGACCATCCATGTGGCCGGTCTGTGGTTCGCATCCCGGTCGGATCAGTGACCATCCATGTGGCCGGTCTGTGGTTCGCATCCCGGTCGGATCAGTGACCATCCATGTGGCCGGTCTGTGGTTCGCATCTCGGTCGGATCAGTGACCATCCATGTGGCCGGTCTGTGGTTCGCATCTCGGTCGGATCAGTGACCATCCATGTGGCCGGTCTGTGGTTCGCATCCCGGTCGGATCAGTGACCATTCCATGTGGCCGGTCTGTGGTTCGCATCTCGGTCGGATCAGTGACCATCCATGTGGCCGGTCTGTGGTTCGCATCGCGGTCGGATCAGTGACCATCCATGTGGCCGGTCTGTGGTTCGCATCCCGGTCGGATCAGTGACCATCCATGTGGCCTGTCTGTGGTTCGCATCCCGATCGGATCAGTGACCATCCATATGGCCGGTCTGTGGTTCGCATCCCGGTCGGATCAGTGACCATCCATGTGGCCGGTCTGTGGTTCGCATCGCGGTCGGATCAGTGACCATCCATGTGGCCGGTCTGTGGTTCGCATCGCGGTCGGATCAGTGACCATCCATATGGCCGGTCTGTGGTTCGCATCGCGGTCGGATCAGTGACCATCCATGTGGCCGGTCTGTGGTTCGCATCCCGGTCGGTTCGGCGTCCTGTGGGGAGACCTTGTAAACCTTCTTTTCTGTTATTTGAATTGCAATGAATCTAATGGAAAATAATGATGTATACTGGGAAAGCCGTTACTCGTGTTCGCAGCTTTGCAAGACCGATGTTCTCATGATTGTGAAGTTCGTCTTGATTTCAACACTTGTGAATTGTGTGGCATCCATTAGCTGTTTCGTCCTCTGATGACTGTATTCTGGTACTGATGCAACTGCGAGAGAGTTTATCTCAGCACAAGTCTCCCGTATCCTGCCCCAGCCGTTAGGCGAGGGTAGGATAAGAGATCTGTGCCGAGATGAACCCATCTCGTACGAGAAGCAATGCCACATGCATTTTCTCACACAAACCTTATGTAGTCACATTTCACCCTCAAAGGTACTAAGTGGAGCTCATTCGACAGTCGGAGAGGGTTCTTGGCCCACGTTAGCCCTTGTGTACACAAAAACGGCCTAGAACACGGACACTTTATCTCAGCTTTAAATCAGCCTCAAAGGAATGTTTTCGTATTTTTTATACACCTTCAAGACCTTAGTGAAGGTCTACTGTCTCCAGGGAGGGTCAGTATCATATGATATTCCCTGTGATTGAAAGTTTCAATGGAACCGTTAGTTGGAGTATAAAATAATTGTATGTATTATGTTCAGTGGTGTGTGGACTCGGGACATTCTACAACGAGACATCCGAGTACTGCGAGAATTGCCCCCTGGGGAGCTACTCGGACGCTACCAACCAGACAGGGTGCATGTCCTGCGGTCCGGGGATGATGACCCAACTGCCTGGTTCCCAGTCCCCGAGCGACTGCCATGGTAGGTGTGACGGAGATGATGACCCAACTGCCTGGTTCCCAGTCCCATAGCGACTGCCATGGTAGGTGTGATGGAGATGATGACCCAACTGCCTGGTTCCCAGTCCCAGGGCGACTGCCATGGTATGTGTGACGGAGATGATGACCCAACTGCCTGGTTCCCAGTCACCGAGCGACTGCCATGGTAGGTGTGACGGTGATGGTGACCCAACTGCCTGGTTCCCAGTCCCAGGGCGACTGCCATGGTAGGTGTGACGGAGATGGTGACCCAACTGCTTGGTTCCCAGTCCCATAGCGACTGCCATGGTAGGTGTGACGGAGATGGTGACCCAACTGCCTGGTTCCCAGTCACCGAGCGACTGCCATGGTAGGTGTGACGGTGATGATGACCCAACTGCCTGGTTCCCAGTCCCAGGGCGACTGCCATGGTAGGTGTGACGGAGATGGTGACCCAACTGCCTGGTTCCCAGTCCCATAGCGACTGCCATGGTAGGTGTGACGGAAATGGTGACCCAACTGCCTGGTTCCCAGTCACCGAGCGACTGCCATGGTAGGTGTGACGGTGATGATGACCCAACTGCCTGGTTCCCAGTCCCAGGGCGACTGCCATGGTAGGTGTGACGGAGATGGTGACCCAACTGCCTGGTTTCCAGTCCCATAGCGACTGCCTTAGTAGGTGTGACGGAGATGATGACCCAACTGCCTGGTTCCCAGTCTCAGAGCGACTGCCATGGTAGGTGTGACGGAGATGGTGACCCAACTGCCTGGTTCCCAGTCCCATAGCGACTGCCTTAGTAGGTGTGACGGTGATGATGACCCAACTGCCTAGTTCCTAGTCTCAGAGCGACTGCCATGGTAGGTGTGACGGTGATGATGACCCAACAGCCTGGTTCCCAGTCCCATAGCGACTGCCTTAGTAGGTGTGACGGTGATGATGACCCAACTGCCTGGTTCCCAGTCTCAGAGCGACTGCCATGGTAGGTGTGACGGAGATGGTGACCCAACTGCCTGGTTCCCAGTCCCATAGCGACTGCCTTAGTAGGTGTGACGGTGATGATGACCCAACTGCCTGGTTCCCAGTCTCAGAGCGACTGCCATGATAGGTGTGACGGTGATGATGACCCAACTGCCTGGTTCCCAGTCCCATAGCGACTGCCTTAGTAGGTGTGACGGTGATGATGACCCAACTGCCTGGTTCGCAGTCTCAGAGCGACTGCCATGGTAGGTGTGACAGAGATGGTGACCCAACTGCCTGGTTCCCAGTCCCATGGCGACTGCCATGGTAGGTGTGACGGAGGTGATGACCCAACTGCCTGGTTTCTAGTCCCCGAGCGACTGCCAAGGAGGTGTGACGAAGATGATGACCCAACTGCCTAGTTCCCAGTCCCATAGCGACTGCCATGGTAGGTCGGACTGAGATGATGACCCAACTGCCTGGTGCCCAGTTCCAGGGCGACTGCCATGGTAGGTGTGACGGTGATGATGACCCAACTGCCTGGTTCCCAGTCTCAGAGCGACTGCCATGATAGGTGTGACGGTGATGATGACCCAACTGCCTGGTTCCCAGTCCCATAGCGACTGCCTTAGTAGGTGTGACGGTGATGATGACCCAACTGCCTGGTTCGCAGTCTCAGAGCGACTGCCATAGTAGGTGTGACAGAGATGGTGACCCAACTGCCTGGTTCCCAGTCCCATGGCGACTGCCATGGTAGGTGTGACGGAGGTGATGACCCAACTGCCTGGTTTCTAGTCCCCGAGCGACTGCCAAGGAGATGTGACGAAGATGATGACCCAACTGCCTAGTTCCCAGTCCCATAGCGACTGCCATGGTAGGTGGGACTGAGATGATGACCCAACTGCCTGGTGCCCAGTTCCAGGGCGACTGCCATGGTAGGTGTGACGGAGATGATGACCCAACTGCCTGGTGCCCAGTTTCAGGGCGACTGCCATGATAGGTGTGACGGTGATGATGACCCAACTGCCTGGTTCCCAGTCTCATAGCGACTGCCTTAGTAGGTGTGACGGTGATGATGACCCAACTGCCTGGTTCGCAGTCTCAGAGCGACTGCCATGGTAGGTGTGACAGAGATGGTGACCCAACTGCCTGGTTCCCAGTCCCATGGCGACTGCCATGGTAGGTGTGACGGAGGTGATGACCCAACTGCCTGGTTTCTAGTCCCCGAGCGACTGCCAAGGAGGTGTGACGAAGATGATGACCCAACTGCCTAGTTCCCAGTCCCATAGCGACTGCCATGGTAGGTGGGACTGAGATGATGACCCAACTGCCTGGTGCCCAGTTCCAGGGCGACTGCCATGGTAGGTGTGACGGAGATGATGACCCAACTGCCTGGTGCCCAGTTTCAGGGCGACTGCCATGGTAGGTGTGACGGAGATGATGACCCAACTGCCTGGTGCCCAGTTCCAGGGCGACTGCCATGGTAGGTGTGACGGAGATGATGACCCAACTGCCTGGTTCCCAGTCCCATAGCGACTGCCTTAGTAGGTGTGACGGTGATGATGACCCAACTGCCTGGTTCCCAGTCTCAGAGCGACTGCCATGGTAGGTGTGACGATGATGATGACCCAACTGCCTGGTTCCCAGTCTCAGAGCGACTGCCATGGTAGGTGTGACGATGATGATGACCCAACTGCCTGGTTCCCAGTCCCATAGCGACTGCCTTAGTAGGTGTGACGGTGATGATGACCCAACTGCCTGGTTCCCAGTCTCAGAGCGACTGCCATGGTAGGTGTGACGGAGATGGTGACCCAACTGCCTGGTTCCCAGTCCCATAGCGACTGCCATGGTAGGTGGGACTGAGATGATGACCCAACTGCCTGGTTCCCAGTCCCATGGCGACTGCCATGGTAGGTGTGACGGAGGTGATGACCCAACTGCCTGGTTTCTAGTCCCCGAGCGACTGCCAAGGAGGTGTGACGAAGATGATGACCCAACTGCCTAGTTCCCAGTCCCATAGCGACTGCCATGGTAGGTGGGACTGAGGTGATGACCCAACTGCCTGGTGCCCAGTTCCAGGGCGACTGCCATGGTAGGTGTGACGGAGATGATGACCCAACTGCCTGGTGCCCAGTTTCAGGGCGACTGCCATGGTAGGTGTGACGGAGATGATGACCCAACTGCCTGGTGCCCAGTTCCAGGGCGACTGCCATGGTAGGTGTGACGGAGATGATGACCCAACTGCCTGGTGCCCAGTTCCAGGGCGACTGCCATGGTAGGTGGGACTGAGATGATGACCCAACTGCCTGGTGCCCAGTTTCAGGGCGACTGCCATGGTAGGTGTGACGGAGATGATGACCCAACTGCCTGGTGCCCAGTTCCAGGGCGACTGCCATGGTAGGTGTGACGGAGATGATGACCCAACTGCCTGGTGCCCAGTTCCAGGGCGACTGCCATGGTAGGTGGGACTGAGATGATGACCCAACTGCCTGGTGCCCAGTTCCAGGGCGACTGCCATGGTAGGTGGGACTGAGATGATGACCCAACTGCCGGATTCCCAGTCCCATAGCGACTGCCATGGTAGGTGGGACTGAGGTGATGACCCAACTGCCGGATTCCCAGTCCCAGAGCTTTCCCGCGTTCCAAACGCCTGAAGGGTGACATATCGTGCGTACCTCTAGATCTCCCACCAGCGGGGGACTTCAATAATGGAATAACGCTGAGAGATTATTGCTTTTTATCGTCAGTAACCTGTGTATTATAAGCAGTATTACCACACAATACATTATGAGGTAGGTCACGAGTTGAAACAGAGGTTTATTTGAACCAAACACCGACCTGTTCAGCCTTTCGTTGGTTGAGATCGCTAAGGTGTTTCTAAGGTTCCTACCAAGTGATGACATTCAGTTGTATTGCTTCCATCATGTATTAGCGCCCATAACCCCCCCACTCCCCCACGGAAGCACTTAATATATGGATTTTTATTAATTATCTGTACTTAAGTCAATCATCAGTTTAAACAATCACTATGATGCCCATATGTGGTGTGGTATCAATGTCGCGTACATCAGACGAGATTGAAGTAAACGCTGATTTCTTTTCTTCAGTTTTCGTTTTCATTGGTACAGAAATTTATGCCTTAAGTACTGATATGATTGTTTCCCTTGGCAGGTTCGTGTGAGATCGGCCACTTCCTTAACATCACTACGGGACTATGTCAGCCGTGTGCCATCGGCTTATATCAGGACCAACCCGATCAGTACTACTGCCAGCCGTGTAACGTGTCCACCACCACAGAGAGCGAGGGGTCCACCTCGACCGGGGACTGTCTGGGTAAGTCAGTACTACTGCCAGCCGTGTAACGTGTCCACCACCACAGAGAACGAGGGGTCCACCTCGATCGGGGAATGTCTGGGTAAGTCAGTACTACTGCCAGCCGTGTAACGTGTCCACCACCACAGAGAGCGAGGGGTCCACCTCGACCGGGGACTGTCTGGGTAAGTCAGTACTACTGCCAGCCGTGTAACGTGTCCACCACCACAGAGAACGAGGGGTCCACCTCGATCGGGGAATGTCTGGGTAAGTCAGTACTACTGCCAGCCGTGTAACGTGTCCACCACCACAGTGAGCGAGGGGTCCACCTCGATCGGGGACTGTCTGGGTAAGTCAGTACTACTGCCAGCCGTGTAACGTGTCCACCACCACAGAGAACGAGGGGTCCACCTCGATCGGGGAATGTCTGGGTAAGTCAGTACTACTGCCAGCCGTGTAACGTGTCCACCACCACAGAGAACGAGGGGTCCACCTCGATCGGGGACTGTCGGGGTAAGTCAGTACTACTGCCAGCCGTGTAACGTGTCCACCACCACAGTGAGCGAGGGGTCCACCTCGATCGGGGACTGTCTGGGTAAGTCAGTACTACTGCCAGCCGTGTAACGTGTCCACCACCACAGTGAGCGAGGGGTCCACCTCGATCGGGGACTGTCTGGGTAAGTCAGTACTACTGCCAGCCGTGTAACGTGTCCACCACCACAGAGAACGAGGGGTCCACCTCGATCGGGGACTGTCTGGGTAAGTCAGTACTACTGCCAGCCGTGTAACGTGTCCACCACCACAGTGAGCGAGGGGTCCACCTCGATCGGGGACTGTCTGGGTAAGTCAGTACTACTGCCAGCCGTGTAACGTGTCCACCACCACAGAGAGCGAGGGGTCCACCTCGATCGGGGACTGTCTGGGTAAGTCAGTACTACTGCCAGCCGTGTAACGTGTCCACCACCACAGAGAGCGAGGGGTCCACCTCGATCGGGGACTGTCTGGGTAAGTCAGTACTACTGCCAGCCGTGTAACGTGTCCACCACCACAGAGAGCGAGGGGTCCACCTCGATCGGGGACTGTCTGGGTAAGTCAGTACTACTGCCAGCCGTGTAACGTGTCCACCACCACAGAGAGCGAGGGGTCCACCTCGATCGGGGACTGTCTGGGTAAGTCAGTACTACTGCCAGCCGTGTAACGTGTCCACCACCACAGAGAGCGAGGGGTCCACCTCGATCGGGGACTGTCTGGGTAAGTCAGTACTACTGCCAGCCGTGTAACGTGTCCACCACCACAGAGAGCGAGGGGTCCACCTCGATCGGGGACTGTCTGGGTAAGTCAGTACTACTGCCAGCCGTGTAACGTGTCCACCACCACAGAGAGCGAGGGGTCCACCTCGATCGGGGACTGTCTGGGTAAGTCAGTACTACTGCCAGCCGTGTAACGTGTCCACCACCACAGAGAGCGAGGGGTCCACCTCGATCGGGGACTGTCTGGGTAAGTCAGTACTACTGCCAGCCGTGTAACGTGTCCACCACCACAGAGAGCGAGGGGTCCACCTCGATCGGGGACTGTCTGGGTAAGTCAGTACTACTGCCAGCCGTGTAACGTGTCCACCACCACAGAGAGCGAGGGGTCCACCTCGATCGGGGACTGTCTGGGTAAGTCAGTACTACTGCCAGCCGTGTAACGTGTCCACCACCACAGAGAGCGAGGGGTCCACCTCGATCGGGGACTGTCTGGGTAAGTCAGTACTACTGCCAGCCGTGTAACGTGTCCACCACCACAGAGAGCGAGGGGTCCACCTCGATCGGGGACTGTCTGGGTAAGTCAGTACTACTGCCAGCCGTGTAACGTGTCCACCACCACAGAGAGCGAGGGGTCCACCTCGATCGGGGACTGTCTGGGTAAGTCAGTACTACTGCCAGCCGTGTAACGTGTCCACCACCACAGAGAGCGAGGGGTCCACCTCGATCGGGGACTGTCTGGGTAAGTCAGTACTACTGCCAGCCGTGTAACGTGTCCACCACCACAGAGAGCGAGGGGTCCACCTCGATCGGGGACTGTCTGGGTAAGTCAGTACTACTGCCAGCCGTGTAACGTGTCCACCACCACAGAGTGCGAGGGGTCCACCTCGATCGGGGACTGTCTGGGTAAGTCAGTACTACTGCCAGCCGTGTAACGTGTCCACCACCACAGAGAGCGAGGGGTCCACCTCGATCGGGGACTGTCTGGGTAAGTCAGTACTACTGCCAGCCGTGTAACGTGTCCACCACCACAGTGAGCGAGGGGTCCACCTCGATCGGGGAATGTCTGGGTAAGTCAGTACTACTGCCAGCCGTGTAACGTGTCCACCACCACAGTGAGCGAGGGGTCCACCTCGATCGGGGACTGTCTGGGTAAGTCAGTACTACTGCCAGCCGTGTAACGTGTCCACCACCACAGTGAGCGAGGGGTCCACCTCGATCGGGGAATGTCTGGGTAAGTCAGTACTACTGCCAGCCGTGTAACGTGTCCACCACCACAGTGAGCGAGGGGTCCACCTCGATCGGGGAATGTCTGGGTAAGTCAGTACTACTGCCAGCCGTGTAACGTGTCCACCACCACAGTGAGCGAGGGGTCCACCTCGATCGGGGAATGTCTGGGTAAGTCAGTACTACTGCCAGCCGTGTAACGTGTCCACCACCACAGTGAGCGAGGGGTCCACCTCGATCGGGGAATGTCTGGGTAAGTCAGTACTACTGCCAGCCGTGTAACGTGTCCACCACCACAGAGAGCGAGGGGTCCACCTCGATCGGGGACTGTCTGGGTAAGTCAGTACTACTGCCAGCCGTGTAACGTGTCCACCACCACAGAGAGCGAGGGGTCCACCTCGATCGGGGACTGTCTGGGTAAGTCAGTACTACTGCCAGCCGTGTAACGTGTCCACCACCACAGAGAGCGAGGGGTCCACCTCGATCGGGGACTGTCTGGGTAAGTCAGTACTACTGCCAGCCGTGTAACGTGTCCACCACCACAGAGAGCGAGGGGTCCACCTCGATCGGGGACTGTCTGGGTAAGTCAGTACTACTGCCAGCCGTGTAACGTGTCCACCACCACAGAGAGCGAGGGGTCCACCTCGATCGGGGACTGTCTGGGTAAGTCAGTACTACTGCCAGCCGTGTAACGTGTCCACCACCACAGAGAGCGAGGGGTCCACCTCGATCGGGGACTGTCTGGGTAAGTCAGTACTACTGCCAGCCGTGTAACGTGTCCACCACCACAGAGAGCGAGGGGTCCACCTCGATCGGGGACTGTCTGGGTAAGTCAGTACTACTGCCAGCCGTGTAACGTGTCCACCACCACAGAGAGCGAGGGGTCCACCTCGATCGGGGACTGTCTGGGTAAGTCAGTACTACTGCCAGCCGTGTAACGTGTCCACCACCACAGTGAGCGAGGGGTCCACCTCGATCGGGGAATGTCTGGGTAAGTCAGTACTACTGCCAGCCGTGTAACGTGTCCACCACCACAGTGAGCGAGGGGTCCACCTCGATCGGGGACTGTCTGGGTAAGTCAGTACTACTGCCAGCCGTGTAACGTGTCCACCACCACAGTGAGCGAGGGGTCCACCTCGATCGGGGAATGTCTGGGTAAGTCAGTACTACTGCCAGCCGTGTAACGTGTCCACCACCACAGAGAACGAGGGGTCCACCTCGATCGGGGACTGTCTGGGTAAGTCAGTACTACTGCCAGCCGTGTAACGTGTCCACCACCACAGAGAACGAGGGGTCCACCTCGATCGGGGACTGTCTGGGTAAGTCAGTACTACTGCCAGCCGTGTAACGTGTCCACCACCACAGAGAGCGAGGGGTCCACCTCGATCGGGGACTGTCTGGGTAAGTCAGTACTACTGCCAGCCGTGTAACGTGTCCACCACCACAGAGAGCGAGGGGTCCACCTCGATCGGGGACTGTCTGGGTAAGTCAGTACTACTGCCAGCCGTGTAACGTGTCCACCACCACAGTGAGCGAGGGGTCCACCTCGATCGGGGAATGTCTGGGTAAGTCAGTACTACTGCCAGCCGTGTAACATGTCCACCACCACAGTGAGCGAGGGGTCCACCTCGATCGGGGACTGTCTGGGTAAGTCAGTACTACTGCCAGCCGTGTAACGTGTCCACCACCACAGTGAGCGAGGGGTCCACCTCGATCGGGGAATGTCTGGGTAAGTCAGTACTACTGCCAGCCGTGTAACGTGTCCACCACCACAGTGAGCGAGGGGTCCACCTCGATCGGGGAATGTCTGGGTAAGTCAGTACTACTGCCAACCGTGTAACGTGTCCACCACCACAGTGAGCGAGGGGTCCACCTCGATCGGGGAATGTCTGGGTAAGTCAGTACTACTGCCAACCGTGTAACGTGTCCACCACCACAGTGAGCGAGGGGTTCACCTGGGTCGGGGACTGTCTGGGTAAGTCAGTACTACTGCCAGCCGTGTAACGTGTCCACCACCACAGTGAGCGAGGGGTCCACCTCGATCGGGGAATGTCTGGGTAAGTCAGTACTACTGCCAGCCGTGTAACGTGTCCACCACCACAGTGAGCGAGGGGTCCACCTCGATCGGGGAATGTCTGGGTAAGTCAGTACTACTGCCAGCCGTGTAACGTGTCCACCACCACAGTGAGCGAGGGGTCCACCTCGATCGGGGAATGTCTGGGTAAGTCAGTGCTACTGCCAGCCGTGTAACGTGTCCACCACCACAGTGAGCGAGGGGTCCACCTGGGTCGGGGACTTCCTGGGTAAGTCAGTACTGCTGCCAGCCGTGCAACGTGTCCACCACCACAGTGAGCGAGGGGTCCACCTCGATCGGGGAATGTCTGGGTAAGTCAGTACTACTGCCAGCCGTGTAACGTGTCCACCACCACAGTGAGCGAGGGGTCCACCTCGATCGGGGAATGTCTGGGTAAGTCAGTACTACTGCCAGCCGTGCAACGTGTCCACCACCACAGTGAGCGAGGGGTCCACCTCGATCGGGGAATGTCTGGGTAAGTCAGTACTACTGCCAGCCGTGTAACGTGTCCACCACCACAGTGAGCGAGGGGTCCACCTCGATCGGGGAATGTCTGGGTAAGTCAGTACTACTGCCAGCCGTGTAACGTGTCCACCACCACAGTGAGCGAGGGGTCCACCTCGATCGGGGAATGTCTGGGTAAGTCAGTACTACTGCCAGCCGTGTAACGTGTCCACCACCACAGTGAGCGAGGGGTCCACCTCGATCGGGGACTGTCTGGGTAAGTCAGTACTACTGCCAGCCGTGTAACGTGTCCACCACCACAGTGAGCGAGGGGTCCACCTCGATCGGGGACTGTCTGGGTAAGTCAGTACTACTGCCAGCCGTGCAACGTGTCCACCACCACAGTGAGCGAGGGGTCCACCTCGATCGGGGAATGTCTGGGTAAGTCAGTACTACTACCAGCCGTGTAACGTGTCCACCACAACAGTGAGCGAGGGGTCCACCTCGATCGGGGACTGTCGGGGTAAGTCAGTACTACTGCCAGCCGTGTACCCACCACCATAGTTAGCCAGGTGTACACCCCGGCCAGTGACTCGCCCCGCTAGCTCAGCTCTCACTTTACCCTTTGGTGATGTCTTTGTGGTCGAGGAAACACACTGGACTGCAGACCAACAGACTTGCTTGTTGAAACCCGCCGTTTCTTCCTTCCAACTCGATCATTGTCTCTCTGTACAACTTTTACCCATTTTACTTGATATTATGTGTTATATTATGCACAAAAGTGGTCTAGTTACACCGCGAAGCATGCGTCTCTCACTAGATTTGTGTACGGACGGTACTGAGCTCAGCCAGGAAGGAATCTGCACCAACTGTAGTCAGGGAACCTACCGCGAGGTGGGGCTACAGGACCGCTGTGTGAAGTGCCCCCCTGGCACCTCTACGCCCTCTACCGGAAGTGTGACAGAGGCGGAGTGCACCCTGGGTAAGTTTTAATGATAACACGCAATGATACTGTAATTCAGGGTGCGTTATATGGTTAGATATCCTACACGGAATTTCAGCCTTTTTTTTTTACATTTTTAGGTCGCTTTGCGAGACATAATATTCTCTCTGCACATTACTTCATTAGCAGTGAGGGCAGCTTGATATTGTATCGCAACCTGGAAAAACAACCTGTGTCGTTAAACGATTGGTGGCAAATGCCATTTATTCATCAAGGATAAAATGGCAAAATATACAACAATGATATTACAATATTACAAGCATTAAGGCAATATTTAGGTATACAATTTGGTATATAGGGTTGTAGTGTAGACATCTTCGATCTTTATTAACAAATAACAGGCTGCTTTATCTAAGTTAATAACAATCGTTAGGTTAGCCTGAAAATCAATCCATGGTCCACACTCCGTCGTCCACACTCCATCGTCTACAATCCATCGTCCACGCTCCATAGTCCACACTCCGTCGTCCACACTCCATCGTCTACAATCCATCGTCCACGCTCTATCGTCCACACCCTAACGTCCACACTCCATCGTCTACAATCCATCGTCCACACTCCAACGTCCAAACTCCATCGTCCACGCTCCATAGTCCACACTCCGTCGTCGACACTCCATAGTCCACACTCCATCGTCCACACTCCATCGCCCACACTCCATCGTCCGCACTCAGTCATCTGCACTCTATTGCCCACACTCAGTCGTCCGCACTCAGTCGTTTATGGATTTAAATGTAAGAAAATGATAACACCACCTTCAAGCTATCGAAAATTATTATTATTTATAGCAGGACAGTTTTAAATATATTAGTATTTATGGAGCCCATTCTAGCCCTTAAAGTGTAGTCAGATTATAACACCAAAACAGCGTTGAATTGCACGTACTATCGCTCACCCTAATGGTTTCAGCCTTCAATCCCTGCATGTCTGGCGAGCATGACTGCAAGACCCCTGGCGAGTGTGTGTTCAACGACAACAATCCAGGACAATTCACCTGTCGGTGTGGTCCGTACTGGCAGGGAAACTACCCCAACTGTTCGCGTAAGTGTCGGGAAATGGCTATACTGGTCACTTGTGTACACCTAAGTGTCGGTGAATTGATATATTGGTCACTTGTGTACACCTAATTGTGGGGAATTTGATATATTGGTCACTTTTGTACGCCAAAGTGTCGGGAAATGGCTATATTGGCAATTAGTGTAACGTTACGCCTAAGTGTCGGGAATTGGATATATTGGTCACTATTGTACGCCACAGGGTCTGGATATTGATATAAATTGATAAATTGTATGCTACATGGCGCCAACCAATCACTCTGGACAATAACACGATGTTAGATGAGATGAGAGATGTTAGATGAGAGGTGTTGGGAAGCTACGGGCAGAGAACATTACTAGTCATCATCCTGCTACAGACGTCTGTCATCGGTCTCCATGGCAACACGACGGCGTCTCTACTTGCGTGTTAATCTTGGTGCAATGTCTGGCAAATTCTATAAGGAATTTGCTCTTCTCAGGTTCAGCATGTCACCCAGGGTCCCGTAGTCGCGTTTTAATTTTTTTTAAACCGCCAACTGGATACCTATAGTGTCTATTATAATAGTGCATATACATGGGCGTGTCCGGAGGTGGGGCACAGGGGGCACTTGCAGATCATAAGGTATATATGGCCCCCCCCACCCCCTTTAACATTATGTG
This sequence comes from Arenicola marina, assembly GCA_964019135.1. Classification (NCBI taxonomy): domain Eukaryota; kingdom Metazoa; phylum Annelida; class Polychaeta; family Arenicolidae; genus Arenicola; species Arenicola marina. The sequence goes on from OZ025251.1 coordinate 10,583,277, forward strand.
CCCCCTGGCCTCTCCTTATATAGGCCTATTACAATACATCAGGCTTCGTAGTTTGTGTTCTTTCATTATCTAACCAAGTATTATAAAGTGTGCAAATAGTAATAAGTAACGTGCTCCACGGCCAACTACGTGCAAGACTTGCTCATGTTTTTGTGGAACAATTTATTGTGCCCCCCCCCCCCTTTTTTTTTAAATCCTGCACCCGCCCCTGTATAAAGGTATACAATGTCACCATATTCAAGTGATTGCTCGTGTACGTTGTTACCTGCGGGCTAATAGTTCAGCTCTGAGATTATTTAGACCCCTAGGGCTTTGTCGAAGCACCAGACCCTAATCTTCATTGTTTCGGTTTACCACACCACTCTCAGACATGTGCGATGGTCCCTACTGTAAAAATGGAGGCACGTGCACGAAGGCAGGCGACGGCAGTCCTCAGTGCACCTGCACTAAGTCGTACGACGGGGCCGACATGCGCCGAGTGGAAAGGTCAGTGCACACGTTTTGAATATGTCCAGGAACCCGGTGACTGTGTAGAGGTAACCATTAATGACATGTACTTGTTGGAAACCTCATAAAATAATTGATGTTTAAGAAAAAAAAAAAATGGCGGGGAAAAAGACCAAGACTATTCCTTGACACAAATTGGTAACTTTGGAAAGGAGGATGTTTCGCTGGGGATCAATCAACGATAGACAAAGCCATATATATATCTATTTATATATATATAATATATATAGTTATACAGTATAGCTCCTGTGTAATATATATACATACAACGGTAGATTGGAACAGCCATATATATACTTCCAACTTATCGTAGTTGTATTTTCTCAATTCGATGCGAGAAGAGGGCTGATTTGCTTTACTGGCGCCGATTCGCTTAAGACCAAAAATCTTCAGCCACGTTTAAGTAAGGCGTTGCGTCATCTCTGGCGGTGGGGGGGGGGGGGGGCTCTCACTTCTCACTGTGTGACGAGGGTTCGTGTATTACTCCGCAGACAACCTGCCGCTGATCATCGGGGCCAGCGTGGGCGGCCTCATAGGCCTCCTGGTCCTCATCTTAGCCGTCGTCCTCGGGTGCTGGTGTTGTCGGTAAGCACTGGGTCAGCTAGAGCGGGGGGGGGGGGGGGTGGGGGCGGGAGGCGGGGGCGGTCACCATCACACACTCTGGGTCAGGGGAGGGCGGGGGTCATGGTCTCTATGTGAGTGGTCAGAAGAGAGGGACTAGGGGTCATCGTCACTATGTGAGGGTAGGAGGTGGGGGGATGGGGGGAGAGGGCTCATGGTCACTATGTGAGGGGTCAGAGGAGAGGGGGTGGGGGGGGGGTTCATAGTCACTATGTGAGGGGTCAGCAGATGGGGGTGGGGGGTCATGGTCACTATGTGAGGGGGCAGAAGAGGGGGATGGGAGGCGATGGGTTATCGTTACTATGTAAAGGGTCAGATGTGGGGGGATAGGGGGGGAGTGGTCATGGTCACTATGGAGGGATCAGTGGAGGGGGATGGGGAGAGTAAGATGGGTTCATCGTTGCTGAACTGAAGCCATAATTGATATAGGCCCAATTCAAGCTCCAACTAGTTTTCCCATGAACACAGAAGGACCGAATCTTTTGAATGGGAGAAATCGCTTATTTATACACTCATGCTATAGCTACAGATAATTTCCATGTGCAGATAAATTATGGTATGTTGTTACAAACACATTGTCCCCAGACTAACACATCTCGTGTTGGAAACGTGGGGCTATTTTGTGTACTACGTCATCAAAATACGCATAACTGGAATGATTATAACTTACATCAAAACAAATGCTACATGTTTTGATATAAACCTACATATGAGTTAAAAAATATATCTATGCAGCCGTGAGAACCAAATCATGGGTCGTTTTGGGGGTGTGATTTTATTTGGCAGTGAGAAGGCACACCGGAAGTCGACAGAATCGCTGCTGACCCCCAGTATGGCGGACGGGGTGCCCGGCCTCTACCCGGAGGGGTACGGGTACGGGTACGGGGGCGCGGGAACCGCCCCCTCCCTGGTCAGCGGTATGAGGAGCATGGCCTTCTTCCAGGCTCAGACCCCAGCCACCTCCCTGGCCGGATACGACGCACGCGAGGGGGGCAACGACTACACCAACCGTGAGTCCCCTCGCTCGCCCCTCGGCTGCTCCCTCCGGTGTCGCATGATAACCTGTCCGCCGTGAAAAGTGTCCGGCTGACGTGTGCGCATGCGCAGCGAATGGGGTTGCTATGTAAATAGCCCATATATGGTAGGTTTAGTGTTAGGTTAGGATTAGGTGAGGGTTAGGGTTAAGATTAGGGTTTGGGTTAGGGTTAGTAGCATGAAAGATGCGTGGCCTAACAGGTCCTAACAAGTCCATATCATTCAGAATCAAAAGCCATGTTGAAGTTCCGTCGCTATCAGTATAGGCATGGTTTCGAGGGATGTTCCAACAACGTATATAGTAAAATTTAATTTCAAATTAATTAAGCGGACTGGTTTTAAAGCAAACACTCGTTGTTGTGATACTTTGCGGAGGCAAGTCAAGTAGTAGGTACTGTTGGATTTCTAATATCGTCATTAATCATTAACTACTATAATAACCATGCCTTATTATTGTTAAAAGTGGTAATGTCAGCCTTTTCCCAACGCAATTATCTTAGAATGTTGTTTGACCAAACAGAAACATGCACTCATTACAAAAATTCCCTCCTTGTTGTTGCAGCTGCTACTGTGGGAATACACAACGGGTATGTGCTGCATTTCGTTCATTTGATTCAAACAGAGGTTACGTTAGAATCTTATTGCGTAAGCCGACATGGCAGTTTCATTATGAAGTTCCTAAACCGTTCCATTGTGACCTAGCGCGCAGGGTGATGTCATTGTTACGGCAGTATGCAGGCAGAGTGAGGCGGCATCACAATGGCCGGGATTTGTGCAGCCAACTCACGGATATGAATACGCCGTGAAAAGTAGTGCCGACTAAACCGATCCACCGTTTGTTTTCGCTTCTTAATCTCGTTAGTTATTCAGATCAGAATCTCATACAACTGCATTTGATTCTACACCACTATATATTAGATAACCATGTAGGGCGGATAACGTTTAAACGTCCACATCGTTATTTGCCTTGATATTAAAATATTCATGATCTTAAATGTTTCAGAACACACGAAAATAAGGTACGAACCAAAAAGAAGTGAATGCAACCAAAGATTCCATTGGACGACAGCAGTTGCCCTGTGGTTGCATGTTCGGCATGAGACATTGTCCCGCATGTGTTATTGCTGTGTATATGTTGTGCTATGTCATTATAGTGATGTCGTTAATGTCCCAACCTTAAGAAATAGTCTGTAGATAGCGTTCCTGCGCATGAATATCAGTGAATATTACACCCCATTGCACAACCTATTCAATTCACGGAGTCCTCAATCATTTTCAATCGTTGTGTAAATACTTATTGTAGTTAAGCGCTGTAGTTAGAAGTGATTTTCTGTAGTATTGTTTTATATTGATAAGTATTAAATCCACGCCCTGTGACCGAGACCCATGTTTGGTTCTCTGTTTATGTTGTAGTGCACTTTTTAGTCTTTACAATCACTGTCACTTAATTTGCATCATTACTACCAGGCATGTGGCGGAGGGAGAGAGGGTCAGGCCCAAGACCCCGCTTCCCCCCCCCCACCCCTCTCCATTCCCTACTTTTAACCCCTACACAAGGTTTACCAGAGAGTGAAACTTGATTCGTTATGCTAAGGATGTTTGGTGTTGCATGCACGCTGTGTGCATTCAAGGATGGCATGTTGGGTAAAAAGCATTTAATGCATTTTGACATGTCACCATTTTTACATTTTGAAGATTCTCATGTTTTTTTCACATTTAATGAATGTGGCCTTTAACTAGGAAAATATCATTAACGAATAACGTGTTGAATATCCATTGATTTCATATGACATAGAACAGTTGTAAATGATTAATGGTGTGTTGTTAACCAGTAACCTGGAAGACGGCATGTAGAATTCGTTGAGGAAGAAAAAATAAAGGAACGATTGTTGCAATAATGTCCTGTTTCGACGGTGTTGTGGTACTGCTGCCATGTCAACGATGAGCCAGATCAATTCGCCAGACGTCGTGATGGATCGTGCTGACGCTGTATAGTTTCATGTTAGCCACGGACTTTATGTAAAAAATCCACGTCACGCTGGAAACGTTTAGAATTAACTCAAGTCGACAGCCGCAATGTCAATAGACCGATCCAGGCTCTCAATCGTTCACTGACGTCACTATTGCTTTTATCCAATCATGTGGTGAAAAAAGGTCTTCCATGTGTGTTATGTCGGACAAACAAAGCAGCATGTCACTTTCTTGTCAGTTTCAGAAATGAGTATTTCTCACTTGTACCTACGATCAGTTATGATTGTCAATTTCATGCTTACGAGTAAGGAAATATGACTCACGCGTGGACGGGGCTCAGTGTCGGAGCCTGGATCGGTCTATTAAAGAGTTATTATAAGATAAGCAATCATCACAAATCAAACACATTTGGAGGCAACCTGGCTGAGATCTCTTGTGAAGTAAGGCCTCCTGAAGGTGAGAACCTCAGCTGAACATGTTAGGCGGAGGGACACCAACTAACACACATCTTTACGATAACGTCATGTATTATATTTAGACTAATTGAACCAGACGCTGGCCTTGGAGAGAGAATTTTTATAACGTTTTTTTTTTTTTTAATTTTTATAACATTTTGTCTTTTTGTATTTTTTTTATAACATTTTGTCTTTTTTATAATTTTTTATAAATATTTTTCTTTTTTATAATTTTTTATAAATTATTTCTTTATTTATTGCTAACTCTCGTGGCTGTGGTGTGATGTGTTAGGTAGCCGCCGATTGGAGGAAATAGGTGGCGCTGGCTTACTAAACCACGTGACATTACAGTGGCGTGGGCATCTGGCTCACCCTGGCGGGTGGTGTGATATTGGTTGTCTTGGCTACAAGCCGAATACAATACTGAGCTTAGTAAAACAGGTTCGCCTAATTGATATGAAGGGACACATGTCCTTGACTAATTCGGCTTTGATGCTCATTAGTTGATGCTTGAAGTTCGCGCTTTATTGGCTATTAAGTCAACGTACAAGGAGAGTGTATCATGCCTCAAGAAAACGACGTTTTCCCGTATGTCACAATGAGCTTCCTTTGGCTAATCCCCAATTTGGCGTAAATAAATTGGTATCGCAAGTTAAGGTCCCATGTTAAGGCCCTATATTAAGGTCCCATGGTAGTCCCAAGTTATGGCCCCAAGTTAAGGTTCCACGTTAAAATCCCATGTTATTAAGGTCCCATGTTAAAGTGCAATGTTAAAGGGCTGCTGACACGATGTACCAGGAACGTGACTTTCTAGAGGAAGTATTGATTCACTTATCCACCGCATTGTCGTGACTGCTAATTGCTATGGTGTTTTGTCACACGCCACCGGAAATGAAGTCCGGAACATCCTCACCAGATGCTGTGGCTTCGTGGAAATGATGTCACGCGTTTTCACTGCTAACTAATCCCATCAGCTTTTTAACTATAGTGTTTCCAATATGCTCAGAAATTGTAACATTGTTAAATTAAATTTAGAATTACATCAAACCTTCCCCGGGCTCATTAATAACATAAACGTGCATTAAACCCACTGCACTCCGTCTTTGATAGAAACTTAATCCTATTTGACCAATATTTGTTCATATATCAAATCTATGTCCATTTATAATATAAAGTTTGTAAGAAATATAATAATTATATGTATAACCTGTCAATATATTGGAGCTATTAGTTGTTCCTCATATTACTGAGAATCTCAAGTATGAATGTGGATGTTTACAACTTTACATTATTAGTTATATATCTGTGAGATGAACGCTTGGTGCTTTTACAGACCAGCGAGATGAACTTCGGCGGCGAGGACAGCGAAGAAGAGGAACCAGCCAGTGTATCCAAACATGGCGCCGAGACGCAGAGCTATACAAGTGAGTCGACGTCATATCCGGCGCTGCAGTAGCCAATGGGGTGTCGCCATTGCTTGCTCGCAGCTGTTTTACGCCTATGTTAGAACCCAAAACGTCATAGTGACCAAAACGTCATACCTTGGTAGAATGAAATACACAGTTTTAAGTTTGACTTCAACCATCCCGGTTATCGCCCACACTGTGACAACCATGCGTAAAGTTTGTAGATGAGACGGGTCAGGCCCACTTGGGGTTAATGAAGTGATAAGACGCAGGGAAATAAGGAAACCTAAGGTTTCTTTGAGTAGAAGGTTCTAATGGATAGACCCTGCGGGGTAGGGATGGAACGATACCCCATATTCCGTCGTTTGTGAAAGAACTTCATGTATACAATAATGTAATTACATTGTAATACCGCATGTAAACTGCAGCATGACGAGGTCGGTAAACGATATTAAATCTTTTTGTTTTTCAGTGAGATCGAACATTTCCAAGGTGTGGTAACTTGACCACCCAGACAGCTCGTTGTGCTATCTCGTACCCAAGTCATTTCGTACCTAAGTCATCTCGCACCCAAGTCATATCGCACCCAAGTCATCTCGCACACAAGTCACCTCTTACCCAAGTCATCTCGCACCCAAGTCACCTCGTACCCAAGTCATCTCGCACCTAAGTCATCTCGTGCCCAAGTCATCTCGCACCCAAGTCATCTCGTAACCAAGTCATCTCGTAACCAAGTCATCACGTAACCGAATCATCTCGCAACGAAGCCACCTCGTACCCAAGTCAGCTCGTATCCAAGTCCTCTCGCACCCAAGTCATCTTGTACACGAGTCATCTTGTTCCCTCGGCCGGAGCACCCACCGAATACAGCCTAATCGTATAATACCATATACCGATGTAACATGTAACATCTCCTTGTTAAATACACTGTTGATTTCGAACTACAGTTTCGTAAGTTTTATTAAACACTTTGACCACGTGCGTACGATATATTGTTATTGATTATTGTAATTGCTGGCCATTAATTTAAAAAACAATAAAGGTATAAAGGGGTTCAAGGTTCGAATCAGACAGCAAGAGCACGAGCTAAAGGTATCCCAATATGCTGACGACTTGACACTACTAGAAAACGCCGAACAAATTACAGGGGTGCTCGATGAATTAAATGAATTTGAAAAAGTGGCAGGACTAAAACTAAACCTAGCAAAAACCATGTGTATGAATGGCGGTCCCAGCGGGAATAAAAAAGAGGTAATCCTCCACGGTATAGCAATATTGGAAGAGCCTGTGAAGTGTCTCGGCGTGTATATCGGATATGACAGTGAAGAGTAATAATTTAAACTGGACTGACAAACTGCTATCCATAGAGAAAGCTTTAAGTACTTGGAAAAAAAGGAAGTTTTTGGCAAGCTAACTGTAATAAAAGCCTTCATTTTCCCAAAGATATCGTTTATTGCAACCTGCGTTATAGTGCCACCCGACGTAGTTAAGAAACTTAACAAGCTACTGTATAATTTTATCTGGAATAGAACGGAACGTATTAAACGTAATGTATTGATGTCACCAAAAGCGTATGGCGGATTGGCAATGATAGACTTACTCTTATATATATTATATTGACTCCTTGAAAGCCAAGTGACTGATACGACTACTTGCAGATGAAAATAATGCAAATTGGGCTGTCCTAGGTAAAGGATATTGCGAGCAGTTTCAAACACCAATCATTGACATGTGCTTCAGTGAAAAAAGTTCATTGCCTGAGTTATCCAAATTGCCCACCTTCTATTCAAATATCGTAAGTGCGCGAAAGCCAATGTTCGACCGAAGCCACAAGCTATCGAGAGTTTACTTAGTGAGTCTTTATGGGGAAACCAAAACGTATATGTAATGTTAGGTAACAGGAATGTAAAAACATGCCTACTATTTAATTCGTGTATTAAGGTCGGTATCACTAAAGTACACCATTTGAAATTCACAAATGGAAGTGTCGATGAAACCTACCTGTACCATATGAAAAATGACCAGAGAGATATACTGCGTCAAATCCAGTTACTGAAGAACACTCTATATTTATATATAATGTTAAAACTACGCGATGTCATGACTATTTTACCTATGACTATTTTACCTTGTGTAACTACAACTACATATTTAAACAATAATATCAAATCTAAAGACATATATAAAGCGTTAGTAAGCTGTAAGTACGAGGTTAAAAAACCTCTGAAGGCGTTAGGCCATTGGTGTCTGCTACCTGCTGAGGAAGATACATTGGCAGCTTTTAGTCGAAAAGTGATTGACATCGCAGACTCTAAATTGTCACATTAGCGGGGCACAGGGGGCACGTCCCCCCCCCCCCCTTGGCTCAATCTTGGGCGAAAAAAGGCACGCTCTGCAGAAGGAGGCACAGTCACTAATATTTCTGTACGCACCTCCCCTCCCCCCTCCGGTCGCAAGTTTCTCATGGAATAGTACTTAAATAAATAGTGCCGCCCCTTTCGTAAATTCCGGGATCCGCCACTGTTCAGTACATGTGGTCGATTTCATTTAATTGCAACAATATTCAGGAACAATGTTCGGATATGACCTGATAACATGGGGGTAACGGTCATTTGGCAGTGAGTTAATTTCATTCGTTTGATTGTTGTGTATTGTTACGTGATGATCATGGCTTACACGAGAGTTGTCTATAGGATTATTGTTATTTCATTTAATTTCATCTCTTGCTGCAGCTTTATGAACGAATGATCCCACACGAAACTATGAATGATTGGTTTTATACTTAGGTCTGCAATGGACTTAATAGTTATGTGAATGTGAAAATTATGTAAGATAGCTGAGCATTTTCGCTCATTTAGTTTGATTTTAAATACGATTTTATTTCTTATTATTTGTTTTGGCTCATTAAGCCATGCTTTTATCGCTGTATAAAGTCTGTGTCCTTAATTATAAGTAGCTATTATCTTTTCCATATAGGTTTCTAAGCTGCTGCCTTGAGTGATAAAATTATCTCGCCAATTTGGTTGTAAATATCAGAAATTCTAGAATATGTTACGGTTACTGGCATATCGTTGCCGTTTAGTTGAAATATAGGCCTGGTAAAGTGCCAATGTGATGGAAGTTAATTATTTTATTCAATGCAATACACAATGCCGAGAGACGACACTCAAATAATTATGTGGCAAAATCTGATGTTTCTGAAATAAAAAAAATGCTAAAATGGTTGTCGGTGTCATTGCTTAGAATCCGCCTAAATACAACGTTTGCTCCACGGATTAGATGATTATTGAGGCTTATTTGTGTTTATTGTGCAAATATAGGTTCATCACTTGGAATGTGAGTCAGCCGCATCAAGACTGGATATGATTGATTGGTTTCAATCAACAAGACTGCGAACTCTATAGATAATATCGTGACAATGGGCAGGGTCAAGGTAGCGAGGAGCCATGTCTCAGGGAGGGAACACCTTACTATGCCCAAATAATATATTGGACACATATGTGCCGAAACGGGATTCGAACCACGCACCGGCCGCTTGGGCTAATCTAGCAGAGCACACTGGCCAATAGCCGAAGGCGTTACTTACTGGGCTACTGGGTGACCCCACATTGAGACATGGGGATCGGATCATGTTAATTTATTTCTTCATAGTTCCTTGTGGCGAGTCAATCCCTCTGAGAACAAAAGTCCCTGTGCGGGTTGCCGACTGTAAATCGACTATATAAATATGTCTCGTTTTAGAAATTCCTAAATGTGTCGCCAAAAACAAAGCTGGACGATAGTCAGGTCCATTCCGTGACTAGGAGGGCCCCAGAGGGGCTTTTTCGACACGGCGACACGGCGATTTTTAAAATCGACAACGCGACATTGAGGTGGTCTTAGAATCGATTTTTTTTTTTTTTTTTTTTTTTTTTTCGTTGAAATGATAGTCCTACAATATTGTTCCAATACAGTTTTGTTACAGAACGTCGTTGCGCAGTTGACGATAGCATAACACATACACCATTTACTTGAGCTTGATAAATTAAATTAGGACTCAGATGAAGGAGGCTGAAAAAAGACACCCCATCTTTCTTGAAATATATTTGCCTGCCCTCTCATTAGTAGGATGTGTTTCTCCATAAGAATATGGTACTGCAAGATTACCTTAAACCCAGGGAAGCTGATTGGTTGGGTCTTGCATTTCTGTGTATGAATAAAATGTTTTCCAAGCAACAAGCAGTTATTTAATGTAAAATTGTCCGTCCCATCACCTAGAATTATTCGTTTTTCCGACAGATCGATCCTGTCCTTAATTATATTTTCCCACCAGTGCACAAAACAATTCCAGAAACGTTTTACCACAGGACATTGCACAAATCTGTGTGTTATGGTGTCGATTTCCGAGCAATAGTCACAGATGATGCTGTCTAACAATCCCATTTTATGCAGCCGGCTCTTATATGGTACAAACCTATATAGTACAGAGAATTTAAACGACTGTAATTTGGTCTCAAAACTATTTTTAAAAGGTAATAAACAGTAATTTGACCATTCATTTTCTGAAAAACTAAACATTTCCATCCATTTATTGCGCTGTATATTAGTTATTGGTTTCGGAGTGAGTTTCCAATAAATACTTCTACATGTGTATTCTGTTTCACAATTCAGATTTATCGAGCCTATTCTTTCTCCACCTTGGAGGGTTATCTTCCAACTGCGGGGTATAGCTGACCTCAGGCCATAGTATTCTAAAAAATGAAAATGTACTCCATATCTCAACCTTAACTGGTCATCTGAGAGCAGCGAATTATCACCGCCAATGATGTCATGTATAGTCTTGACGCGTTTGCTGTACCAATGCTCATAAAACACCGTATTGCCATTTATTTTAATAAACGGATTAAACCATAGCGACTCGGATAAAATTTTGCTTTTTGTAACAGGGGCCTTCTTTGACTTTAACTCAGCCCAGAAGAGAACAAGTTCTTTATAAAACATTGGTAAATCATTTAAAAACGAGGCAGGAACCGCGCATCTGGTGTTAAACAAATCATTCATTAGTATATATGGAAAGAAAGTCTGTGCGCAGTCCTTCCATGCTTTCTTTTCATCATTGCAAATTCTCTTAATAAAACTTAATCGGAGTGATTTAACTTGGTTAATATAGATAGGAGCTTTCAAGCCTCCTTCATTTATTGGCTGAGCCATAACTTGTAATTTAACTTTAGATGTTGAGTTTTTCCACAGGAACAAATTTATTACACTCTGAATTTCATTTATTGTTTGGGTTGGTAGATACATGTTCGTTGCTATATATGTTAGAATCGACATGCGACATAATACTTAGCGACACGCGACATGGAACTTTTCTTTAAATCGACACGCGACATGGACCTTTTGTAAAAATCGACACGCGACATGGACCTTTTCTTAAAATCGACACGCGGCATGGCTACCCCCCCCTCCGGGGCCCTACTAGTCCGGGAGTAACTTGCACACAATCCAAACAGATCCAGGCTGTCACTCATTCACTGACGTCACTGTTGCCTTTATCCAATCATGTCATGAAACAGGTCTTCCACGTGCGTTATGTCGGACAAACAAATCCGCATGTTCCTTTCTTGACAGTTTCAGAGATGAGTACTTCTCACTTGCACCTATAACTAAACTTGTTACTCACGATTAAGGAAAAAATATTCAAGTGTGGGCGGAGCTTAGTGTCAGAGTGTGGATCGGTATGTTGAGAGCTGAGAAGAAAGACCATGTGTGGAGTCCTCAATCAGCTTGTGCGCCACTAGGGTTCTACCGTTCACGCGATCGGGCCGCGAGACTGCAGTTTTGGTCCAAAACAAACACACGTGCTCCATGTTGAAGTATGGGCAGCAGTAAGTCAATTTCTTCCAGGTTTATTATAAGAACTATGGGTCTCATTTCACTAAACATGGCCATAGGAGGTATGCGTTAACATATTTGGAGGCGATGAATCGCAAAACTTTTGAAACATGCAAGGAAAAATCCGTGTTTAAAACAAGCAAAGGCTATAAATTGCGTTCAAAATTTATCTCTGCATCTGGGCTTTCGCTGGTCCCCCGGGCAGCCAATGACGTCACAGGATTCCACTCACCGCCGCGGTAACAAAGATGACGAGAGCAAGTGAGCGATATAACCCGTTCGGCTATCAAACTCTACAGCGCCTGGCGTAAGAACATATATGGCAGCATCAGCCCGTCAAAAAGCGTGAATTGCGTCGTGTGCCAAATTTTATTACTATACATCTCTGAAACTGTCAAGAAAGGGACATGCTGCTTGTTTATCCGACATAACGCACGTGAAAGACCTTTTTCATCACATGATTGTATAAAGGCAACAGTGACGTCAGTGTAAGCCTCGTGTAAGCCATGATCATCACACAACAATCAAAAGAATGAAATTAACTCACTGCCAAATGACCGTTACCCCCATGTTATCAGGTCATATCCGAGCACTGTTCTTGAATATTGTTGTAAATAAATGAAATCGATCACATTTACGGAACAGTGGCGGATCCCGGAATTTACGAAAGGGGCGGCACTATTTATTTAAGTACTATTCCATGAGAAACTTGCGACCGGAGGGGGGGGGGGGGTCGTACAGAAATAGTAGTGACTGTGCCCCCTTCTGCAGAGCGTGCCTTTTTTCGCCCATGATCGAGCCAAGGGGAAGGGAGCACGTGCCCCCTGTGCCCCGCCCGGTTCCGCCACTGCTGAATTATGTATAATGAGGAAAACCATGTTGACAATGATAGTTAAGCAAAGGGCGAGGCACCGGTGTTGACTTCAGTGTTTAAATTTAAGGCTTACCAAACTATTTCTCATCAATAACAATATTCCGTACGCACGTGGTCAAAGTATTTAATGAAAATTACGAAACTGTAGTTCGAAATCAACAGTGTATTTAACAAGGAGATGTTACATGTTACATCGGTACATGGTATTATACGATTAGGCTGGATTCGGTGGGTGCTCCGGCTGAGGAAACAAAATGACTCGTGTACAAGATGACTTGGGTACGAGGTGATTTGCATACGAGATGACTTGAGTACGAGATGACTTGGGTACGAGATGACTTGGGTGCGAGATGACTTGGGTACGAGATGACTTGGGTACGAGATGACTTGGGTACGAGATGGCACGCGCTGTCTGGGTGGTCAAGTTACCAGAGCTTGGATATGTTCGATCCCACTGAAAAACAAAACAGGACGATTTAATATCGTTTACCGACCTTGTCATGCTGCAGTTTACATGCGGTATTACAATGTACATTACATTATTGTATACATGGAATTAGTTAATTAGCGGTTCCTCTAAATACCCATATCTTATTGGTACCTGTATCAGATGCAGAATCCCTACATCTCCCGCGTCCCGTTGTATCCCCCATAGACCCATACATATTCCCCCAGTACTGAAGCCCAACTTACACTTGCAGGCATGGTGGACAGAATATATATATACGTGTGTCATAGTGACGAAAACGTCAGACCACACGGCCTGCGCCATCTGGGAGCAAATATACAGTTTCACACTGTGCCTCGATCGCCGTGTCTATTGACGGGCGCTTGGAATATATATATACATATATGTATAATTTCTTTCATAAACGATGGAATATAGGGTATCGTCCCACCCCTACCCCGCAGGGTCTATCCATTGGAACTTTCTACTCAAAGAAACCTTAGGTTTCCTTATTTCCTGCGTCTTATCACTTCATTAACCCCAAGTGTCCTTGACCCGTCTCTCCTAGAAACTTTACGCATGGTTGTCACAGTGTGGCCGATAACCGGGATGGTTGAAGTCAAACTTAAAACTGTGTATTTCATTCTACCAAGGTATGACGTTTTGGTCACTATGACGTTTTGGGTTATAACATAGGTGTACAACAGCTCCGAGCATACAATGGCGACACCCCATTGGCTACTGCAGCGCCGGATATGACGTCGACTCACTTGTATAGCTCTGCGTCTCGGCGCCATGTTTGGACACACTGGCTGGCTCCTCTTCTTCGCTGTCCTCGCCGCCGAAGTTCATCTCGCTGGTCTGTAAAAGCACCAAGCGATCATCTCACAGATATATAACTAATAATGTAAAGTTGCATTCATTCACATTTACACTAGAGATTATCATTTATATGAGAAACAACTAATAGCATCAATATATTGACAGGTTATACATATAATCATTATATTTCTTACAAACTTTATATCATAAATGGACATAGATTTGATATATAAACAGATATTGGTAAAAAAACATTAAATTTATATCAAAGACGGATTGCAATTGGGTTAATGTACATATATGTTATTAATGAGCCCGGGGAAGATTTGATATAATTCTAAATTTTATTGAACAATTTAACAACTTCTGAACATTGTAAACATACTGTAATTAAAAAGCTAATGGGATGAGTCAGCAAGGAAAATGCGTAACATCGTATCCACTAAGCCACAGAATCTGGTGAGGATATTCGGGACTTCCTTTACGGTCACATGTGGCAAGACACCATAGCAGTTGGTGACACGACACCATAGCAGTTGGTGACAAGACACCATAGCAGTTGGTGACAAGACACCATAGCAGTTGGTGACACGACACCATAGCAGTGGGGGACAAGACACCATAGCAGTTGGTGACAAGACACCATAGCAGTTGGTGACAAGACACCATAGCAGTTGGTGACAAGACATCATAGCAGTTGGGGACAAGACACCATAGCAGTTGGTGACAAGACATCATAGCAGTTGGGAACAAGACACCATAGCAGTTGGTAACAAGACACCATAGCAGTTGGTGGCAAGACATCATAGCAGTTGGTGACAAGACATCATAGCAGTTGGTGACACGACACCATAGCAGTTGGTGACAAGACACCATAGCAGTTGGTGACAAGACATCCTAGCAGTTGGCGACAAGACACCATAGCAGTTGGTGACACGACACCATAGCAGTTGGTGACAAGACATCATAGCAGTTGGGGACAAGACACCATAGCAGTTGGTGACAAGACATCATAGCAGTTGGGAACAAGACACCATAGCAGTTGGTAACAAGACACCATAGCAGTTGGTGGCAAGACATCATAGCAGTTGGTGACAAGACATCATAGCAGTTGGTGACACGACACCATAGCAGTTGGTGACAAGACACCATAGCAGTTGGTGACAAGACATCATAGCAGTTGGGGACAAGACACCATAGCAGTTGGTGACAAGACATCATAGCAGTTGGGAACAAGACACCATAGCAGTTGGTAACAAGACACCATAGCAGTTGGTGGCAAGACATCATAGCAGTTGGTGACAAGACATCATAGCAGTTGGTGACACGACACCATAGCAGTTGGTGACAAGACACCATAGCAGTTGGCGACAAGACACCATAGCAGTTGGTGACACGACACCATAGCAGTTGGTGACACGACACCTTAGCAATAAGCTGTCCCGGTAATGCGGTGGATAAGTGAATCACTACTTCCTCTAGAAAGTCACGTTCCTCGTACATCGTGTCAGCAGCCCTTTAACATTGCACTTTAACATGGGACCTTAATAACATGGGATTGTAACATGGAATTTTAACATGGGACCATAACTTGGGACTATCATGGGACCTTAACATGGGGCCTTTTCATGGGACCTTACCATGGGGCCTTAACTTTTAATACCAATTTATTTACTTCAAATTGGGGATCTGCCAAAGGGTACTCAACGTGACACACCGAAAACGTCGTTTTCTTGAGGCATAGTACGTATAATACACTCTCCTTGTACGTTAATTAAGCCAATAAAGCGCGAACTTCAAGCATCAACTAATGAGCATAAAAGCCGAATTAGTCAAGGACAGAACTTCATATCAATTAGGCGAACCTGTTTTACTAAGCTCAGTATTGTATTCAGTTTGTAGCCAAGACAACCAGTATCACACCACCCTCCCAGGGTGAGCCAGATGCTCACGCCACTGCAATATCACGTGGTTTAGTAAGCCAGCGCCACCTATTTTCTCCAATCTGCGTCTCAACCTAACACATCACACCACAGCCACGAGAGTTAGCAATAAATAAAGAAATATTTTATAAAAAAAATTATAAAAAAGACAATATTTTACAAAAATTATAAAAAAGACAAAATGTTAAAAAAAAATTATTAAAAAAATGCTCCCTCCAAGGCCCGCGTCCGGTTCAATTAGTCTAAATATAATACATGAGGTTACCGTAATCATGTGTGTTAGTTGGTGTCCCTCCGCCTAACATGTTCAGCTGGGGTTCTCACCTTCAGAAAGCCTAACACCACAAGAGATCTCAGCCAGGTTGCCTCCAAATGTGTTTTATTTGTGATGATTGCTTATCTTATGATAACTCTTTAATAGACCGATCCAGGCTCCGACACTAAGCCCCACCCACGTTTGAGTCCGATTTCCAAATTCGTGAGAATGAAATTGACAATCATAGCTTATGGTAGGTACAAGTGAAAAATATTCATCTCTGAAACTGACCAGAAGGTAACATGCTGCTTTGTTTGTCCGACTTGTTTGTCCGACATAACCCATGTGGAAGACCTTTTTGGGCCACATGATTGGGTAAAAGCAACAGTGACGTCAGTGAATGATTGACAGGGGCGGATCCAGGAATTTGTAAAAGGGGGGGAGGGGGGCGAGAATGTCGGCCCCAAAAGGGGGGGGGGGAGGGTCGGGCCGGGTCGCCCCCCCCCCTGGATCCGCCCCTGATTGAAAGCCTGAATCAGTCTATTGACATTGTGGTTGGCTTGAGTCAATTCTAAACGTTTCAAGCGTGATTTTTTACATTAAGTCCGTGGCTAACCTGATACCATACGGACTCTATCTGGCAAAACACCCATAACGTCCGGCCAGGTTCGTAATTGATCTGGCTCATCGTTGAGATGGCAGCAGTACCACAACACCGTCGAAACAGGACATTATTGCAACAGTCGTTGGTTTATTTTTTCTTCATCAACGGATTCTACATGCCGTCTTCCAGGTGACTGGTTATTAACACACCATTAATCATTTACAACTGTTCTACTTCCTATGAAATCAATGGATATTCAACACGTTATTCGTTAATTATATCTTCGTAGTTAATGCAAAAAAAAGCATGAGAATCTTCAAATTGTAAAAATAGTGACATGTCAAAATGCTTTAAATCCTCCCATGAAGGGCTGGTGAAGTGCGACACGTGACCGGCTAATGGCCGAGTGGATGAGGACGTAACTATTACTCATTTCATAACCATTTCTTCTACACAATCTTTAAACTATTAATATACTTATCATTGCATAATTAACATGTCTTTGGTTGCAGATTGTTAAAACTGTCAAGTGTCAAATGAACAAAATAATATATTTATGTTGTTTTATGCGGCATGATGCATATAGCCAGAGATTAAAGGGTATATACACACTGCGTATATACACAGTGTGCATATATACACACTGTATATATATATATATACTGTATATATACATATACAGTGTGTATATACCTTGTATTACACACCATTAATTACAATGGACCGTACGTACGCATAACAATGGCGTGAACAGTGTCATTTCGTCGTATATTCTCCAGATCTTAGTCATAATCCGGAAACAATATTTAATATAATATGGAATGTGATAATTCGGAAAACCCACCACAATATTAGTCCATTTTGAATGACATAAACGCTGTAGAAGCTTATCGCTAGGTGCCATGGTTTATGAACGCGGGCTACGATCTGCGGCACATGCACCGTCATAGCGCCCTCTGGTGGGACCGGATGGGTGTTTTTACCCAACATGCCATTCTCAAATGCACACAGCGTACATGCAACACCAAACATCCTTAGCTTAACGAATCAAGTTTCACTCTTTCCAAGACGCCTTTGTTGTTGTCGCGTTTAAACTTGACCGAACGGTCAATTTCATACATATATACGGAATATATCTCTTGAAACACCAACTAACTGTCATTGAACCCCGATATGACCTTTAGTTGAGGTAAAAACACCTTCCAAGACCGGCTTCAAGGCACATGCACGCATCCGGCGTAACATAATAACCTGTCCGGCCACGCTTCTTTCATGCCACTAACCCTAACCAGAACCTTAATCTTAACCCTAACCCTGGCTCTAACCTAATCCTAACCTAACACTAAACCTAACATATATGGGCTATTTACATAGCAACCTCATTCGCTGCGCATGCGCACACGTCAGCCGGACACTTTTCACGGCGGACAGGTTATCATGCGACACCGGAAGGAGCAGCCGAGGGGTGAGCGAGGGGACTCACGGTTGGTGTAGTCTTTGCCCCCCTCGCGCGCGTCGTATCCGGCCAGAGAGGTGGCTTGCGCCTGAGCCCGGAAGAAGGCCATGCTCCTCATGCCGCTGGCAATGGAGGGGGCGTTTCCCGCGGCCCCGTACCAGTAACCGTACCCCTCCGGGTAGAGGCCGGGCACCCCGTCCGCCAGACTGGGGGTCAGCAGCGATTCTGCCGACTTCCGGTGTGCCTTCTCACTGCCAAATAAAATCACACCCCCAAAACGACCCTTGATTTGGTTCTCACGGCTGCATAGATATATGTTTTAACTCATATGTCGGAATATATCAAAACATGTAGCATTTGTTTTGATGTAAGTTATAATCATTCCAGTTATGCGTATTTTGATGACGTAGTACACAAAATAGCCCCACGTTTCCAACACGAGATGCGTTAGTCTGGGGACAATGTGTTTGTAACAACATACCATGTTTCATCTGCATATGGAAATTATCTGTAGCTATAGCATGAGTGTATAAATAAGCGATTTCTCCTATTCAAAAGATTCGGTCCTTCTGTGTTCATGGGAAAACTAGTTGGAGCTTGAATTGGGCCTATATCAATTATGGCTTCAGTTCAGCAACGATGAACCCATCTTACCTTACTCTCCCCATCCCCCCCTCCACTGATCCCTCACATAGTGACCATGACCACTCTCCCCACTATCCCCACCTCTGACCCTTCACATAGTAACGATGACCCATCGCCTCCCATCCCCCTCCTCTGCCCCCTCACATAGTGACCATGACCCCACACCCCCCTCCGCTGATCCCTCACATAGTGACGATGACCCCCCCCCCCCACTCCCTCTCCTTTGACCCCTCAGATATTGACCATGAACCCTCTCCCCCCATCCCCCCAACTCTGTCCCTTCACATAGTGACGATGACCCCCATCCCCTCTCCTCTGACCCCTTACATAGTGACCATGAACCCTCTCCGCCCATCCCCCCACCTCTGACCCCTCACATAGTGACGTTGACCCCCATCCCCTCTCCTCTGACCACTCACATAGTGACCATGAGCCCTCTCCCCCCATCCCCCGACCTCTGACCCCTCACATAGTGACGATGACCCCAACTCCCTCTCCTTCTCCTCTGACCACTCACATAGAGACCATGACCCCCCCCATCTCCTGACCCAGAGTGTGTGATGGTGACCGCCCCCGCCTCCCTCCCCCGTTCTAGCTGGCCCAGTGCTTACCTACAAAACACCAGTACCCGAGGACGACGGCCAAGATGAGGAGCAGGAGGCCCACGAAGCCGCCCACCCTGGCCCCGATGATCAGCGGCAGGTTGTCTGCGGGGGGAATACACGAACCCTCGTCACACAGTGAGAAGTGGGACCCCCACCCCCCTGCCAGAGATGACCCAACGCCTTACTTAAACGTGGCTGAAGACAGCGCCCGCCATTTTTGGCCTTAAGCGAGTTAAGCGAGTCGGGGCCGGTATAGAAAATTAGCCCTCTTCTCGCATTAACACACTACAACTGTGATAAGTATGACTAACTATATATATACAGTGCGCACCACTTAATCGCACTTCGGTTAATCGCAACTTCGATATATATATGGCTCTACCAATTTACCGTTGATTGATTCTTAGCGAATCATCCCTCATTCCAAAGTCACACATTTTTGTCAAAGAATAATCTCGATCTTGTTCCCCGCCATGTTTTTCTTTCTTCAACATCAATTATTTCATGAGGTTTCCAACATGTACATGTCATTTAATGGTCACCTCTAAAGTCAAATTCATTAATGCCGTGAGCGCTCACTTCAATTGCCTTCGTATTTAAAGCTATTGTTTTCCTTAAAAGATTTCGGACCATGGACGGGATACGAGACGACGGCATTGCCGAAATTGTTATGCATATGGATGAAGAAGATGATGACGATGATGTCTGGGCGGAGGAAGAAGTAGTCCTTGCAAGCGCGTGCTCCTACTTTTGGTTTGCGTAATGGCGGATGTTTGCGGTCAATGGAGCTTCATCGTGTGAAATGTTATTTTGGATGATACAAAAAGAAAAAAAACCGACGAAGGAAGTAATGCAAGATTAATCTGCTGGGTCTCAGTTCCGTGCAGCCTGTTTGTAAATGTTAACGAAAATATCGGCCAAAAACAGTGTGAACGGCATAAATGAATTTGACTTTACACACCATCTTCCCGCATGGACATATTCAAAACGTGTGCACTGACCTTCCCACTCTGCGCATGTCGGCCCCTCGTACGACTTAGTGCAGGTGCACTGAGGACTGCCATCGCCTGCCTTCGTGCACGTGCCTCCATTTTTACAGTAGGGACCATCGCACTTGTCTGAGCGTGGCGCAGGAAAACGAAACAAAGAGCAAAGTCCTTATGGAATTTCCTAGACATTGTACCAATATTCACGCATAAATCACGCATAAATGGAGACGCCGTCGTGTTGCCATGGAGACCAATCAGAGACCAGGACATGTCGTGAGCTTCTATAGCAGGAGTATGACTAGTAATGTTCGCTGTCCGTAGCTTCCCAACACTTCTCATCTAACATCTCTCATCTCATCTAACGCAGTGTTATTGTCCAGGGTGATTGGTTGGCCCCATGTAGCACACAAGTGACCAATATATCAATATCCTGACACTTAGGCATACACAAGTGACCAATATATCAATATCCTGACACTTAGGCATACACAAGTGACCAATATATCAATATCCTGACACTTAGGCATACACAAGTGACCAATATATCAATATCCTGACACTTAGGCGTACACAAGTGACCAATATATCAATATCCTGACACTTAGGCGTACACAAGTGACCAATATATCAATATCCTGACACTTAGGCGTACACAAGTGACCAATATATCAATATCCTGACACTTAGGCATACACAAGTGATCAATATATCAATATCCTGACACTTAGGCGTACAACAAATGTCCAATATATCCACTTCTAGACATACTTACGCGAACAGTTGGGGTAGTTTCCCTGCCAGTACGGACCACACCGACAGGTGAATTGTCCTGGATTGTCGTTGTTGAACACACACTCGCCAGGGGTCTTGCAGTCATGCTCGCCAGACATGCAGGGATTGAAGGCTGAAACCATTAGAGTGAGCGATAGTACGTGCAATTCAACGCTGTTTTGGTGTTATTATCTGACTACATTTTAAGGGCTAGAATGGGCTCCATAAATACTAATATATTTAAAACTGTCCTGCTATAAATAATAATTATTTTCGATAGCTTGAAGGTGGTGTTATCATTTTCTTACATTTAAATCCATAAACGACTGAGTGCGGACGACTGAGTGTGGGCAATAGAGTGCAGACGACTGAGTGCGGACGATGGAGTGTGGACGATGGAGTGTGGACGATGGAGTGTCGACAATGGAGTGTCGACGACGGAGTGTGGACTATGGAGCGTGGACGATGAAGTTTGGACGTTGGAGTGTGGACGATGGATTGTAGACGATGGAGTGTGGACGTTAGAGTATGGACGATAGAGCGTGGACGATGGATTGTAGACGATGGAGTGTGGACGACGGAGTGTGGACTATGGAGCGTGGACGATGGATTTTAGACGATGGAGTGTGGACGACGGAGTGTGGACTATGGAGCGTGGACGATGGATTGTAGACGATGGAGTGTGGACGACGGAGTGTGGACTATGGAGCGTGGACGATGGATTGTAGACGATAGAGTGTGGACTATGGAGTGTGGACCATGGATTGATTTTCAGGCTAACCTAACGATTGTTATTAACTTAGGTAAAGCAGCCTGTTATTTGTTAATAAAGATCGAAGATGTCTACACTACAACCCTATATACCAAATTGTATACCTAAATATTGCCTTAATGCTTGTAATATTGTAATATCATTGTTGTATATTTTGCCATTTTATCCTTGATGAATAAATGGCATTTGCCACCAATCGTTTAACGACACAGGTTGTTCTTCCAGGTTGCGATACAATATCAAGCTCCCCTCACTGCTAATGAAGTAATGTGCAGAGAGAATATTATGTCTCGCAAAGCGACGTAAAAATGTAAAAAAAAAGGCTGAAATTCCGTGTAGGATATCATATAACGCACCTTGAATTACAGTATCATTGCGTGTTATCATTAAAACTTACCCAGGGTGCACTCCGCCTCTGTCACACTTCCGGTAGAGGGCGTAGAGGTGCCAGGGGGGCACTTCACACAGCGGTCCTGTAGCCCCACCTTGCGGTAGGTTCCCTGACTACAGTTGGTGCAGACTCCTTCCTGGCTGAGCTCAGTACCGTCCGTACACAAATCTAGTGAGAGACGCATGCTTCGCGGTGTAATTAGACCATTAGACCACTTTTGTGCATAATATAACACATAATATCAAGTAAAATGGGTAAAAGTTGTACAGAGAGACAATGATCGAGTTAAAGGGAAGAAACGGCGGATTTCAACAAGCAAGTCTGTTGGTCTGCAGTCCAGTGTGTTTCCTCGACCACAAAGACATCATCAAAAAATAAAGTGAGAGCTGAGCTAGGGGGGCGAGTCACTGGCCGGGGTGTACACCTGGCTAACTATGGTGGTGGGTACACGGCTGGCAGTAGTACTGACTTACCCAGACAGTCCCCGACCCAGGTGGACCCCTCGCTCACTGTGGGGGTGGACACGTTACACGGCTGGCAGTAGTACTGACTTACCCAGACATTCCCCGATCGAGGTGGACCCCTCGCTCACTGTGGTGGTGGACACGTTACACGGCTGGCAGTAGTACTGACTTACCCAGACATTCCCCGATCGAGGTGGACCCCTCGCTCACTGTGGTGGTGGACACGTTACACGGCTGGCAGTAGTACTGACTTACTCAGACATTCCCCGATCGAGGTGGACCCCTCGCTCACTGTGGTGGTGGACACGTTACACGGCTGGCAGTAGTACTGACTTACCCAGACATTCCCCGATCGAGGTGGACCCCTCGCTCTCTGTGGTGGTGGACACGTTACACGGCTGGCAGTAGTACTGACTTACCCAGACAGTCCCCGATCGAGGTGGACCCCTCGCTCACTGTGGTGGTGGACACGTTACACGGCTGGCAGTAGTACTGACTTACCCAGACATTCCCCGATCGAGGTGGACCCCTCGCTCACTGTGGTGGTGGACACGTTACACGGCTGGCAGTAGTACTGACTTACCCAGACATTCCCCGATCGAGGTGGACCCCTCGCTCTCTGTGGTGGTGGACACGTTACACGGCTGGCAGTAGTACTGACTTACCCAGACATTCCCCGATCGAGGTGGACCCCTCGCTCACTGTGGTGGTGGACACGTTACACGGCTGGCAGTAGCACTGACTTACCCAGACAGTCCCCGATCGAGGTGGACCCCTCGCTCACTGTGGTGGTGGACACGTTACACGGCTGGCAGTAGTACTGACTTACCCAGACAGTCCCCGATCGAGGTGGACCCCTCGCTCACTGTGGTGGTGGACACGTTACACGGCTGGCAGTAGTAATGATCGGGTTGGTCCTGATAAAAGCCGATGGCACACGGCTGACATAGTTCCGTAGTGTTGTCAAAGAAATGGCCGATCCCACATGAACCTGCCAAGGGAAACAATCATTTCCGTAAGGCATAAATTCCTTAAGGCATAAATTTCAGTACCAATGAAAACGAAAACTGAAGAAAAGAAATCAGCGTTTACTTCAATCTCGTCTGATGTACGCGACATTGATACCACACCACATATGGGCATCATAGTGATTGTTTAAACTGATGATTGACTTAAGTACAGATAATTAATAAAAATCCATATAAGTGCTTCCTTGGGGGAGGGGGGGGGTTATGGGCGCTAATACATGATGGAAGCAATACAACTGAATGCCATCACTTTGTATGAACCTTAGAAATGCCGTAGCGATCTCAACCAACGAAAGACTGAACAGGTCGGTGTTTGGTTCAAATAAACCTCTGTTTCAACTAGTGACCTTACCTCATAATGTATTGTGTGGTAATACTGTTTATAATACACAGGTTACTGACGATAAAAAGCAATAATCTCTCAGCGTTATTCCACAATTAAAGTCCCCGGTGGTGGGAGATCTAGAGGTACGCACGATATGTCACCCTCCAGGCGTTCGGAACGCGGGAAAGCTCTGGGACTGGGAATCAGGCAGTTGGGCCATCATCTTCGTCACACCTACCAAGGCAGTCGCTCTGAGACAGGGGAACCAGGCAGTTGGGTCATCATCTCCGTCACACCTACCATGGCAGTCGCCCTGGAACTGGGCACCAGGCAGTTGGGTCATCATCTCCGTCACACCTATCAAGGCAGTCGCCCTGGAACTGGGCACCAGGCAGTTGGGTCATCATCTCCGCCACACCTACCAAGGCAGTCGCTCGGGGACTGGGCACCAGGCAGTTGGGTCATCATCTCCGTCACACCTACCATGGCAGTCGCCCTGGAACTGGGCACCAGGCAGTTGGGTCATCATCTCCGTCACACCTATCAAGGCAGTCGCCCTGGAACTGGGCACCAGGCAGTTGGGTCATCATCTCCGCCACACCTACCAAGGCAGTCGCTCGGGGACTGGGCACCAGGCAGTTGGGTCATCATCTCCGTCACACCTACCATGGCAGTCGCTCTGAGACTGGGAACCAGGCAGTTGGGTCATCATCTCCGTCACACCTACCAAGGCAGTCGCTCTGAGACTGGGAACCAGGCAGTTGGTTCATCATCTCCGACACATCTACCATGGCAGTCGCTATGGGACTGGGAACCAGGCAGTTGGGTCCTCATCTCCGTCACATCTACCATGGCAGTCGCTATGGAACGGGAACCAGGCAGTTGGGTCCTCTACTCCGTCACATCTACCATGGCAGTCGCTATGGAACGGGAACCAGGCCGTTGGGTCCTCATCTTCGTCACACCTACCATGGCAGTCCTTCTGAGACTGAGAACCAGGCAGCTGGGTCACCATCTCCGTCACACTTCCTTGGCAGTCGCTCGGGGACTGGGAACCAGGCAGTTGGGTCACCACCTCCGCCACACCTACCATGGCAGTCGCTCGGGGACTGGGAACCAGGCAGTTGGGTCACCATCTCCGTCACATCTACCATGGCAGTCGCTATGAGATTGGAAACCAGGCAGTTGGGTCATCATCTCCGTCACACCTACCAAGGCAGTCGCTCGGGGACTGGGAACCAGGCAGTTGGTTCATCATCTCCGACACATCTACCATGGCAGTCGCTATGGGACTGGGAACCAGGCAGTTAGGTCCGCATCTTCGTCACACCTACCATGGCAGTCCCTCTGAGACTGGGAACCAGGCAGTTGGGTCACCATCTCCGTCACATCTACCATGGCAGTCGCTATCAGATTGGAAACCAGGCAGTTGGGTCACCATCTCTGCCACACCTACCATGGCAGTCGCTATGGGACTGGGAACCAGGCCGTTGGGTCCTCATCTTCGTCACACCTACCATGGCAGTCCTTCTGAGACTGAGAACCAGGCAGCTGGGTCACCATCTCCGTCACACCTCCTTGGCAGTCGCTCGGGGACTGGGAACCAGGCAGTTGGGTCACCACCTCTGCCACACCTACCATGGCAGTCGCTATGGGACTGGGAACCAGGCCGTTGGGTCCTCATCTTCGTCACACCTACCATGGCAGTCCTTCTGAGACTGAGAACCAGGCAGCTGGGTCACCATCTCCGTCACACCTACCATGGCAGTCGCTCGGGGACTGGGAACCAGGCAGTTGGGTCACCACCTCCGCCACACCTACCATGGCAGTCGCTCGGGGACTGGGAACCAGGCAGTTGGGTCACCATCTCCGTCACATCTACCATGGCAGTCGCTATGAGATTGGAAACCAGGCAGTTGGGTCATCATCTCCGTCACACCTACCATGGCAGTCGCCCTGGAAATGGGAACCAGGCAGTTGGGTCACCATCTCCGTCACACCTACCAAGGCAGTCGCTCGGGGACTGGGAACCAGGCAGTTGGTTCATCATCTCCGACACATCTACCATGGCAGTCGCTATGGGACTGGGAACCAGGCAGTTAGGTCCGCATCTTCGTCACACCTACCATGGCAGTCCCTCTGAGACTGGGAACCAGGCAGTTGGGTCACCATCTCCGTCACACCTACCATGGCAGTCGCTATGGGACTGGGAACCAGGCAGTTGGGCCATCATCTCCGTCACACCTACCATGGCAGTCGCTAAGGGACTGGAAACCAGGCAGTTGGTTCATCATCTCCGACACATCCACCATGGCAGTCGCTATGGGACTGGGAACCAGGCAGTTAGGTCCGCATCTTCGTCACACCTACCATGGCAGTCCCTCTGGGACTGGGAACCAGGCAGTTGGGTCACCATCTCTGTCACACCTACCATGGCAGTCGCCCTGGAACTGGCACCAGGCAGTTGGTTCATAATCTCCAACACATCTACCATGGCAGTCGCTATGGGACTGGGAACCAGGCAGTTGGGTCATCATCTCCGTCACACCTACCAAGGCAGTCGCTCTGAGACTGGGAACCAGGCAGTTGGGTCACCATCTCCGTCACACCTACCATGGCAGTCGCTATGGGATGGGAACCAGGCAGTTGGGTCATCATCTCCGTCACACCTCCATGGTAGTCGCTATGGGACTGGGAACCAGGCAGTTGGGTCATCATCTCCGTCACACCTACCAAGGCAGTCGCTCTGAGACTGGGAACCAGGCAGGGGGTTCATCATCTCCGACACATCTACCATGGCAGTCGCTATGGGACTGGGAACCAGGCAGTTGGGTCCTCATCTCCTTCACATCTACCATGGCAGTCGCTATGGAACGGGAACCAGGCCGTTGGGTCCTCATCTTCGTCACACCTACCATGGCAGTCCTTCTGAGACTGAGAACCAGGCAGCTGGGTCACCTTCTCCGTCACACCTACCATGGCAGTCGCTCTGGTTCTGGGAACCAGTCAGTTGAGTCATCATCTCCAGACCGCAGGAAATGCAGTCCGTCTGGTTGGTAGTGTCCGAGTAGCTCCCCAGGGGGCATTTCTCGCAGAACCCGGATGAATTGTTGTAGAATGTCCCGAGTCCACACACCACTGAACACCATACATATAATTAGTTTATACTTCAACTAACGGTTCCATTGAAACTTTCAATCACAGGGAATATCATATGATACTGACCCTCCCAGGAGACACCTTCACTAAGGTCTTTAAGGTGTATAAAAAATACGAAAACATTTCTTTGAGGCTGATTTAAAGCTGAGATAAAGTGTCCGTGTTCTAGGCCGTTTTTGTGTACACAAGGGCTAACGTGGGCCAAGAACCCTCTCCGACTGTCGAATGAGCTCCACTTAGTACCTTTGAGGGTGAAATGTGACTACATAAGGTTTGTGTGAGAAAATGCATGTGGCATTGCTTCTCGTACGAGATGGGTTCATCTCGGCACAGATCTCTTATCCTACCCTCGCCTAACGGCTGGGGCAGGATACGGGAGACTTGTGCTGAGATAAACTCTCTCGCAGTTGCATCAGTACCAGAATACAGTCATCAGAGGACGAAACAGCTAATGGATGCCACACAATTCACAAGTGTTGAAATCAAGACGAACCACACAATCATGAGAACATCGGTCTTGCAAAGCTGCGAACACGAGTAACGGCTTTCCCAGTATACATCATTATTTTCCATTAGATTCATTGCAATTCAAATAACAGAAAAGAAGGTTTACAACAGAGTCTCCCCACAGGACGCCGAACCGACCGGGATGCGAACCACACAGCGGCCACATGGCTGGTCACTGATCCGACCGGGATGCGAACCACAGACCGGCCACATGGATGGTCACTGATCCGACCGGGATGCGAACCACAGACCGGCCACATCGATGGTCACTGATCCGACCGCGATGCGAACCACAGACAGGCCACATGGATGGTCACTGATCCGACCGCGATGCGAACCACAGACCGGCCACATGGATTGTCACTGACCCGACCGCGATGCGAACCACAGACCGGCCACATGGATGGTCACTGATCCGACTGGGATGCGAACCACAGACCGGCCACATGGATGGTCACTGATCCGACCGGGATGCGAACCACAGACCGGCCACATGGATGGTCACTGATCCGACCGGGATGCGAACCACAGACCAGCCATATGGATGGTCACTGATCCGACCGCGATGCAAACCACAGACCGGCCACATGGATGGTCACTGATCCGACTGGGATGCGAGCCACAGACCGGCCACATGGATGGTCACTGATCCGACCGGGATGCGAACCACAGACCGGCCACATGGATGGTCACTGATCCGATCGGGATGCGAACCACAGACCGGCCACATGGATGGTCACTGATCCGACCGGGATGCGAACCACAGACCGGCCACATAGATGGTCACTGATCCGACCGAGATGCGAACCACAGACCGGCCACATGGATGGTCACTGATCCGACCGGGATGCGAACCACAGACCAGCCATATTGATGGTCACTGATCCGACCGCGATGCGAACCACAGACCGGCCACATGGATGGTCACTGATCCGATCGGGATGCGAACCACAGACCGGCCACATGGATGGTCACTGATCCGACCGGGATGCGAACCACAGACCGGCCACATGGATGATCTGGGTTGGTTGGTCGATTGTTTTGAAGTGGGACGCTTTGACCTCTGTTAATCATATTGCGACCATTACATGGAAAGGGTCCAGGAAGAGAGAATCCATGTTTAGCGGAGGAACCCCGACTCTTTGCGGAGAAAGGTATGCGATCTTTATTCTGCGCAGACTTAGACATTTGCACAGGTGGGGTGCGAACCACGCACCGGTGGCTTGGGTTGACCAAGCAGGGCACACTGGACAATAGCCAGACGCGCTACCTAGGTAGGCCAGGTTGTTGACCCCCCCCCCCCCCGCGCGTCCGATCAGATTTGGTGCCTCCCCTCCTACTCTTGATCACATTGGGTGACCCCCACTCCCGATCTGATTGAGTGCCCCCCCTTTATCACATAGGGCCCCCCCCCCCCACGCCCATTGATCAGATTGGGTGACTCACCACACGTCCCGTTGATAATTACTTCCTGCGCTCCGCACTGATCCTCGCTGTTTATCTGGATATCTTGCGGCGGCACCTCATCGTGTCTCACAGCCGGCTGAAAGGGGAAGGCGATATACAGGTACACCACTAGTCCATACTAAAGGTAGGGCCCCTGGGGGGGGGGGGGGGGGTAGCCATGTCGCGTGTCGATTTTAAGAAAAGGTCCATGTCGCGTGTCGATTTTAAGAAAGGGTCCATGTCGCGTGTCGATTTTAAGAAAAGGTCCATGTCGCGTGTCGATTTTAAGAAAGGGTCCATGTCGCGTGCCGATTTTAAGAAAAGTTCCATGTCGCCATGTGGCTAAGGCAACCCCATTGTCGCGTTGTCGATTTTAAAAATCGCCGTGTCGCTGTGTCGAAAAAGCCCCTATGGGGCCCTAAAGGTCTGAGCGGAGACGGGAAGGAATATTAAGTCCTTGCTACAGGTCTGAACGTGGAAGTGAAGGAATACTAAGTCCATACTACAGGTCTGAACGTGAAAGTGAAGGAATACTAAGTCCATACTACAGGTCTGAACGTGGAAGTGAAAAAATAGTAAGTTCATGCTGTAGGTCCGAACGTGGCAGTAAAGGAATATTAAGTCCATACTACAGGTCTGAACGTGAAAGTGAAGGAATACTAAGTCCATACTATAGGTCTGAACGTGGAAGTGAAGGAATATTCAGTCCATACTACAGGTCTGAACGTGGAAGTGAACGAATATTAAGTTCATGCTGTAGGTCTGAACGTGGAAGTAAAGGAATATTAAGTCCTTACTACAGGTCTGTACGTGGAAGTGAAGGAATATTAAGTCCATACTACAGGTTTGTACGTGGAAGTGAAGGAATATTAAGTCCTTACTACAGGTCTGAACGTGGAAGTGAAGGAATATTAAGTCCTTACTACAGGTCTGTACGTGGATGTGAAGGAATATTAAGTCCTTACTACAGGTCTGTACGTGGAAGTGAAGGAATATTAAGTCCTTACTACAGGTCTGTACGTGGAAGTGAAGGAATATTAAGTCCATACTACAGGTCTGAACGTGGAAGTGAAGGAATACTAAGTCCTTACTACAGGTCTGAACGTGGAAGTGAAGGAATATTAAGTCCTTACTACAGGTCTGTACGTGGAAGTAAAGGAATATTAAGTCCTTACTACAGGTCTGTACGTGGAAGTGAAGGAATATTAAGTCCATACTACAGGTCTGTACGTGGAAGTGAAGGAATATTAAGTTCATGCTGTAGGTCTGAACGTGGAAGTGAAGGAATATTAAGTCCATACTACAGGTCTGTACGTGGAAGTGAAGGAATATTAAGTCCATACTACAGGTCTGTACGTGGAAGTGAAGGAATATTAAGTCCATACTACAGGTCTGAACGTGGAAGTGAAGGAATACTAAGTCCTTACTACAGGTCTGAACCTGGAAGTGAAGGAATATTAAGTCCTTACTACAGGTCTGTACGTGGAAGTAAAGGAATATTAAGTCCTTACTACAGGTCTGTACGTGGAAGTGAAGGAATATTAAGTCCTTACTACAGGTATGAACGTGGAAGTGAAGGAATATTAAGTCCTTACTACAGGTCTGTACGTGGAAGTGAAGGAATATTAAGTCCTTACTACAGGTCTGTACGTGGAAGTGAAGGAATATTAAGTCCTTACTACAGGTCTGTACGTGGAAGTGAAGGAATATTAAGTCCTTGCTACAGGTCTGAACGTGGAAGTGAAGGAATATTAAGTCCTTACTACAGGTCTGAACGTGGAAGTGAAGGAATATTAAGTCCTTACTACAGGTCTGTACGTGGAAGTGAAGGAATATTAAGTCCTTACTACAGGTCTGTACGCGGAAGTGAAGGAATATTAAGTCCTTACTACAGGTCTGTACGTGGAAGTGAAGGAATATTAAGTCCTTACTACAGGTCTGTACGTGGAAGTGAAGGAATATTAAGTCCTTACTACAGGTCTGTACGTGGAAGTGAAGGAATATTAAGTCCATACTACAGGTCTGAACGTGGATGTGAAGGAATACTAAGTCCTTACTACAGGTCTGAACGTGGAAGTGAAGGAATATTAAGTCCTTACTACAGGTCTGTACGTGGAAGTGAAGGAATATTAAGTCCTTACTACAGGTCTGTACGTGGAAGTGAAGGAATATTAAGTCCTTACTACAGGTCTGTACGTGGAAGTGAAGGAATATTAAGTCCATACTACAGGTCTGAACGTGGAAGTGAAGGAATATTAAGTCCTTACTACAGGTCTGAACGCGGAAGTGAAGGAATATTAAGTCCTTACTACAGGTCTGTACGTGGAAGTGAAGGAATATTAAGTCCATACTACAGGTCTGAACGTGGAAGTGAAGGAATATTAAGTCCTTACTACAGGTCTGAACGTGGAAGTGAAGGAATATTAAGTCCTTACTACAGGTCTGTACGTGGAAGTGAAGGAATATTAAGTCCTTACTACAGGTCTGTACGTGGAAGTGAAGGAATATTAAGTCCTTACTACAGGTCTGTACGTGGAAGTGAAGGAATATTAAGTCCTTACTACAGGTCTGTACGTGGAAGTGAAGGAATATTAAGTCCATACTACAGGTCGGTACGTGGAAGTGAAGGAATATTAAGTCCTTACTACAGGTCTGTACGTGGAAGTGAAGGAATATTAAGTCCTTACTACAGGTCTGAACGTGGAAGTGAAGGAATATTAAGTCCTTACTACAGGTCTGAACGTGGAAGTGAAGGAATATTAAGTCCTTACTACAGGTCTGTACGTGGAAGTAAAGGAATATTAAGTCCTTACTACAGGTCTGAACGTGGAAGTGAAGGAATATTAAGTCCTTACTACAGGTCTGAACGTGGAAGTGAAGGAATATTAAGTCCTTACTACAGGTCTGTACGTGGAAGTGAAGGAATATTAAGTCCATACTACAGGTCTGTACGTGGAAGTGAAGGAATATTAAGTCCTAACTACAGGTCTGTACGTGGAAGTGAAGGAATATTAAGTCCTTACTACAGGTCTGTACGTGGAAGTGAAGGAATATTAAGTCCTTACTACAGGTCTGTACGTGGAAGTAAAGGAATATTAAGTCCTTACTACAGGTCTGAACGTGGAAGTGAAGGAATATTAAGTCCTTACTACAGGTTTGAACGTGGAAGTGAAGGAATATTAAGTCCATACTACAGGTCTGAACGTGGAAGTGAAGGAATATTAAGTCCTTACTACAGGTCTGTACGTGGAAGTGAAGGAATATTAAGTCCTTACTACAGGTCTGTACGTGGAAGTGAAGGAATATTAAGTCCATACTACAGGTCTGAACGTGGAAGTGAAGGAATATTAAGTCCTTACTACAGGTCTGTACGTGGAAGTGAAGGAATATTAAGTCCATACTACAGGTCTGAACGTGGAAGTGAAGGAATATTAAGTCCATACTACAGGTCTGAACGTGGAAGTGAAGGAATATTAAGTCCATACTACAGGTCTGAACGTGGAAGTGAAGGAATATTAAGTCCATACTACAGGTCTGAACGTGGAAGTGAAGGAATATTAAGTCCATACTACAGGTCTGTACGTGGAAGTGAAGGAATATTAAGTCCATACTACAGGTCTGAACGTGGAAGTGAAGGAATATTAAGTCCATACTACAGGTCTGAACGTGGAAGTGAAGGAATATTAAGTCCATACTACAGGTCTGTACGTGGAAGTGAAGGAATATTAAGTCCTTACTACAGGTCTGTACGTGGAAGTGAAGGAATATTAAGTCCTTACCACAGGTCTGAACGTGGAAGTGAAGGAATATTAAGTCCTTACTACAGGTCTGTACGTGGAAGTGAAGGAATATTAAGTCCTTACTACAGGTCTGTACGTGGAAGTGAAGGAATATTAGGCCTTACTACAGGTCTGTACGTGGAAGTGAAGGAATATTAAGTCCATACTACAGGTCTGAACGTGGAAGTGAAGGAATATTAAGTCCTTACTACAGGTCTGTACGTGGAAGTGAACGAATATTAAGTCCATACTACAGGTCTGAACGTGGAAGTGAAGGAATATTAAGTCCATACTACAGGTCTGAACGTGGAAGTGAAGGAATATTAAGTCCATACTACAGGTCTGTACGTGGAAGTAAAGGAATATTAAGTCCATACTACAGGTCTGTACGTGGAAGTGAAGGAATATTAAGTCCATACTACAGGTCTGAACATGGAAGTGAAGGAATATTAAGTCCATACTACAGGTCTGAACGTGGAAGTGAAGGAATATTAAGTCCATACTACAGGTCTGTACGTGGAAGTGAAGGAATATTAAGTCCATACTACAGGTCTGAAGGTGGAAGTGAAGGAATATTAAGTCCATACTACAGGTCTGTACGTGGAAGTGAAGGAATATTAAGTCCTTACTACAGGTCTGAACGTGGAAGTGAAGGAATCTTAAGTCCTTACTACAGGTCTGTACGTGGAAGTGAAGGAATATTAAGTCCATACTACAGGTCTGAACGTGGAAGTGAAGGAATATTAAGTCCTTACTACAGGTCTGAACGTGGAAGTGAAGGAATATTAAGTCCATACTACAGGTCTGAACGTGGAAGTGAAGGAATATTAAGTCCTTACTACAGGTCTGAACGTGGAAGTGAAGGAATATTAAGTCCATACTACAGGTCTGTACGTGGAAGTGAAGGAATATTAAGTCCTTACTACAGGTCTGAACGTGGAAGTGAAGGAATATTAAGTCCATACTACAGGTCTGTACCTGGAAGTGAAGGAATATTAAGTCCTTACTACAGGTCTGTACGTGGAAGTAAAGGAATATTAAGTCCTTACTACAGGTCTGTACGTGGAAGTGAAGGAATATTAAGTCCTTACTACAGGTCTGTACGTGGAAGTGAAGGAATATTAAGTCCATACTACAGGTCTGAACGTGGAAGTGAAGGAATATTAAGTCCTTACTACAGGTCTGAACGTGGAAGTGAAGGAATATTAAGTCCTTACTACAGGTCTGAACGTGGAAGTGAAGGAATATTAAGTCCATACTACAGGTCTGTACGTGGAAGCGAAGGAATATTAAGTCCTTACTACAGGTCTGTACGTGGAAGTAAAGGAATATTAAGTCCTTACTACAGGTCTGTACGTGGAAGTGAAGGAATATTAAGTCCTTACTACAGGTCTGTACGTGGAAGTGAAGGAATATTAAGTCCATACTACAGGTCTGAACGTGGAAGTGAAGGAATATTAAGTCCTTACTACAGGTCTGAACGTGGAAGTGAGGGAATATTAAGTCCTTACTACAGGTCTGAACGTGGAAGTGAAGGAATATTAAGTCCATACTACAAGTCTGTACGTGGAAGTGAAGGAATATTAAGTCCTTACTACAGGTCTGTACGTGGAAGTAAAGGAATATTAAGTCCTTACTACAGGTCTGTACGTGGAAGTGAAGGAATATTAAGTCCTTACTACAGGTCTGTACGTGGAAGTGAAGGAATATTAAGTCCTTACTACAGGTCTGTACGTGGAAGTGAAGGAATATTAAGTCCTTACTACAGGTCTGTACGTGGAAGTGAAGGAATATTAAGTCCATACTACAGGTCTGAACGTGGAAGTGAAGGAATATCAAGTCCTTACTACAGGTCTGTACGTGGAAATGAAGGAATATTAAGTCCATACTACAGGTCTGAACGTGGAAGTGAAGGAATATTAAGTCCTTACTACAGGTCTGAACGTGGAAGTGAAGGAATATTAAGTCCTTACTACAGGTCTGTACGTGGAAGTAAAGGAATATTAAGTCCTTACTACAGGTCTGTACGTGGAAGTGAAGGAATACTAAGTCCTTACTACAGGTCTGTACGTGGAAGTAAAGGAATATTAAGTCCTTACTACAGGTCTGTACGTGAAAGTGAAGGAATACTAAGTCCTTACTACAGGTCTGTACGTGGAAGTGAAGGAATATTAAGTCCATACTACAGGTCTGAACGTGGAAGTGAAGGAATACTAAGTCCATACTACAGGTCTGTACGTGGAAGTGAAGGAATATTAAGTCCATACTACAGGTCTGAACGTGGAAGTGAAGGAATATTAAGTCCATACTACAGGTCTGAACGTGGAAGTGAAGGAATATTAAGTCCATACTACAGGTCTGTACGTGGAAGTGAAGGAATATTAAGTCCATACTACAGGTCTGAAGGTGGAAGTGAAGGAATATTAAGTCCATACTACAGGTCTGTACGTGGAAGTGAAGGAATATTAAATCCTTACTACAGGTCTGAACGTGGAAGTGAAGGAATATTAAGTCCTTACTACAGGTCTGAACGTGGAAGTGAAGGAATATTAAGTCCATACTACAGGTCTGTACGTGGAAGTAAAGGAATATTAAGTCCATACTACAGGTCTGTACGTGGAAATGAAGGAATATTAAGTCCATACTACAGGTCTGAACGTGGAAGTGAAGGAATATTAAGTCCATACTACAGGTCTGAACGTGGAAGTGAAGGAATATTAAGTCCATACTACAGGTCTGTACGTGGAAGTGAAGGAATATTAAGTCCATACTACAGGTCTGAAGGTGGAAGTGAAGGAATATTAAGTCCATACTACAGGTCTGTACGTGGAAGTGAAGGAATATTAAGTCCTTACTTCAGGTCTGAACGTGGAAGTGAAGGAATATTAAGTCCTTACTACAGGTCTGTACGTGGAAGTGAAGGAATATTAAGTCCATACTACAGGTCTGAACGTGGAAGTGAAGGAATATTAAGTCCTTACTACAGGTCTGAACGTGGAAGTGAAGGAATATTAAGTCCATACTACAGGTCTGAACGTGGAAGTGAAGGAATACTAAGTCCTTACTACAGGTCTGAACGTGGAAGTGAAGGAATATTAAGTCCTTACTACAGGTCTGTACGTGGAAGTAAAGGAATATTAAGTCCTTACTACAGGTCTGTACGTGGAAGTGAAGGAATATTAAGTCCTTACTACAGGTCTGTACGTGGAAGTGAAGGAATATTAAGTCCATACTACAGGTCTGAACGTGGAAGTGAAGGAATATTAAGTCCTTACTACAGGTCTGAACGTGGAAGTGAAGGAATATTAAGTCCATACTACAGGTCTGTACCTGGAAGTGAAGGAATATTAAGTCCTTACTACAGGTCTGTACGTGGAAGTAAAGGAATATTAAGTCCTTACTACAGGTCTGTACGTGGAAGTGAAGGAATATTAAGTCCATACTACAGGTCTGAACGTGGAAGTGAAGGAATATTAAGTCCTTACTACAGGTCTGAACGTGGAAGTGAGGGAATATTAAGTCCTTACTACAGGTCTGAACGTGGAAGTGAAGGAATATTAAGTCCATACTACAAGTCTGTACGTGGAAGTGAAGGAATATTAAGTCCTTACTACAGGTCTGTACGTGGAAGTAAAGGAATATTAAGTCCTTACTACAGGTCTGTACGTGGAAGTGAAGGAATATTAAGTCCTTACTACAGGTCTGTACGTGGAAGTGAAGGAATATTAAGTCCTTACTACAGGTCTGTACGTGGAAGTGAAGGAATATTAAGTCCTTACTACAGGTCTGTACGTGGAAGTGAAGGAATATTAAGTCCATACTACAGGTCTGAACGTGGAAGTGAAGGAATATCAAGTCCTTACTACAGGTCTGTACGTGGAAATGAAGGAATATTAAGTCCATACTACAGGTCTGAACGTGGAAGAGAAGGAATATTAAGTCCTTACTACAGGTCTGAACGTGGAAGTGAAGGAATATTAAGTCCTTACTACAGGTCTGTACGTGGAAGTAAAGGAATATTAAGTCCTTACTACAGGTCTGTACGTGGAAGTGAAGGAATACTAAGTCCTTACTACAGGTCTGTACGTGGAAGTAAAGGAATATTAAGTCCTTACTACAGGTCTGTACGTGAAAGTGAAGGAATACTAAGTCCTTACTACAGGTCTGTACGTGGAAGTGAAGGAATATTAAGTCCATACTACAGGTCTGAACGTGGAAGTGAAGGAATACTAAGTCCATACTACAGGTCTGTACGTGGAAGTGAAGGAATATTAAGTCCATACTACAGGTCTGAACGTGGAAGTGAAGGAATATTAAGTCCATACTACAGGTCTGTACGTGGAAGTGAAGGAATATTAAATCCTTACTACAGGTCTGAACGTGGAAGTGAAGGAATATTAAGTCCTTACTACAGGTCTGAACGTGGAAGTGAAGGAATATTAAGTCCATACTACAGGTCTGTACGTGGAAGTAAAGGAATATTAAGTCCATACTACAGGTCTGTACGTGGAAGTGAAGGAATATTAAGTCCATACTACAGGTCTGAACGTGGAAGTGAAGGAATATTAAGTCCATACTACAGGTCTGAACGTGGAAGTGAAGGAATATTAAGTCCATACTACAGGTCTGAACGTGGAAGTGAAGGAATATTAAGTCCATACTACAGGTCTGTACGTGGAAGTGAAGGAATATTAAGTCCATACTACAGGTCTGAAGGTGGAAGTGAAGGAATATTAAGTCCATACTACAGGTCTGTACGTGGAAGTGAAGGAATATTAAGTCCTTACTTCAGGTCTGAACGTGGAAGTGAAGGAATATTAAGTCCTTACTACAGGTCTGTACGTGGAAGTGAAGGAATATTAAGTCCATACTACAGGTCTGAACGTGGAAGTGAAGGAATATTAAGTCCTTACTACAGGTCTGAACGTGGAAGTGAAGGAATATTAAGTCCATACTACAGGTCTGAACGTGGAAGTGAAGGAATACTAAGTCCTTACTACAGGTCTGAACGTGGAAGTGAAGGAATATTAAGTCCTTACTACAGGTCTGTACGTGGAAGTAAAGGAATATTAAGTCCTTACTACAGGTCTGTACGTGGAAGTGAAGGAATATTAAGTCCTTACTACAGGTCTGTACGTGGAAGTGAAGGAATATTAAGTCCATACTACAGGTCTGAACGTGGAAGTGAAGGAATATTAAGTCCTTACTACAGGTCTGAACGTGGAAGTGAAGGAATATTAAGTCCTTACTACAGGTCTGAACGTGGAAGTGAAGGAATATTAAGTCCATACTACAGGTCTGTACGTGGAAGTGAAGGAATATTAAGTCCTTACTACAGGTCTGTACGTGGAAGTAAAGGAATATTAAGTCCTTACTACAGGTCTGTACGTGGAAATGAAGGAATATTAAGTCCTTACTACAGGTCTGTACGTGGAAGTGAAGGAATATTAAGTCCTTACTACAGGTCTGTACGTGGAAGTGAAGGAATATTAAGTCCTTACTACAGGTCTGTACGTGGAAGTGAAGGAATATTAAGTCCTTACTACAGGTCTGTACGTGGAAGTGAAGGAATATTAAGTCCATACTACAGGTCTGTACGTGGAAGTGAAGGAATATTAAGTCCATACTACAGGTCTGAACGTGGAAGTGAAGGAATATCAAGTCCTTACTACAGGTCTGTACGTGGAAGTGAAGGAATATTAAGTCCATACTACAGGTCTGAACGTGGAAGTGAAGGAATATTAAGTCCTTACTACAGGTCTGAACGTGGAAGTGAAGGAATATTAAGTCCTTGCTACAGGTCTGTACGTGGAAGTAAAGGAATATTAAGTCCTTACTACAGGTCTGTACGTGGAAGTGAAGGAATACTAAGTCCTTACTACAGGTCTGTACGTGGAAGTAAAGGAATATTAAGTCCTTACTACAGGTCTGTACGTGGAAGTGAAGGAATACTAAGTCCTTACTACAGGTCTGTACGTGGAAGTGAAGGAATATTAAGTCCATACTACAGGTCTGAACGTGGAAGTGAAGGAATACTAAGTCCATACTACAGGTCTGTACGTGGAAGTGAAGGAATATTAAGTCCATACTACAGGTCTGAACGTGGAAGTGAAGGAATATTAAGTCCATACTACAGGTCTGAACGTGGAAGTGAAGGAATATTAAGTCCATACTACAGGTCTGTACGTGGAAGTGAAGGAATATTAAGTCCATACTACAGGTCTGAAGGTGGAAGTGAAGGAATATTAAGTCCATACTACAGGTCTGTACGTGGAAGTGAAGGAATATTAAATCCTTACTACAGGTCTGAACGTGGAAGTGAAGGAATATTAAGTCCTTACTACAGGTCTGAACGTGGAAGTGAAGGAATATTAAGTCCATACTACAGGTCTGTACGTGGAAGTAAAGGAATATTAAGTCCATACTACAGGTCTGTACGTGGAAGTGAAGGAATATTAAGTCCATACTACAGGTCTGAACGTGGAAGTGAAGGAATATTAAGTCCATACTACAGGTCTGAACGTGGAAGTGAAGGAATATTAAGTCCATACTACAGGTCTGTACGTGGAAGTGAAGGAATATTAAGTCCATACTACAGGTCTGAAGGTGGAAGTGAAGGAATATTAAGTCCATACTACAGGTCTGTACGTGGAAGTGAAGGAATATTAAGTCCTTACTTCAGGTCTGAACGTGGAAGTGAAGGAATATTAAGTCCTTACTACAGGTCTGTACGTGGAAGTGAAGGAATATTAAGTCCATACTACAGGTCTGAACGTGGAAGTGAAGGAATATTAAGTCCTTACTACAGGTCTGAACGTGGAAGTGAAGGAATATTAAGTCCATACTACAGGTCTGAACGTGGAAGTGAAGGAATATTAAGTCCTTACTACAGGTCTGAACGTGGAAGTGAAGGAATATTAAGTCCATACTACAGGTCTGAACGTGGAAGTGAAGGAATATTAAGTCCTTACTACAGGTCTGAACGTGGAAGTGAAGGAATATTAAGTCCATACTACAGGTCTGTACGTGGAAGTGAAGGAATATTAAGTCCTTACTACAGGTCTGTACGTGGAAGTAAAGGAATATTAAGTCCTTACTACAGGTCTGTACGTGGAAGTGAAGGAATATTAAGTCCTTACTACAGGTCTGTACGTGGAAGTGAAGGAATATTAAGTCCATACTACAGGTCTGAACGTGGAAGTGAAGGAATATTAAGTCCTTACTACAGGTCTGAACGTGGAAGTGAAGGAATATTAAGTCCTTACTACAGGTCTGAACGTGGAAGTGAAGGAATATTAAGTCCATACTACAGGTCTGTACGTGGAAGTGAAGGAATATTAAGTCCTTACTACAGGTCTGTACGTGGAAGTAAAGGAATATTAAGTCCTTACTACAGGTCTGTACGTGGAAGTGAAGGAATATTAAGTCCTTACTACAGGTCTGTACGTGGAAGTGAAGGAATATTAAGTCCATACTACAGGTCTGAACGTGGAAGTGAAGGAATATTAAGTCCTTACTACAGGTCTGAACGTGGAAGTAAAGGAATATTAAGTCCTTACTACAGGTCTGTACGTGGAAGTGAAGGAATACTAAGTCCATACTACAGGTCTGTACGTGGAAGTGAAGGAATATTAAGTCCATACTACAGGTCTGAACGTGGAAGTGAAGGAATATTAAGTCCTTACTACAGGTCTGTACGTGGAAGTGAAGGAATCGTAAGTCCTTACTACAGGTCTGTACGTGGAAGTGAAGGAATACTAAGTCCATACTACAGGTCTGAACGTGGAAGTGAAGGAATATTAAGTCCATACTACAGGTCTGTACGTGGAAGTAAAGGAATATTAAGTCCTTACTACAGGTCTGA
This sequence comes from Arenicola marina, assembly GCA_964019135.1. NCBI lineage: Eukaryota > Metazoa > Annelida > Polychaeta > Arenicolidae > Arenicola > Arenicola marina. The sequence continues at coordinate 10,624,294 of OZ025251.1, forward strand.
ACGTGGAAGTGAAGGAATATTAAGTCCTTACTACAGGTCTGAACGTGGAAGTGAAGGAATATTAAGTCCTTACTACAGGTCTGTACGTGGAAGTGAAGGAATATTAAGTCCATACTACAGGTCTGAACGTGGAAGTGAAGGAATATTAAGTCCTTACTACAGGTCTGTACGTGGAAGTAAAGGAATATTAAGTCCTTACTACAGGTCTGTACGTGGAAGTGAAGGAATACTAAGTCCTTACTACAGGTCTGTACGTGGAAGTGAAGGAATATTAAGTCCATACTACAGGTCTGAACGTGGAAGTGAAGGAATACTAAGTCCATACTACAGGTCTGTACGTGGAAGTGAAGGAATATTAAGTCCTTACTACAGGTCTGTACGTGGAAGTGAAGGAATGTTAAGTCCTTACTACAGGTCTGTACGTGGAAGTGAAGGAATATTAAGTCCTTACTACAGGTCTGTACGTGGAAGTGAAGGAATACTAAGTCCTTACTACAGGTCTGAACGTGGAAGTGAACGAATATTAAGTTCATGCTGTAGGTCTGAACGTGGAAGCAAAGGAATATTAAGTCCTTACTACAGGTCTGTACGTGGAAGTGAAGGAATATTAAGTCCTTGGTATAGGCTGATGTATCTATCTAAAGTAAGATGCGTAATAATCAAGTAATAATTTTCAAACATTATCTGCCAAATGGTGAAGTCAAGTACAATACAAGAAACGTTGCACAATATAAAACAATGACGCACAGCTTAATGTCGCCAAGAATCATTTTGTTCCAATGTTTAACCATATATAAACCGTGACTGACTTTCTTACCGAAAACTTACCGTCATCAACACCAAATATCCTAAATTTCCCGATTAGTCGCCCCTAACTAATAATAATACAAAACTGGCTGCATGACTTGCAAATATCCGCCATCTTGGAAAAACAACATGAAAAATTGTTTTTATTAAGCCTTAATATATTTGTATTACTATATTATCGTTATATAAGATATAACCAGTGTTTTAACGGCAAACTTCCTTACCCCCAGTTTGAATAGGCCAAAGTCGAACGCCTCTGATGCCAGCACTTTGTCTGGAGCCAACGACTTGGTTTTGTCTTGTGTGCTGGTTATTAACGGTCTGATGAGAAAACACATGCATTTAATAACATGGTCCTTGGTACGTACCATTATAGTACAATGTAAACGGCGCCTTGAATCGTTGGCTGACAGTATTCGTGGGGATACCCTCCAACGGGGCAGTAATTATACGGGACTAGAACTAGACCCAAAGGGATTACATACATTATTCATATGTAATGCTGCTGAACACAACATATAACAGAAGCATGTAACAACATCCTACTGAGCTGACGAGAAGCGATAAAGAAGACAACAAAGACACTCGAAGAAACGAACGCAACGGATCGCAGGCACGAACTGGTCAAATATCTTAATAGAATCAGTGAGGCCATAATGCATCTTTGTATACGTCTGATGTCACAACGTTGCACTGTGGCGTCACACATCTGACGTCACACATCTGACGTCACAACGTCAAACCTCTGACGTCACAACGTCAAACCTCTGACGTCACAACGTCACACATCAGACTTACGACAGGTCGCTAATGACGATTGTGACTGTGGCCTGGGTGCCCGCACGTAAGAAGCACTGTTCGCTGATGTTGACGTTGGGGGGGTAGGGCTCACAATGGGTGCCATTCCCACAGCATCCACTGCCGCAGATCGAGTAGCTCCAGTCTCTGTTCACTTGATCAAGATTCTTCAGGATTTCGACACGGAAGCCAGGGCCGCATAACGTAAATCCCCGGTAAATGACCTCCATGGTAATCTCGACACGTGCCTCGCGAGCCGCTGAAAAAATCACAAGGGAGATCCGGCTGGGAGGGTAGCGACGCTAGACAATGTCTACTCACCCTCACCCTCAAGTGTAAAACAGCGGACCCAGCAGCGTATCACTATAAACTGATGTATTTATACATGTAACACACGATTTCTGAAGTAAAGACATTAGAAAGAAAAACAAGAGGCATCAATAACGCAGTACGGAGCACGGCTAACCCAGCCAATGCCATATATGGCGAAGCCTGTGATAAAACTTCCGATTATTTACGATATTTCACCCTGATGAATGAGAGTTTTAATGGCTTAACTTGAAGAGTGAGTGATTGTTAGGTTGTAAATTATAGATATCTAACTGTTTCATGTTTGAATCTCTCATCATGTCGTTCTGATGGTTGAACATATTCTTCTATATCGCCACCTGAACGGGGACGGCGGACGCTAAATAGTTCTCTATTTGTGCAACCATGATATCTGCTAAAAATGGTAAAAATCAAGAGTGACTTCCGGTGAGTAACTCACGCGCGCATGCGGGGTAGCGGAACCCGAGGTACTTGTTCCAGACGTTGTAAGCCCCGAGAGGACCGCACGTGTAGTGACTGAGGGTGAGGAGGGAGACCTGTCTTCCCTGGTTACATGTCGGGGTACAGGTCTCGAAGGCCGGGGAGTTCTCCACCGAACACGTCTGTGTCCCTTCATATGGATCCGCCGGCGTTGGGCAGTCCTGGTCTGAAACAGCCAATCATTGCAGTCAGTACCGTCGGCATTGTAACAATATATTTCTTGGTAATACTTGAAGAGCATAAATCTACCGGCTAATTTTTGCTATAACATGATACGTATCTCTTGGTGAATGCTATGATTTATCGCTCAGTTGTTAACAGTTATTCTCCGATGTGGAACTGAACTGTAAGGTACTTGTCATGTATTCTCTGTTCAACTTCCCCACGTAGAAGAAACAGACATCAATTGTGCAATTATTAAGTATTTTAAAGGGACGTTGATGAGCCACGTGTCATATAAAAAAATATATCTTGTATACAATGAATAATGCAAAATTTGAAATATTAAATGAAATGATAAAAATATGATATGGCGACCCATATCTTTAGAACCCTTCAAGTAAACCAAATCGAACAGAAAAACAATTACCGGTAACCCAATCACGAGCGCTTAACTTCTTCGTTCATTATTAGTCCCCACGCGGTCATCTGCACTAAGCCCCACCTCTCATATTCTAAATATATATTGCTATATATAGACTGAGAGGTGGGGCTTAGTGCAGATGACCGCGTGTGGACTAATAATGAACGAAGAAGTTAAGCGCTCGTGAACCCAATTGCCCTGTTTGGGAGGATAATCTGCAGAGTTGATAGTCCGTTTTCAGAGTGTAAATTAAAACGTGTTCTTGGTCTTATTGCATGAATTAAAGGTACGTCCGGCGTGGCGAGAGAGGTACTTACATTGAACGAAGAAGTCAAATGTACAGATGCCAGCATTGTTCTCCGTATCGAAGGCGACGTAGGCGTTTCTGTACTGGCCCCAGAGGAACACTTGACCTGTAGAAGACACGAGGCATACATGAGACGTCACATTGGGACACACGGCAATAACGGACGTCATACTGGACGTCAAACGTGAAAGCGGACGTCACACGTCATAACGGACGTCATCTTGGATGTCACACGTGAAAGCGGACGTCACACGCCATAGTGGACGTCCCACGTCATAACGGACGTCAGAGTGGACGTCAAACGTGATAGCGGACGTTACACATCATAGTGGAGCTTACACGTCATAACGGACGTCACATGTCATAGTGGACGTCACATGTCATATTTCATATTTATCAAATAACCCTAGAATCGCAGAAAAATAGCAAGTTTATGAGAGAGAAACTTGGGTGAGAGAGCCTACCGTTGTCATGAAGATCCCTGGACAAGAGAGCCTACCGTTGTCAAGGGGAACCCTGGGTGAGAGAGCCTACCGTTGTCATGGAGATCTCTGGGTGAGAGAGCCTACCCTTGTCATGTAGACCCCTGGGTGAGAGAGCCTACCGTTGTCATGGAGAGCCCTGGGTGAGAGAGCCTACCGTTGTCATGGAGATCCCTGGACAAGTGAGCCTACCGTTGTCAAGAGGAACCCTGGGTAAGAGAGCCTACCGTTGTCATGGAGATCCCTGGGTGAGAGAGCCTACCCTTGTCATGGAGACCCCCGGGCGAGAAAACCTACCGTTGTTATGGAGAGCCATGGGTGAGAGAGCCTACCGTTGTCATGAAGAGCCCTGGGTAAACGAGCCTACCGTTGTCATGGAGATCCCTGGGTGAGAGAGCCTACCCTTGTCATGTAGACCTCTGGGTGAGAGAGCCTACCGTTGTCATGGAGATCCTTGGACAAGTGAGCCTACCGTTGTCAAGGGGAACCCTGGGTGAGAGAGCCTACCGTTGTCATGGAGATCCCTGGGTGAGAGAGCCTACCCTTGTCATGTAGACCCCCGGGCGAGAGAACCTACCGTTGTCATGGAGAGCCATGGGTGAGAGAGCCTACCGTTGTCATGGAGAGCCCTGGGTAACAGAGCCTACCGTTGTCATGGAGATCCTTGGACAAGAGAGCCTACTGTTGTCATGGAGAGCCCTGGATTAGAGAGCCTACCGTTGCCATGAGAAGCCCTGGGTGTGAGAGCCTACCGTTGCCACGAGGAGCCCTGGGTGAGAGAGCCTACCGTTGCCATGAGGAGCCTTGGGTGAGAGAGCCTACCGTTGTCATGGAGAGCCCTGGGTGACCCTAGTTGCTCGCCATGGCCGCCGTAGGTCACTGTGGGGTCGTCCCACTGCATGAGGGTCAGACGGTGGGGACTGTATCGGACGACATCCCCTGGGCAGTCCACAGTCGGGGGCACGCGGTCTGCAGACAACACCATGGCGAGTATAACAATCCAGTGGCCTATTTTACGTACCTAGTTTAGCTGGCTACGGGGCTTAGTCAGCTAAAACCGCTAAAATCATTTACGTGGTAACTTTAGTCGATTAAGCCCCGTAGTCGGCTAAACTGCGTTCGTGAAATCCGCCACTGGTCTGAAAGTTAATATCGGAAGCCCATCGCTAAGATAAATATATTTAAGCAGCGTCAGTTCTTCGGAGAGATTAGCCCAACCAAAGTGCCCCCCCCCCCCTCCCCCTACTGTCCTTCTTTCTCAGAGAATTTACCCCATCCAAAGTGTACCCCCCTTTGTACCCCCCTCCCACCCCTTTTCTTTTTTCTTACGACCCTAAAGAGTTATTATTACTATTAATCCTGAAGTTATTATTATTATTATTAACCCTGAAGTTATTATTATTATTAATAATAATCCTGAAGTTAATTATTATTAATAATAATCCTGAAGTTAATTATTATTATTATTATTATTATTATTATTATTAATCTTATCATTAAAGATCGGATGTTGTTATTAGAGGTCTCACTTGGGAGTCGCGTGTCGCAATTGGCCCCGGAGTAGCCTTCGGCGCAGACGTCTCGGTCGCCCGCTGTGCTGGGCCACCGGTAGATGGCGCCACCATCCAGCCGGTACTCGGCCCACCGCGCCAGGAGCCCCTCAAACACCAGGGCGGCCCGGTCCACCTGCATGTCGTCCACTCCGGGGGAGGTGGCGTTCAGCGCCACGCCCCACACGTTGACCTGACTCAGGTAACCATGGAAACCGGACCCCTCCAGGGCCGACTCTTTGGCGGGGTCCCACCGCGAGCCCAGAGCCACCCAGCCGCTGGAGGGGAGAGAGAGATGGGAGGGGGCGGGTTGTGAATGCACATGTAGTGATCATAGTAATGATATAAAACTACTACTAATAGAAATGATAATGGAATTAAATGTAACTGTTGACAATAGTAATAACAAGTTAAAATAGTAATAATAATAGCAATACTATAAGTAATGACATTAATAATATTAACAATAATAATAGTGACAACAGTAGAAATTATATTAGAAATAAAAATATTGACCATTATAATAGAATTAATAGAAATATGATGATAAAATAATAAGAAAGAGAAACACACTCCACGTCCTCATAATAGTAAACAATATAACAGAAACAATAATAGTGATCATTATAATAGAGAGCATTATAATATGGAACTAAAAGTAATACTAATCATAAAATAATAAGAATATGTAACATATTCCCCTGCACACAATCAGTCAGCATACATATGCCGCTCGATGTATTCGACTTGCCCCCCACCCCCACCCCCCTCCCACACACCACACTTTGTACACCCAGCCGGCTAGTTTGATTGACAGCGGGCGTCGTGCCACTCACAACTCAGGCAGCCTGGTTCCCATTCCGATCCCACTTCGGGATATCACCAGGATCGTGTTGACCTTGACCTCCAGGCGATCTGTGACCCGGTCCCACGTGACCAGCGTGTAGTACCAGCGCCCGTCGTTGAGGACATACGAACCGAAGGGGAGGAGAGTGCCCCCGCCCAGCATCACCCCCTCGTGGTTGATCTGGAGTAACTCCCTGGGGCCGGCCGCCGTGTACTGCTCACTGGGTGAGAGAACGGTGGAGGGTGCGGGGAGTAAGACAGAGAAAGGGGTCGGAGTTGGGGGTGGGGTGGGGGGGGGGTGGTATATTTGTCTGTACGGTATGTCTTACGGTATTGAGATAAGGTAACTTCCAGATGTAGGCGTCCGTAATATTGTTTTTTATATGGATCTGTGATATTGATATTTGTATAAATGTTTGTATTGTAGTGTATCTACGCTAGATGATACATGGGGCATCTGTCACGAGCCAGTAACTCGAATACATCTTTTACATGCCAACGCAGCATGTAAACGCAGCAACGCAGCATTTGATCGCAGCATCATATAGAGCGTATTTATAACGATTGCCACATCTTAACGCAATGCCACTATCAACCATCACCACCATTCCATACACCATCATTAACTCGATTTTTGGTTTGCAATACATCTATGATCAAAAAATATTTACTCCTATTTAATCTCCTCTCCACTTTTTCTAAAATTCAGAGGCAAAAATTCAGTTGCACAAATTTAAGACATTTTCCCTGGAAAACATTAACACATTTAACAACTTTATCGATGAATCAAAGATTATTGTCAACGTGACATCATTAGACATTCAGCGTGACGACACCTCGTCACTCGACGCATCATCGGCGCCCATACAAAACACATTGGATGCTTACTCGAGGCCAAAGAGAGAGAAGAAAGTGCCCTGGCTACCCTTGTCGCTGAAGCGGACCCACATGCCCAGGGACAGGGCGGTGGAGTTTAGGAGGAACGGGATGCGACGGCTGGCCATCGACCGACGGGAGCTCCAGTGGAAATATATGTCGTAGTCCGTGTCCACGGCTGCAGAAAAGGGGAAAAGTGCTGTGCATTCAAATATATTCTCCAAGTCCAAGGACAAATAATTTATTGGCGTCTCATAAATTCCAGCCTCGCGGTCATTGTAGTCAATATAGCAAGAAGGCTGCAGGCTGCAGTGGTGGGTGGAGTGACAGGAGATATTGAGAGAAAACAGATGAATATGTTAACACTTTAGAACGAGCCAAAAGATACGTATAAGGAAAATAGATGAATAGAGGGAAGAGAGGGAAGTGCATTGTGACACTTTAGAATGAGTAGAGGGAAGTGCATTTTGACACTTTAGAATGAGTAGAGGGAAGTGCATTTTGACACTTTAGAATGAGTAGAGGGAAGTGCATTGTGACACTTTAGAATGAGTAGAGGGAAGTGCACTTTTACACTTTAGAATGAGTAGAGGGAAGTGCATTATGCACTTTAGAATGAGTAGAGGGAAGTGCACTTTTACACTTTAGAATGAGTAGAGGGAAGTGCATTATGCACTTTAGAATGAGTAGAGGAAAGTGCATTATGCACTTTAGAATGAGTAGAGGGAAGTGCACTTTTACACTTTAGAATGAGTAGAGGGAAGTGCATTATACACTTTAGAATGAGTAGAGGGAAGTGCACTTTTACACTTTAGAATGAGTAGAGGGAAGTGCATTATGCACTTTAGAATGAGTAGAGGAAAGTGCATTATGCACTTTAGAATGAGTAGAGGGAAGTGCATTTTGACACTTTAGAATGAGTAGAGGGAAGTGCATTTTGACACTTTAGAATGAGTAGAGGGAAGTGCATTTTGACACTTTAGAATGAGTAGAGGGAAGTGCATTTTGACACTTTAGAATGAGTAGAGGGAAGTGCATTTTGACACTTTAGAATGAGTAGAGGGAAGTGCATTTTGACACTTTAGAATGAGTAGAGGGAAGTGCATTTTGACACTTTAGAATGAGTAGAGGGAAGTGCATTGTGACACTTTAGAATGAGTAGAGGGAAGTGCACTTTTACACTTTAGAATGAGTAGAGGGAAGTGCATTATGCACTTTAGAATGAGTAGAGGGAAGTGCACTTTTACACTTTAGAATGAGTAGAGGGAAGTGCATTATGCACTTTAGAATGAGTAGAGGAAAGTGCATTATGCACTTTAGAATGAGTAGAGGGAAGTGCATTTTGACACTTTAGAATGAGTAGAGGGAAGTGCATTTTGACACTTTAGAATGAGTAGAGGGAAGTGCATTGTGACACTTTAGAATGAGTAGAGGGAAGTGCACTTTTACACTTTAGAATGAGTAGAGGGAAGTGCATTATGCACTTTAGAATGAGTAGAGGGAAGTGCACTTTTACACTTTAGAATGAGTAGAGGGAAGTGCATTTTGACACTTTAGAATGAGTAGAGGGAAGTGCATTGTGACACTTTAGAATGAGTAGAGGGAAGTGCACTTTTACACTTTAGAATGAGTAGAGGGAAGTGCATTATGCACTTTAGAATGAGTAGAGGGAAGTGCACTTTTACACTTTAGAATGAGTAGAGGGAAGTGCATTATGCACTTTAGAATGAGTAGAGGAAAGTGCATTATGCACTTTAGAATGAGTAGAGGGAAGTGCACTTTTACACTTTAGAATGAGTAGAGGGAAGTGCATTATACACTTTAGAATGAGTAGAGGGACGTGCAGTTTGACACTTTAGAATGAGTAGAGGGAAGTACATGGATACACTTTAGAATGACTAAAGGGAAGTGTACTTTTCCATTAGATTTTGATATATTAATATTGTGTTTTCCATAGCAGACGCATACAACACATTTGCTACAGTATTACGCATCGTTAATGGTATTCGTCTTAACTGTCCAATTAACTATATATTCTATGGTTAATATTATATATAATACCATATCTAGCACTATGGTCAAGACATTACCACAAATCATAATGTGACACAGCACGATGAAATGCACATGTTGATGTGTTTAAACGGACTCAGCACTGACCTTTATTGCACGTTTCGCCCGTCATGTTTATCGGACAGTGGCAGTCATATTGGGACAGGCCATCGACGCATGTTCCCGAGCCACAGACATCACTGGGACAGTCGTCTCGGCTGACCTCACAGCGCTCCCCCGTGTAATCTGACAATGTCAATAAACATGGGTAGCTGACCTCACAGCGCTCCCCTCTGTAATCTGACGTCAGTGAACATCGTTAGCTGACCTCACAGCGCTCCCCTCTGTAATCTGACGTCAATAAACATGGTTAGCTGACCTCACATCGTTCCCCTCTGTAATCTGACGTCAATAAACATCGCTAGCTGATCTCACAGCGATCCCCTCTGTAATCTGACGTCAATAAACATCGTTAGCTGACCTCACAGCGCTCCCCTCTGTAATCTGACAACGTCAATAAACATCGTTAGCTGGCCTCACAGCGCTCCCCTCTGTAATCTGACGTCAATAAACATCATTAGCTGACCTCACAGCCCTCCCCTCTGTAATCTGACAACGTCAATTAACATCGTTAGCTAACCTCACAGCGCTTCCCTGTGTAATCTGACAACGTCAATAAACATCGTAAGCTGACCTCACAGCGATCCCCTCTGTAATCTGACAACGTCAATAAACACCGTTAGCTGACCTCACAGCGCTCCCCTTTGTAATCTGACGTCAATAAACAGGGTTAGCTGACCTCACAGCGATCCCTTCTGTAATCTGACAACGTCAATAAACATTGTTAGCTGACCTCACATCGCTCCCCTTTGTAATCTGACAACGTCAATAAACATTGTTAGCTGACCTCACATCGCTCCCCTCTGTAATCTGACAACGTCAATAAACTGGGTTAGCTGACCTCACAGCGATCCCCTCTGTAATCTGACAACGTCAATAAACATGGTTAGCTGACCTCACAGCGCTCCTCTCTGTAATCTGACAACGTCAATAAACATGGTTAGCTGACCTCACAGCGATCCCCTCTGTAATCTGACAACCGTCAATAAACATGGTTAACTGACCTCACAGCGCTCCCCCGTATAATCTGACAACGTCAATAAACATCGTTAGCTGACCTCACAGCGCTTCCCTGTTTTCGGAATGAAACACAAACTTAAAAGAACATTGCACATTAGGTTGCGTCACATTGTTGATATCGACGTTACCTGCGGCGCATGTGCAATTGAAGTCTCCCACGGATGACACGCAGGTCCCTCCGTGAAGACAGAAGTCCTGCACCAGACAGTGGGAGACAAGCAGCTCACAGCCCTCCCCGGTGTAGTCTGGGGGCCACAAACATACAACTCATGTACACAACGAATATACAAATAATGCTCACTATTGTTCAACAAATGTGCAACCAATGTAAGCTAAAGCACAGCTAATATACGACTGAATTAATGCACAACTAATGCACAACTAATGTACAACTAGTCCACAACTAATGTGCAACTAATCTACGAGTGAATTCACAACAAATTTATAACTATTGTGCAACTAATGTACAACTAATGTACAACTTGTGCACATCTAATGTACAACTAATGTACAACTAATGTATAAAATTATGCAGAACGTTTGCATCCGTAATCAATTCTTAAAATAGAGACATAATATTATATATATATATATAATTACCCAGGTCACAAGCGCACGTGGTGCTACCAAGCAGATCCTCGGTACAGCTGCTGCCATGGTAACAGGGGTTTGCTGCCTCGCACGTGCTCGCTTCCTCCGAGCAGTTTTGCCCGTGGGTGCGACCCACGCAGCTGAAACCATGGCAACGTGATCACAACACTCCACACAATCATTTAGCGTTTAAGTGTTTTGCTGTAGAAAAATCGGAACATACTACGCAGACGTGTGTATTTGTACGGATGGGTTGCGAACCTCTAACAGCCGATACTTTGGCTGGCTGACTCTGCGCCCACCCACGTGAGGTACAGATAAAATATATATTATAAGGCCTTGCCCTGAGGGGGATGTCAATTTAGTCATTACATAAATTATTCTCATATGTCATACATGTGGTACAATAATGCAGTTCAGTCAGTCCTAATTGTGTGCAGGGTATATATATAAAACACTCACAGACAGAAGTTCTCAGAAAATCCGCTGACGCACTCTCCATCGTTGAAGCAGACACCAGGGGCGCAGGAGTCGGTGATGTTCTCGCAAGTCTTTCCCTCCCAGCCAGTCGGACATTCGCATGTAAAGTCATTCTCAAGGTTTGTGCACGTGGCATTGCGCAGACAAGGGCGGGCGAGGCACTCGTCTACGTCATCCTGGTACGGGCAGAGGTAGACATATATACATACCAGACACTCATCAAACACGTCCTGATGAAATATAGATACCGCTAGATAAATATAGGGTCCGGAAGGGGTAAATGGCGACACGCGACACAGACATATTTGAAAAAACGACATTCGAAATTGACCCCCAAATTCCGATACCGAGGATCTGCAAAGAAAACAAAAATAGTGGCTTTAACAAAAAGAAGACACGGAACGTCTTGAAAAATATGTCGACATTCGACAAAATTTCAAAAGTTTAAAATGAAAAATCGACACTGGACAGGTGCGTGTGCAGGAATCCTTGAAAGGGGGGCCACAATAACAAGAAATTGACAACCGGTGGGGGGGGGGACAAAATTGCGACCAAGGGGTTCATAATGTTTTTGACGACCGCGGGGGGGGGGGGGCACATATATACTTTAGGGTCTGCAAAGGGGGCACAGATATACTTTAGGGTCTGCAAGGGGGGCACGCGCCCCCTGTGCCCACTCCCCCCCCCCCCTTGGACACGTCCATGCTGGACACTGGACCCCCTTTCAGATTCCGATAGACTGTGGCCGAGTTATCCGTGTGCAATCATATCGGCTGTCGTGGGATACCTCGGCGGGTCTAGACCTGTACGTCAATTATCCGTGCAGGTCACCACCCCGGTGGGCGTTATTGGCTCAAGATTGAATTTGATTGAGACTGAAGCATTGAGTCAGGTACATCATAGCACTGATCGCATAATCAAGTCAGGCGGCCACTACCTTTTATGAGAATTATGAGAGTTCAAATGGCTTGTAATCCCCCCAAACAACAAATATTTTTGTATCGTTATCGTCATTAACGCCAGTCTGGGACTGCGACATCGGTTTACAAACACGTGTGTCTGCCTGAATAATAATAATAATATTAATAACAGTAATACAACAATAACGATAATAATGCAATAATTTACCAACATACCAAAATACAAAAAAATATTGCAAAGCTCGTACAATTAAGATATTTTAAGTAACTGCCAGAAAATGAATCATGAATATGTATATAACACCTATCGCAACGAATTGAGCCCAGTATTCTTCTCTGCAAATAACAATCAATAAATACGAAAAAAGCGAAAAAAAGTAAAGGCAAAACTTACAATTAGGATATTTTAAATCCACCTCCTACCCCCTGCTATCTCCGTAGCCAGTGCTCACGCACTCACCGTGCAGTTTTTGCCGCTCCAGCCCGGGAGGCAGAGACACGTGTAGTCCCCAGTCAGGTCGGGCTCACAGGTAGTAGAGTGATCCGGGTCGCAGGGCGTGGGGGCCGCCACGCAGGGGTCTGTCAGGTTACAGGCGAGGCCTGCCACAGAAACAGTCAAGGGGGTCAGAACTCGCCATGGCGCCAGAACAACAGGTACAGCCATGGCGTCAGAACAACAGGTACAGCCATGGCGCCAGAACAACAGGTACAGCCATGGCGTCAGAACAACAGGTACAGCCATGGCGCCAGAACAACAGGTACAGCCATGGCACCAGAGACTTAACTGAGGGAAGCCATGTAATAACATTGGATTATTGGGGCGGGCGGTTTTTCACTGAAAGTCGGGGGCGGCCATGGCACCAGAAACTTAACTGAGGGAAGCCATGTAATAACATTGGATTATTGGGGCGGGCGGTTTTTCACTGAAAGTCGGGGGCGGCCGCCCCCCCCCCCCACCTTTCAGTAACGAGCCAAGCACTTTTAACAATTTGGGGATCCGGTACTGTAACATATATTATTTTATTTATATTATTAGACTAATAGTAGTATAATACCTATAAAACCCGTCGCGCATGTGCAGTTGAAGCCTCCCGCCTCGTCCACACATGTGCCTCCGTTTTTACACGTGTCCACGCGACATAGTCCGTTCTCGTGCTGGCAGAGTGCGCCACCGAATCCCGGAGCGCATGCGCACTGCGGGCCAGTGCTGGCCCAGGAGCACGTGGCCCCATTCTCGCATGGATTGGAGCTGCAGTGGTCGGTTTTTTGGCACCCGGTCCCCAGAGAGATCCCTAGAGGGCGAGAAACCACATGTGTCAGCTGTCAACATGCAGGAAATATTGTACCTGCAAGGGCGTTAGTGGCAAAAATGTCAAATAGCGTACACGGTAGAGGTGACTGCTCAATGGCGTCCGTCACAGGGTAACCGGACACCTCACTCCAGGTTACCATGGGATGGAGTCATTGGATGCATCAGTATTTTAGGCGACCCCTCATGCTACGCTGGCCACTCATAATGTAACCCGATTATATTTATTGATATTTATATTGATATTAAACGCCCTTCCGCACATCCGCATGAATACGAGACTGGTCGAGTGAGAACTGCCACATAATTCAAAAGGGTTGGAACTCACCTTGAATATCTTCGGCCCAAGTTCCCATGGCCAATGTCATGTTCTCTGGAAATTGTGGTTATCGTTTAGTGTGGACGCTTAGTCTCAGGCGGAGTGCGGACACGGTGGTTACATATTAACTAGAAGTCATCATGGCTACTCATATATAACCATGTGCCATGCCAATCGGTTGCCAAGGGTTGCATAGAGTAAGATGCTTTAACATATTAGGTCACATCGTGGCAATAGAAGATTATCCGTCGTGATATAAGAAGAATCCCGAGAAGTGTTTTGGTGTTATCTTCAATCAGTATACAGAGCAAAACACATTAATATACATGCAACGTTATTCACCGGGGTAGGACATAGAATACATAGCATCGGTGTACTTTATATATTCAAATTACATAAATGTGTATTTTCCTTTCTATCGCGTACGGAAGGCGTACCCCAGGCATACTCGCGGCGTACCCACGGCATACCCCCGGCGTACCCCGGGCATACCCGCGGCGTGCCCCAGGCATACCCGCGGCGTACCACAGGCATATCCGCGGCGTACCCGGCGGCATACCCGCGGCGTACCCACGGCGTACTAATAGCGTACCCGCGGCGTCCCCCTGGCGAGTTTAGGCGTACTCACCAGCCTCGTAGCCCATGCCGCAGACGCAGCCGGGCTGTATCAGTCGGTGATCTTCAAAGCAGGTGTCGCTAGCGGCGCAGGGTGCCGGGGAGTCGCTGCAGAACCCCGTGTATTCCTCACAGAACGTTCCGCTGGTTCCCTCCACACACTGACACGTGAAGCTGTCGACCCCGTCAATGCAGGTAGCTCCCAGCTGGCACGGTTGCGAATCACACTCGTCTGCACCACAACAGGACATACATGCATAAGACAACCGATTTAGGCTAAACAACTCTTCTATATAACCCTCGGGGTTTGACAGGCATGTGCTGACACCTTCCGGGGGATCTCAAAGGTGCACTAACAACTCTATTGCTATCTCAGTCACGTGCTCTATCAAATATCTACACCATTTTTGTATCGTTTTTTTCATCATATGATTATATAAGATGATGTTTTCTTAACAAGCACAAAAACATTATTACTGCTGTTGAATATATATCTGGTTTCAGGGCCATGCATGAATTATCGCCGATCATGGCAAACTGCTCCAGGTCGAAAGATAAGCAATGAAACGATAAGCAAATCGATTTTGGATGTCCAGAGCAAGTAAACAATAGCTTTTATATAATGAGAAGACGGTCTGAACATCCAGGATTCTGCCGGGCGATATCCCGTTAATATTTGGTCGTTCTTCCACGTTAGAGTGAATCAACATAGCTCTGGTATCACTCACGACGTATATATTAGAACTACAATAATCAGGTTTCATGGGCTCTCATTAACATGGGAGATGGACCCTTAGTTGGACATCCCCCAAAGTAACAGTGGAAAACTAATAGCGATCGCTGACCTTTAACCTTGCCTTGAACTTCACATGATGCTTTATTGCAAGTTTAAAATGTCTCAACATGTGATAGTGATAGTCACTAGCCTTGACCTTTATATAGTGCGTCAGCAGGGGCGGATCTAGAGGGGGGGGGGGGGGTAGGGGGTTGCCCCCCCCCCCGCCCCGGCCTTGGGAACTTGAACATATAGCGCCTCCTCCTCCGGTCGCACGTTTTCAGAAAGCACCCCCCCCCCCTACCACCCTTTTCAAATTCCTAGATCCACCCCTGCCGTCAACGCAAGTTAAGCAAACGTGGCACTTTGATGGTCCCTGACCTTGACCTATATTCGATGCCTAATTGCGGCCTTGACCTCCACACATGATATGTTAATTTCACGTGTTTGCTTTTTTCACGCTGCCCCCTGAGCGACAGTTGGTTGGTTGCCCAGGGTGACGTTACCTATGTCTGTCTCGCAGTATTCCCCGGTGTAGCCAGTGGCACAGCGACACTGCACCCTGTTGACGGATAGACTGACGCACGTGCCACCGTTCTCACAGGGGTCGGCGTCGGTGCAGATGTCGATTTCCGTTTCGCACCTGTCATCAAATCAAAATGTTGAGTTATTGGCTGGAGCGAGTGAGTACACCCGAACATTGTGGAAACGGCACACGCAACCATTTCAAATCCCGGGATATACCGTTTATTCGTTTTTCCTTTTGCTTCTGAACATTATAAAAGCAGAATTTGTCCCCTTTTCAATTTGTTTTTGCAAAAGGTAAAGCAGAAGAGGGTTTCGGCAATTCTTTTTCCCATTACCTTTTCGAAAAATAAAAAAACAAAAAAATGTAAAAGACATCAGAAACCGTTTCCCGTTTTTGAAAGGAGCAACATGAAGATAGGTAACACTTGCGCGATACCTTTTACTCTTTTGTAAAATACAAAACGGAATTAGGTAACACTCGAGCGATACCGTTTTATCCTTTCCTCGAACTTCAATACGAAAATGAGTAACGCTCTAGCGGGGGGTTTGGGGAGGTTTGGTTTCTGTTGTCTATTTTATATCACATGCCTGTCTAGCTTTTATATATATGACTAAGAATAAATCAGTCATACATCAGTCATACATGTCTTGTTGAAATCGATTTATTCTGAACTTCGTATGGCACTATGATCTTCAATGGTAGGATGACACCGTTTCGGTGGACAGCGTGAGTAACTTTTTTCTTCAATACTTTTAAAACATTTATTGCAGAAAAATGTTGCACATACATTCACACATCAAATATTCCGTTTCGCACCTGTCATCAAATCAAAGCGTTGAGTTATTGGCTGGGGCGAGTGAGTACACCCGAACATTGTGGAAACGGCACACGCAACCATTTCAAATCCCGGGATATACCGTTTATTCGTTTTTCCTTTTGCTTCTTTATAAAAGCATAATTTTAAAAGACACAATAAAAGAAATTTATATATTCGCACCATTAGCATCTGTTATAATGTTGAAACATGATAAAACCCTCGTAAATATTTTGTAGTTCAATTGATATATTGACAGGATGGGTAATCATATAATCGTGTCCTGAGAGTCATGTGACACTGACGTCATCACTGGTCACATTGTTATTTGGCCTATTTCTCACGCACGTCGCATCACCGGCTACGGGGCTTAGTCGGGTAAGTCGCCCATCATTTACATGGTAATTTTATCCGACTAAACCCCTTTGTCGACTAAACTGCGTTCGTGAAATCCGTGATTAGGTATCGATATCAGTTAGGTTAGCGGTGTGACGTCACGATGTCACTCCACCGCGTCACTTACCTGGAGCCCGTGGTACCGTTGAAGCAGAGACAGGCGTAGTCCCCCACTTGGTCCTGGCACTGGCCCCGGTTCTCGCACGTGGCGTTCACACAGTGGTCAACTTCCACCTCACACCGATCACCGGTGGTGCCTGTTGCCAGGGGACGGGCGCGCATGGTAAAAAAGAAGTACCATATTGGTGAAATATAGTGAACATTTGTGCCGAAATTGGGCGTGCGTCTGTCATTTCATAATGTCCCCCAAGCTCACACTTTGGATACACCAGGGGGGCGGGTGGGTGAGATGGCGGTGATGACGGGGAGGCACAAGTAAGAAGCGGTCCAAACTGGGGGCGGGGGATGGGGGGGGAATCTGATGAGGACAGAGGTACTGGGTGGGGTGTGGTGCCACTGGGTGGGTTAGCAACTCGTGCCCCCACTTCCCCACCCCTGCCGTCCTGCCTCTCCGATTCCTAAGCCTGTTATCTGAGTCTGGCCCCACATGAATCCTGGTTGGCAGACCCCAGAAATGAATTCAGACCCCGCGCATCACGGGTTTATCATGGCATTATCATATTTATCGCATAACAGTAAGTCGCTATAGGCTCCTTTCGGTCTTTTGCCGGCCATTTTGTTCTTCAACCTTTTGTGCATCGACCATGCTGGAATCCAGCTTGGAAGACCCCATCAATGGATTCATCCCCCTAGGAACTATTTAGAGAATTTTATGTGCAAACTTTTACCAAAAAGGGCTGTGCTGATTCCTGCAAAGAAAACTAGACTACATGGACTACCCCCCCCCCTCTATCTATGCCAGTGATAATTTTTAGTCGCCACATCTAAAACATTAAATATTGATTATTTAAAACCATTACTGTGAAGCCACACAAATTTAATGCGACAACGAATTTCTTGATCGTTTAGAAGAATATTAATTCACTAAATAATACAGCGGTGGAGATTAAACATGCACGATGGAGAAGACACGAGAGTAGGGTAAGGGAGTGCAACAGGAAATCACGCCGTCTCGACCTTCAAGTCATGATATAGACGCCTATATTAAGTTTAAACTATATTAACTTACCTGATGCACAGTCGCAAGTAAAACCATCCAATATGTTGTTACACGCCCCGCCGTAGTAACACGGCTGCGAGAGGCAGAAGTCTATTACGTCCTCGCAGTTTTCACCGGTGTACCCTAAACCCGAAAACACGTGAATCATAATACAGAACAGTACACCACAAACACTAAATTAAAACTGTCGATAAAAGAGAAATGGCTGATGGTGCGACTTTATTAATTGATTAATACAAAACGAAACGAAACGAAATAACTCATAACAGTACGGAAGAGTAATAAGGCCATTAATTCAAAGCCAAACCGAACCTCTTTTAAGGCGGATACATTGGCACTATAATGTCGTCACAATACTCACCTGTCTGACATAGACACGTGTCTCGGTGGCCTATGATGAGGTCACAACACTCACCTGTCTGACAATGACACGTGACTCGGTGGCCTATGAGGACGTCACAATACTCACCTGTCTGACATAGACACGTGAGTCGGTGGCCTATAATGACGTCACAATACTCACCAGTCTGACATAGACACGTGACTCGGTGGCCTATGATGAGGTCACAACACTCACCTGTCTGACAATGACACGTAACTGGGTGGCCTATGATGACGTCACAATACTCACCTCTCTGACATAGACACGTGAGTCGGTGGCCTATTATGATGTCACAATACTCACCTGTGTGACATAGACACGTGACTCGGTGGCCTATGATGACGTCACAATACTCACATGTGTGACATAGACACGTGACTCGGTGGCCTTTGATGACGTCACAATACTCACCTGTCTGACAATCACACGTGACTCGGTGGCCTTTGATTTGGCAGGTCCCGTTATTGCACAGCGCGTCACAACCTAGCAGATAGACAATAGAATGTATGTGCTAAACACACTAGGGATATTACTGAAGAAAAGCAGTTTATGAAGTTTATATTACCGAAGCATACGTTAGGTGTAAGCCGTTAATCCTGTCGTACACAGCGTTAACATCGTTAAAAACATTACACCAGATAATCCATTCACACGTAGACAAGCGGGACTTACTGTCCTGGCACTGGGTAGAGTCGTTGGCTCCGGGTCCCATGGTAACCTTCCCGTCATCGCATTCCGTGCACGTCGTCAAATTCATGCCGTCACTGTAGAAGTTCTGGGGGCACTCGGTGCAGGGCGGGTACCCGGTGTCTGAGTAACTCCCCGGGGGGCAGAGGTCTGGAAACAGGCAGGTCGACGGGGCATCGCCGCGGTAATTATATATATCGATCATACACATTGAGTAATTAGATATTAGTTATACTCATTGAATAATTGGATATCAATGATACACATAGAATAACTTCATATCAGTGATACTCAGTAAATAATTGGATATCCCATACACTGGGGCCCTGTTCTCCGTCCACAGTTATCAAAATATTGGCTGACGTCTCGTGCCTCCGCCCACACTCACCCAAACACTCGAAGACGTCCCGTGCCCCTGCCCACACTCACCCAAACACTCGAAGACGTCCCGTGCCCCTGCCCACACTCACCCAAACACTCGAAGACGTCCCGTGCCCCCGCCCACACTCACCCAAACATTCGCTGACGTCCCGTACCCCTGCCCACACTCACCCAAACACTCGAAGACGTCCCGTGCCCCCGCCCACACTCACCCAAACACTCGAAGACGTCCCGTGCCCCCGCCCACACTCACCCAAACATTCGCTGACGTCCCGTACCCCTGCCCACACTCACCCAAACACTCGAAGACGTCCCGTACCCCTGCCCACACTCACCCAAACACTCGAAGACGTCCCGTACCCCTGCCCACACTCACCCAAACACTCGAAGACGTCCCGTGCCCCTGCCCACACTCACCCAAACACTCGCTGACGTCCTGTGCCCCCACCCACACTCACCCAAACACTCGCTGACGTCCTGTGCCCCGCCCACACTCACCCAAGCACTCGCTGACGTCCCGTGCCCCTGCCCACACTCACCCAAACACTCGCTGACGTCCCGTACCACCGCCCACACTCACCCAAACACTCGCTGACGTCCCGTACCCCTGCCCACACTCACCCAAACACTCGCTGACGTCCCGTACCCCTGCCCACACTCACCCAAACACTCGCTGACGTCCCGTACCCCCGCCCACACTCACCCAAACACTCGCTGACGTCCCGTACCCCTGCCCACACTCACCCAAACACTCGCTGACGTCCCGTACCCCTGCCCACACTCACCCAAACATTCGCTGACGTCCCGTACCCCTGCCCACACTCACCCAAACATTCGCTGACGTCCCGTGCCCCCGCCCACACTCACCCAAACACTCGCTGACGTCCCGTACCCCCGCCCACACTCACCCAAACACTCGCTGACGTCCCGTACCCCTGCCCACACTCACCCAAACACTCGCTGACGTCCCGTACCCCCGCCCACACTCACCCAAACACTCGCTGACGTCCCGTACCCCTGCCCACACTCACCCAAACACTCGCTGACGTCCCGTACCCCTGCCCACACTCACCCAAACATTCGCTGACGTCCCGTACCCCTGCCCACACTCACCCAAACATTCGCTGACGTCCCGTGCCCCCGCCCACACTCACCCAAACACTCGCTGTCGTCCCGTGCCCCCGCCCACACTCACCCAAACATTCGCTGACGTCCCGTGCCCCCGCCCACACTCACCCAAACACTCGCTGACGTCCCGTACCCCTGCCCACACTCACCCAAACATTCGCTGACGTCCCGTGCCCCCGCCCACACTCACCCAAACACTCGCTGACGTCCCGTACCCCTGCCCACACTCACCCAAACACTCGCTGACGTCCCGTACCCCTGCCCACACTCACCCAAACATTCGCTGACGTCCCGTACCCCTGCCCACACTCACCCAAACATTCGAAGACGTCCCGTACCCGGCCCACACTCACCCAAACATTCGCTGACGTCTCGTGGATCCGCCCACACTCACCCAAACATTCGCTGACGTCTCGTGGATCCGCCCACACTCACCCAACACTCGCTGACGTCCCGCGCCCCCACCCACACTCACCAAAACCCTTGCTGACGTCCCGTGCCCCCGTCCACACTCACCCAAACACTCGCTGACGTCCCGTGCCCCCGCCCACACTCACCCAAACACTCGCTGACGTCCCCGTGCCCCCGCCCACACTCACCTAACTACTCGCGGAAGTACCGTGTCCCCGCCCACACTAACCCAAACACTGGCTGACGTCCCGTACCCCCGCCCACATTCACCCAAACATTCGCTGACGTCCCGTGCCCCCGCCCACACTCACCTAAACACTCGCTGACGTCCGTGCCCCCGCCCACACTTACCCAAACACTCGCTGACGTCCCGTGCCCCCGCCCACACTAGCCCAAACACTCGCTGACGTCCCGTACCACCGCCCACACTCACCCAAACATTCGCTGACGTCCCGTGCCCCCACCCACACTCACCCAAACACTCGCTGACGTCCCGTACCCCCGCCCACACTCACCCAAACATTCACTGTCGTCCCGTGTCCCCGCCCACACTCACCTAAACACTCGCTGACGTCCTGTGCCCCCGCCCACACTCACCCAAACACTCGCTGTCGTCCCGTGCCCCCGCCCACACTCACCTAAACACTCGCTGACGTCCTGTGCCCCTGCCCACACGGTGGAGGTGCCCGAGGGGCAACCCGTGCAGTGGGTGCTGTTGACCAGGTAGAAGTCCACATCACACGGCACACAGGGCGGTAGACCGTCGTCCGAGAGCGACACCATGCCGTAATACTGACAGGTATCTGTGAACAGAACCACAGGTTTAAAGTTGCATGTCGAGCTCTTTCCCGCCAAAACTAATGAGGTCAAAATACATATAAGAATCAGTCCTTGAATCATTCAAGACTTCTTATATGTATACTCCACCCATACCAGACTGCCAAATAGTGTCTCTTAGCCTTGTCCGTGATATCAATTTACCACAAGTTTTCATTTTAGTGGTAAACGTCATCAATTTGTGTGCTTCGCGATGCTTTGGTATAAGTAGCAGTGCCGCGACCGAGTTCTGTGGTGTCCCGGGATAGACACGTTTGCCACACCACAGCCGAAACGGCGATGTTTATCAGGTTTCTGAATTTATAGAATGAAACAATCGAGTTTTCTGCAAATTTTGATATAAATTTCGCCTTGGCTTAGTTTTGGCGGGAAAGAACTCCACATGCAACTTTAAGTGTTCATCCTCTCCATGCGTGTGACGTGCGGGGGCAAACGTTTTTCCGTTACGCGATATGGACCCCATTAATTGCACAGGGTGGTAAATAACGAGGCACCAATGATGAGTTATTAAGAAAAGCGATCGATGCCACTTTTCTATCGAAATGATTTGGATGTTATCCACGATTTAGAGATTTCATACGCTATAAACATGGTATTTGCGATAAATCTGGTTTATCGAGAAAAGCCTGGCAGTTTTGCTTGGTATGAATATGTTTTTTTTATTCGCACGTCGTTATTCAAAACTGCAGTTAACCCTATGTGTCGCTGGTAAGCAGACAAAGAGACGCAATGCACGATCTCACAGCATCGAAATGTACATGTCTGGCAGCCCAGAGAGCGAGTCTAGACATCGCCTCGCTCTCACCTCTGCAGTCCTCCTCAGACTTGCCGCCCTCCTCATAGGTCCACGTGTCAATGCCGCACGGAATGCAGTTGTACTGGCCAACCTGGTCCTGGTAAAAACCACGCTGGCAGGCAACACAACTTCCGGCTTGGGCGAAGGTTCCGATGGGACACACAACTGGGGAAGGAGATAATTTACGATAAGGTAATTAGGTAAGCTGGTGTGCTTACCTTACTGGTAGCCCTTGATTGTCAGGCTCACTGAATTTAGAACTCATCATCTTTACCTTATAATGAGACTGACACTGACACAAGGATACAGAAAAGCTATTTCACTTCTAACAATAAAGAGCCTTTCTCAACCTTTAATTCCAAATGACAGCGACAGTAAAATGAGGGGCTCCTAATCAAAACCCTTGCCTTGTATGGGTTTAGATGACAAAGCTAACCACTTGCATGCCGCTTGGGGTAATTTCTTGGAGGTATTTTATGCGCAATACTAGTCTATGCCTCTATGAGTGATTAATATGATATGAGTAAGTGCTCGCTTGAGAAGCCATCTGATGGATTTCACATGATCCGACAGGCTTATTTCTCGTCAGAAATAGGCACATAATGTTGATAATGTGACAGACCGAGATTTGCAAGGTATCTGTTCCGTAAGGAAATAGCCAAAAGCTCGCAATACATTAGGTCAAAAACAGTCGTAGTAAATGTCTGTCCTTATAAATAGATTCACATAGATGACATAATTTACCCGGGAGATCTTCGCTCTGACATACCAGTCGCTATCATGGCACCCACGAAGAAACAAAGTCATACAAAATGGAAAGAACAGATGACAAGGAAAAAATAAAGAGGCCTGCAACATATTCTATATGATGTTTGGCAAGCAATGCGGCACGCAATATCTACCCATTACAACTCTATTAGATTACTTACCAGGCCTGTCTCTAACTTATCACGGGGGGTAGGGGGGGGGGCGTTTGTCTAACGGCACACATGCTGCTTAGAGGCAGGCCTGGTAATTAGATTACCAACTTCATGGTCAACTGTGGACGGGGAGTTCGAACATCGCTGTGGGCATATCTGTGTGGTCGCAGCATAAAGATTCCATGTCCTTCTTCGCAAAGAGTAGCGGGGGGGGGGGGGGCATATCTCGTGGACGTGGCTCCTTTCTTCCCTTCTTTCTCCCATTGACGCCATATGACCAGAATTCGTTAAAGAGTCCTGAATATACATCCATCAATGACCGACTGTTACAAGCACAACAAATGTGGTTAAAAAATGTGGTGACTCACGACAGACATTGTTGTTCTCTTGCATTAAGAGCCGCTCATCAGGTGGACAGACATGCGCTTCTTGCAGTACGGTGGACGACAGATCGCTCTCGACCTTTGGACAACTGCCACGGTCAGCGGCCAGGGTGTTAATTACCGCATCTGGCTGATTGTCAAGCCGCAGACCAATAACAGCTGCAACGTCTTGTTTTTTCTTGTCCGTTAAGTCGCGCGGCTTAATCTCGAATGATATGTTGGCTGAAACCTGAAAGGGTAAAGAAGTGAACATCGTATACAATGTGTAAAGTTATATTACACAGATACAATTAATGGGTTTGGAGGGCAGGCACATGCTCGTGATTTGAATTTTGCCTTTTCGATGTAGACGTCCCATTAGCGTGTCATCACACTTGAGGAGTTTAAAGCGTGTCATGCCTCTCACATCGATCGTTCTCGACGCGTTCGAAAATAAGACGTCTTGAAATTAATCAAAATACAGTAATTTTGTCGAGTGTGATACCAGCAGCACAATAATGGATAGACGCTGCGTATTTGATGGCAACGTCTGAATATTTCGTCGATCAGATTCAGCTTCAAATATCGCTCATGAAGGGTAATTCTGATGGTTCAATTTGATTTAGTGCTACCAGGGGTGTAGCCGGGAACTTGAACAAGTGTACGCACCCGCCGCAGATGAAAAGAAAAACATTATTCCGAACAACGTACGCGCGTACGTGCGTACGGCTGGCTACGCCCCTGGTTATGTGGGGGACCCTCTGCGATCTCACTGTGGGAGATCAGCCTCATATGTAGGCTCTTCCACAGCGTCACATCCACGCGGAATGAGCGCGCCACGTAGCGGTGGGCTGTGGATAAGAGTACCCCATATGCCGCCAATGGCCCAAGGCCACCCCTTCCCTCCCCCCCTTACCCTCACCTCCCCCTGGGTCCGCGCATCCCAAGCCCCCCCCCCCCTTCCCTCTCCCCCTCACTCCTACCCTCACCCCCCTCCAAGGGTCCCCGCATTCCAAGCCCCCCTCCCCTCTCCCCCCTACCATCACAACCCCCCCCCCCCAGGGTCCGCGCATCCCAGCCCCCCCCCCCCTTGCCTGTCCCCCTCACCCCCCCCCCCCCTCCCCAGGGTCCGCGAATCCCCAGCCGCCCTACCGTGCCGTTGTCGACTAGTACGCTGGGCCAGTCGACGTCCACCACCGCCGACAGATTTAGGCTGGGATTAAAGAGGATCCTTTCTCCGATAAATACGGACAATTCGCTCGCCCACGTCACCAGACTCCGACTCAGCTCAGTCCTGTAGCGCGCTTCGCACACCGCCAGGTCGTCACCCCCAAACACCTCCCCGACCCCTGGGGAGTACGTGATCCCGTACGACCCGAAGTACGGAGCCGCCTTCCCGACTGAAAGAACACATGCGACATTGAAAATGAACGTGTTATTAATAATTTTATTATAAACATTATTAATACAATTATTATTATTATTTACATTATTATTACAATTGTTCTTATTATTACAATTGTTCTTATTATTATTAACATTATTGATGCAATTATGATAATTATTATTATAATTAGTAGTAGTATTAACATAATTAATACAACTCTTCTTCTTATTATTAACATTATTAATACAATTATTACGATTATTATCACTATGATTAATATTATTATTGAAGATTTGGCGTTAAAAAGTTAATATACTTCTACATGGAAGCAATGTTGGTTTCATTAGAGTTTGATATTTGGACTATGATGGCAGCTTATAGTAGACATCTCCTGCCTCACAATACACGTGGTAAACATGTACTCACAGACACAGTCTGGAGCTTTCGTCCAAGGAGCGTCAGTGGTGCAGTTCATGGTTCTCTCAGAGTGAGGCTCGTCCCGGAAATAGTAGCCATCGTCACAGGTCAGCAGACAGCTGGCAACCCCAGGTGTGCCGTCACACTGCTTCCGGCCGTTGCTTGGCGACGGGAGCGACCAGTCTGTGCAGTTGGCTGTCATGGCAACAGGCAGTTAGAGTTGCTCATACAGCAATATTCGCCATGAGAAGCATGTTAAATCTTTCAATTGGTACCGATATATTTAGATCCATATGACATAGATGACTTGCATAGACAAATATATAGTCGGCAACAAACAAAGGGTACGACACATAATTTTTCCGACTGATGTGGTATGGCGTGAGAATTTGGCTTTTGTCTTTATTATGTCATCCACATTTGGATATATGATAAAGA
Source organism: Arenicola marina (assembly GCA_964019135.1). Lineage (NCBI taxonomy): Eukaryota > Metazoa > Annelida > Polychaeta > Arenicolidae > Arenicola > Arenicola marina. The sequence continues at coordinate 10,650,619 of OZ025251.1, forward strand.
ACACATTTATTGAATACTAACAAAAGCAAACTAGATAAAAAGTAGTTGTGCAAAGTGAAAACTTGCCGCATGAGCAGCTTTCATATTAAGTTGAACCATATACATCTTCTTTTTAGACGTTTTAAATTCTGCAGCATTGTCAAAATATAGTACTGATATTACGAAACTTCCTCCAAGATGCTACCTTAACCATATATCAAAATAGACTGGTCCATATCAATTCCATTATGACAAAATTAATTGTTGTTTCAATCCGCTTTTGTGCACATTTCAAACTGAAATAAGGAACCTCTCGGAATTCATATCTTTACATCAGTGACCACTCCCCATCAACAACACTCATAGTAAATATGCTACCGAATGTTTGATACAGACCAGATCTCATGGCTAAGTCGTAATGGAAGCCCCCCGACCAAGATCGAATATCAAGTTTGTTTATTCTGTGTTTATAATTTATTTACATAATTACGCAATTTAGTCGACAACAGGGCTTAGACGGCTATAGTCACCATGTAAATGATGGGCCATTTTAGCCGACTAAGCCCCGCAGCCGGGCTAATCTATTTACGTGAAATAGTCCACAGTGAGGTCACATACCAATAATAAAAGAGTTTTAGTGACGTGACTCCCTATACCTTCGACGTTGACAATGAACCGACAGCTCGCGTTGTTGCCGTCAGAATCTTCCGCGGTTGCCATGACAACGAACGCTGCGCCTACGTCATTCTCGTCGAGAATAAGCGCCGGGGGGTCGTACGTCACGCTCGGGTCCGCGCCAAGGTTGTCTGTGGCACTGGCAAGGTCATCGAATACCTCCGTGTGATTTGGTTGGGTCATGTAGACTGTGAACGGCTCGGGGCAGGTGATCTTTGGGAGACTGTAGTCTGAAGGAAAAAACGTTAATACGTGGGTGAAATAACAATTTTTGTTTATTGTGGATCTATACCATGCACTCACATTACAGTAATCGGCATGTCATAAGAAATATTGGTCAAATTATTTTCAGTTCAAAAGTTGTAGCCTAGGTTCCACGGGCTGCGGGCGATCATGTCTGCTTATTACATGTTATGAGTGCGAATTGCCTCATGATAAGCTGTCTAACGTGCCCATTAAATGTTGGTTGGTTGGTTGTATATTCAGAACGCTTTAACCACTTTTGGTCCTATCGCTTCAATGGGAGGAAGAAAGGGGTACTGAAGCCATGTCCCCGGGGGTAACCCCTTACGGTTTGCGAAGACGGACATGGGATCTTTTTCCTGCAACCACACAGACATGGCCACAGCGGGACTCGAACCACCTATCCATGTGCCGATAGGCTCTCAGGTGGCCAGAGCACTCAAAGCTACCGTTCTAATCCACTGAGCTATAGAGCTGGCCCCCAAGCGCCGAAGGATTCAGTTCGTTAGCAGCTGATTATTCAGTTCGTTAGCAGCTGATTATTATTTCACCATGAGTTTATCCTGAATTATGACTCCATTATGAGTTCAACATGAGCTCATTATGAATTATGACTCCATTATGAGTTCAACATGAGTTCATCATGAATTATGAACTCATTATGAGTGCCATGGTAACTAACCCTTAATTCTGATGGCGGTCGTGCAATAGGACTCCTGGCCGCTGAAGTCCCGGGCGGTGAAATTCACCGTGGTATTCTCGTCCAGAGCCTGATCCGGATGAAAGGAATCGGGAGTCCACGTGAGGGATTCGACGGCGCCGGAATTGTCGCTGGCAACGGGCAGGGGGAATCCGGGTTTCGTCAATCTGGAGATGGAGACGTTGGCGACACAGAGAACCAGCTCTGGCGGCGTCACGTCTGTGGCAGGCAACAAACTCATCTGACACGTGGTGAAGGCAAGGTGTCAATGTATTGATGGTTAGATAATTATTATATCTTTTTTTTATGGCGGTTCGCAACGCTAAAATTTGCTAGGATCTGATAAGCCCCCACTAATTTCGCTCTGAAGTTGCCATGGGTAATTATCCGCGCATTCGGGAACTAGGTCGTCCCCGGTTGCTATGGTTATATTACCCACACATTCTGGGAACGCAGCACTCCATGTTGCCATGGTTACTTCCCCGCTCATTATGAGACCGGTACCCGTCCAGGTTGCTATGGTTACGTACCCAAACATTCCGGAAGCGAATCACTCCATGTTGCATATGTAGTGTTTACCGCCTGGCAAATCAAGGGCGCAGCAGAGCTGGGTTCGAATCCTGGGCGTGAGCAATTGAAAGTGACCGAGCTTCCCACGTCATAGGTGGTAGCGTGCTGGACCCCTCCAGGGGGCGTGCCGGGGTCGGAGCACAGCGGTCCTATGAGAAACAGGAAAGAGGTACACAGACCGACACATTACCGCACGGTTCTGAGGTGTGGCGTAACTGCTGTGTATATTTTGAATTAGGCCTACTTTGGCTTGACGCACGTGTATACGACCATTTTGCTAATCGTGCGTAATGAGTGAAATAACTGAGATGGATTAAACTGACAATAAGGCTATACAGTTTTCGCGATCGTGCCGCGAGACTTCAGTTTTGGGGACAAACAAACACACGTGCTCCATGTTGAAGTATAGGCGGCTATAAGTCAATTTCTTTCCAGGTTCATTCTAAAGACTATGAGTACCATTTCACTAAACATGGCTACGGGAGATATACGTTAAAATATTTCGAGGCGATGAAGCGCAGAACTTTGGGAATATACAAGGAAACCTCCGTCTTCAAAACACTTGAGAGCTAAAAATAACGTTCTAAATTTAGCCCTGCACCCGGGCTTTCGCAAGTTTACCAAAGAGCGAGTGACGTCACAGAGTTTCGCGTGCCTCCGCGGTAACAAAAATGGCGAGAGCAAGTCATCGACTTAACCATTCCGCTCTCAAAATGTGCAGTGCAGTGTAACAACACACGGGTGCCTCATTAAACCACATGGTAAATATAAAATAAGACCAGTTGGATGTTTTCGTATCCCTTTTGGATCACGAAAAGACCGAGTTTCTTAATTTTTGTAAGTTTTCTGTTTGAAGCGTTGCGCCAACGTTGTCACTCGGGGAGAATCCGTGTGACGTCATAATGCCTCGTTTTCGTAGGAAATGCAAAAAAACGTTAGTTGATCAGTCGTATTGTCCCGTCGTCACAAATATTCGTCATTGTGATGGAGCCAACGAATAAAAAATATCTCGTCTATCCGTTTTGTGAAGCTATATTTCTCAAATATTCTGAATCAGATCGCCAGGCCTTCGGCAATGGACCCACCCCTCGGCGCCTGGCTTTTGCGCAGGTAGTCTGGTTCTCAGTCTCTCTCTTTGCGTAACATACACGTCACGCCTACGTCACAGATAGTCAGGATACCAGTGTGCGCAGAGATTCTAAATTCGTTCCGAACACGTGCTTCGTTTGTTTGTCCCCAAAATGAGTAAACCTGAAGTCTAAGCGAACGAGACTTTATAGCCCTAAAAAAAGAAAGTCATAGCCGCATACGCACCAAATATAATGGGAGAGAGAAAAGGAGGGTTGAGAGTTGGCGACTGAGGGGGCGGGGCGGGGGGGGGGGGTAGTGTTATCTTGAGAGGTAATATGAAGCGATCCACGTTATTTCAGTCCAGATACGAAATGGCATAGAAAATACCTGCAATGGACTAAAGTGGAATTTCTGGTTATAAATTCGTAGAATAACATGTGAAATGAAAAAACCAGTCCCGAGGAACGCAAATACCCCTTGCCCACCCCCCCCCCCCCACCCCCCTTCTCTGTTTGATGTAGGCCGACTAGCCCTGATACATGGCTGCTCATACGCGCTGGTTGGTACCCCGACGCGCGAGAGAGCCATGAAGTGCACCCCACACGAGGCCAGGAGTTGGTGGGGGTGCCGTCCGTGCATCGTGTAGGCTTTTGCCCTTATCAACAAATCGCCTGCCATCCAAAATGATAAAAGGTAAATCCACAAGTGTTGAACATTTCTTTCGTTGTCTTGTATTCGCTGTGCGCATTTTAAAAAGTGTCATGACTGCATAAAAAACACACATTTTTCTCGACACTCGCTCCGCCATTTTGGCTAATGTTCCGTTGCGAGATTCTCAAAGTGGCGGAGCGAGTTTGTGTGAACTTCGTGTTATTTAGCGCATGTATAAAAGGCCAACATTGAGTATGAGGCAACGAAAGAAAACTTAACACTCGTGCAATTACTTTTCATCACTTTTGATGATAGGCAATGTACTGATCAAGGCAAATATCTACATGACCCACAGACACCTCCACCAATTCCTGGTCTCATGTGGGTTGAATTTCATGGCTCTCTCGCGCGTCGGGTGCCAGCGCGTATGAGAGTCATGTATCAGGGCTAGAGGCCGACCACGTGGCGTACGTGCGTGTGCTGAGGGGGAGGGGGGGGGGGGGGAGGGGAGGGGCATCGTATGACATCTCATCGGGCACACATTTAATTAGTTAAGCGGTACCCCTTAAACATTTAAGAGGGATACCCCTTAAAAAATTCAGGGAAACCCCTTTACTTTTAGGGGTACTCGTTAAATATTTAAGGGGTACTCGTTAAATATCTAAGGGGTACTCGTTAAATATTTAAGGGGTATCCCTTAAATAAGTAAGGGATATCTGTTAAATAATTAACAGATGAGCCCGATGAGCTGTCATATGATCGGGGAGCGGCGACGGGGGAGTATAGGGTCACCCTACACCGACCTTCACAGCTGATGTTGCCTATGGTCCAGTACACCCCAAGGTTGTCGCCGCGAGCCACGCACTCCACGGTGGTGTTACCGTCGGGGTGGCCCGTGACCCCCTCCTGGGTGTGAGTAGGCAGACACTGCACCTCGTACTTTTGGCCGTACAACGTGCCGCGTTCGTCACTCATCGCGTTCTCGCTGCCCGCCACGAAGGGCCGTTGGCCACAGCTTAGCACTGTAATAGATAAGGTGGTCAGCGTGAAAACTCGCAGTTCTGCAGCCAGGAGAAAGGTAGGTCGATTATATGTGTTCGTTGTTTATCCTCTTCAAGTGACGACTTCCAGTAGTACTCAAGTACTTCCATTGCTCACATTGGTTGGACATTCGAGGTAAGCAATTCACAGCACAGTAAATAACGTCACTGCATGTACATGAGTGACGTCAATTCTCTGGTAGAATGACGTCACTACTGTGGCAGTGACGTCATTTTTCTCACTGGCCGAGTGACGTCACTAAGGTGGTTTATTAACTTAAATTGTACAATGCCATTGGTTATCTGGATGCCAATATTTTTAGGAACAGGACCTGTACTCCTGTAGTCCATCGCTACGTCATGACAAAAGGTAGCCGGCAACAGCAATATATGTAGAACCAGTTCAACTATAAAAGAAGACACTTTTTGCTGTCACAACTCAAATATCCTACAGCCATATCTATCTCTACGCGAATAGGTAAGGTCGGCTCTCTGGTACCTGGACACTCCAGACCCTCCGGCTGGAAGCCGTAGGAGTCCGATTCGGGATCGTAGATGCACATCCGCCGGAAGATTCCGTCTCCCGGTCGGTATTGGCTGCAGTTAAGTTGTATCTCGCCCAGGTAGGGGATGCTGCCCGCGCGGGGTTCAAACTCGGGGTACCTCAAGCCAGCAGTGTCCGGCACTTCGCATACGGCAGCTGGTGTGAGGCAGAACCAACTGGTTAGGTGGGCAAAGACACATCATATGTCTCTTTCCTATGTCGTGTCCGGTCCCTTGGTGTCCCAACCCCCGCCCTGGACCCGAACGACTTCTCAGCGATTATTTGTAACAGAATTTTAACAATCTTGCATAAAACATGAAAACAGATACCGACACGGAGAAGGATTTGCAAACAATCAAAGGTGCATCAGTCTCCGCCGTGGTACCAAGCGGCCTATTCACATGGTTCACATGGCGATTCCCCAGTCGTTGTATTTCAGCAGAAAGCATTTCGTTCTGTTGCACTATTACGTATCTATACTATTGTTGAAATAAAATATATATGAACTAAATAGACTGCCATCATGGATTGTTTCCTAAGTGCCACCTCGAAGTGATTCGTACGTCGTCAATTGGAGTAACATTGCTTCCTAATGGATCCCGATGTGCCTACCCACTAATGATCCGAGATCGCTAACCAGACCAATGTACCCCTCTTTTAGGTAACTCCTGATAAGGACAAAATATCATAATTCGAAACACAAACTACCTAAACTACCTCGCGAATTTCTTTTGTAAAATCTCACGTTGGCAAAGCGGCCAAGGATCACTCCAAACTTTTTCCTCTTGGCATGTGATGTTGCTGCTTCCCTCCAGGGTAAATCCAAGGTCACACAAGAAGTGGACCTCGTCCGCGAAATGGAAGCTCTCCATCGAGGACAAAATGGTGCCGTTGCCAAGGTAGCCCGGGGAGTCACATTGTTCAGCTGTTTAACGTGAGGAAAATAATGTAAATGACTTATGTTCTGGTAAATATAATACACTGTAGTGACAACCAGGTCAAGCTATAGAGGCGAAAAATATATAAATAGATATACTAAAAGCGCATGAAAAAATCCTATTAAAATATGTATTATTAACATGTATATTATTATTAAGTTAGAAATATATATATGATTACTAATATATATATATATTATTACTAAAAGAGATATATATTATTACTAAAAGATGCATAAAATATTACTAAAAGATATATATATTATTATTAAATTATCCTGATATTATTGCTAAAAGATATATATATTATCACTAAATTATGTTTATATATATATATATATATATATATATATATATATATATATATATATATATATATTATTAAATTATTTATTTATATTATTATATATATATTATTTTTATTTAAATAACCCGCACGAGCCATCACCCACTAAATATTTGCACACGAGTGAGTTACGCGCGATAGGGTATCAGCAACTATAGTCGTCGGCTTTGGCGGCCATGTTGAATCTCGGTCACGTGGTTGGGCATTGATCACTCACGGACACAGGTGTGGTTGATGTAGAGCGTGTCCCCGGGGGCCATGCCAGTCTCCGTTGCCGGAATGATGAATCCTTCAGTGCCATTGGCGATGTACAGCTGGTAGCCGGCCTGGCAGCTGCAGACGTAACCCCCGATTGTGTTGGTGCAGGTTTCGCCGCAGTTGGACAAGTCCAGCGAACACTCGTCCACGTCTGTCGGAAGAAAAAAGTGATGATCGTTGTCGATTATATATTTGTAAAGTTACTGATCTCGCAATTGGCCACCGATGTTATAATGATCCTGGTTTTCTTTCAGAAATTTGTATTTTTGTGTTGATTTTAGGACTTATGCGTCATCGCAGGCAAAACGGTTCCGATACCCAAACTTCGATGACATAGTACACAGGAAATCTCACTTTCCTACACGAGATGGAGCAGTTTGGCCAAAAGGAGTTTAACAACATACTTATCTATTTATTGCTTACTGTATCATTTGTATTTATACAATAAAACCCTCATTACAACATACTCATCTATTTATTGCTTACTGTATCATTTGTATTTATACAATAAAACCCTCATTACAACATACTCATCTATTTATTGCTTACTGTATCATTTGTATTTATACAAAAAAACTCTCATTACAACATACTCATCTATTTATTGCTTACTGTATCATTTGTATTTATGCAATAAAACCCACATTACAACATACTCATCTATTTATTGCTTACTGTATCATTTGTATTTATACAATAAAACCCTCATTACAACATACTCATCTATTTATTGCTTACTGTATCATTTTTATTTATACAATAAGACCCTCATTACATCGTTTCCATTTAACATATGTGAACTTATTTTCAGAAGTGGAAGCTGTTGCTGCTTGAGAAAATTTAACTTCACTGCTAGCAAGATTTCAGTCTACAAATTGTTCTGCGGCCCATCGATCGCATAATGAAATTAAACTTCCAAGATTAATGTATATATATGTATAATTAAATGAAACTTACACATGTATAATCAAATTTAAACTATACGTGTATAATCAAATAATTACTATACATGTATAATCAAATTAATACTATACATGTATAATCAAATTAATACTATACAGGTATAATAAAATTCTAATTATACCAGAATCATGAAATTGAAATTAAAGTATATCTGCATAATCAAATTAAAATTCACATTTTGTGTAGTGTTATGTAGCCATTTAGCCTCCTACCTGTGCAGGTGGTGGTGTCCGCAACGTCCGGTTCGAATCCCTCTCGACACTGACAGTCGTAGCTACCGTCAGTGTTAACGCACATTGCCGTGTTGACGTCACAGCCGTGTGCCGCTTCGTCACACTCGTTAATATCTGGCGGGAATCATCGTGAAGAACGTCATTAAACAGCAATTAATCCCATCGTAAACACATCGTCATCATCCACATACGGCTTATGGTCAAAGTCATTCACATCGCAAACACATCGTTTGTAGTAACGTCATCCACATACGGATTATAGTCAAGTCATTCACATCGCAAACATATCGTTTGTAACGTCATTCACATACGGCTTATAGTCAAGTCATTCACATCGCAAACACATCGTTTGTAACGTCATCCACATACGGCTTATGGTCAAGTCATTCACATCGTAAACACATCGTTTGTAGTGAAGTCATCCACACATGGTTATTGGTCAATTGGGCAAATCTTTTCGCTCATAGACCCATTGTATATGAGCTCTTCTTGCTCCTCGTTAACACATTTTAACTCGTACATCTAATCATTGTAAATACATGTTAAAGTTGCTTGTTGACTCCCTCCAATTTCAAAGTAAAAAAACACTGTGCCACAAATGAAAGATGAACAACCAGGCTAAGCAACATGACATGCGCATCAGTCAACTTTGGAAGCCAGGTGTCATACGTCACAGCTTTACGTGTCATCCTAACAGATTGATAAGCACGCACGGATATTAATCAGGCGACAAACTGTCGCATATTTGGAGATATTTAACATGGGTTTTGCAAAAGCTGTTTTTGGAATATCTTCTGATGCAAAACCTGCTGGTCATATTATTTTCGGAATTAAACCGGAATAACGCGATAAAATAGTTAAACTATAAGCCGTTGGGGACACTATGAGACATGAGGCCATGGGCACTCGACCCACGTTACCCTCACCTTGACAACGGAGGGCAGGTTCCAGCATGCGGTTGCTCAAGCAGATCATCTCAACGGTGCCGTTGACGGTGGCGTAACCTTGGTCGCACGTCACCGTGACGACGTCCCCGAAACTGACGAAGTCGCTCTTGTCGAGGGTCCCGTGAGCCGGGGCCTCCAGGTAGCACTCCAGTTCTGGGACATACGGAAAGCGGATTATTGGGAGAGTTGCTGCTAGCGGGATCTCACAGCATCACCATGCCAACGGGGGTGGGGGAGGGGGTAGGGGCCGGGAGAGGTAGAACAGAGAACACCTTTCAGCACATGCAGCATAGTGTCCAACTTGGCCACATGATGGCGCTGCATGATGGCGGCATACCTTGGCCGAACGCCTGATCAGAACTCTTAACATGAAATTAAAATGATTGCTGTTGTATGCCGTTTTTTGCACACGCTGGCTAAGTTAGGGGCCATCTGGGCCTATTACTATATCAACGACAACAACACGCAAGTTGCAAAACAAACAAAGGAAAATCATATAATCGTGATATAATATCCAATTATCCCGTTCGGATTTCTCGCAATAATAATGCGACCCAACACAAAACATTCTCCACATGTAGGTGATGACATCAATTTCATGAATAAACTGTGAATTCGATTGGTTCGTGGAACGTTTCTCACTGATCGCAATTGTCACGTGACAGCCTAAATCAATGAGCTAAATGGCTGGAGTGAAGGCAGGAGGTTGAAGGTATGTGTGTGGGGGGTGGGCACTTACTGACGCAGTGGGGTGGTTGGTCGGCCGACCACTGGCCGTCGGACTGGCAAAACCAGCGCGGCACCCCAGCCAGCTGGAAGCCCTCGTGACAGTGGTACTCGAAGAGATCGCCGTACGAGAACGTCCCATTGCCGGCCACAAGCTCCAAGTCGGCATCGTCCACATCGACCAGCATCCCACAGGACACCGCTGTACAACACACACACGCCAAGAATGATCACTAGCTCGTATTCCACTTGATTCTGATTTTGATTTGAGCTTTATTTCCCATCCGTTTGGATGAAGTACAAGAAAAAATCAGTTAAACGTCACAATTGCACAAAGAACAAAGAACAAGAAAACGAGAGTTGCAACGAAACATATTACGGTAGGCAATGTGTAGCACTATAAACACACGCAGAGTGATGACCAGCTCGTATTCCACTTCATGGACGAGAACAAGTTTCATATCTCCCAAAAGATTTTTCGGCCTCGATCCCGGACATTGCATATTATATCTGTTAGGAGAAATGAAGACATGAACTCCCTCGTTTTGAATTTCAGGTGTCGGTCCTAACCAGATATCATTATCTCAAATGCGAAACTGAAACCATACTATGATACACTTTACTAGTTATATCAGATTACTTAGTGACAATCTCTGATACTATGCATTCATGCAACATTGAGCGCCTTTTTGAACTGGCTGCAGTGTATAGAGCAATCTAAAAGGCCACTGCCACTTTGGTGTATCCTTCGAAACAGCATCTAAATGTATAGTTCGTCCTGTACACACTGTTCGTTTGATCCAGCTATGCATCCAGGGACTTGAAGATGTGAATTATGGAGCTTAATCTTGCCATATGCCACCCATGAACGATAAGTAGGCTGCAGACGCGTTTTATCTCACGTTCGCAGCTTGGTGGAGGGGTCCACGAGGCATCAGCCTGGCAGGTAATGACGTCACTTCCGTTTATCCTGTAGCCTCCGAAGCAGTCGTACCGAGTGACGTCACCATAGCTCGAGCCGTTGCTGCCCGTCACGAAGCCGTTTGGTACAATTGGGGTCATCCCGCAGTAAACGCCTGCGGGGGACACATTAAAGTTATGAGTTGTTAAAGGAATGACGCATTAAAGTAACGACACATTACAGTATAACGACACATTAAAGTAACAACACATTAAGGTAACCACACAATTAATTACTCATTCCTGGAATGACCTGGAATATGATTATTAAGGCGTTATTATGGAGGCATAGTACTTAGTACCTAGTTTGATGCATAGTTGTGCGCGAATATTAATTAATTCTATTTAACATACAATCATATCATAACGTACGATTTTTAATCTACTTAATTTTACTTTGTGGCATGTCATTTATCTGCCAATTATTTGCCGATTCTTTCTGTGCAATGTAAATAATATCCTTGCATAGCAAGATATATCTAATTTCACTTTTGGGTTTCTATTTTGCGTTTTTCTTTCACTAGTTTATTTCTTGACAAAACTTTAATTAATTTAATGAGTTTTCTAGTCCACAGTTTATGTTAAAGCCCACAACATGAATTACGTTAGTAAGCGATAGGCGTGAGTCATGTGTGAGCTATGCAGAAACAATGGTTTGATCTAACATGGACGAACGACCCGTGTTTTTTTGCATGTATTAATTTTACAATTTAAAATCTTTTCTTAACAATCCGTTCATTGTTTATAAACAAAGGGATACTGTATCTTACGTTCACATTGGGGGATCTGCCCCACGTTCCAGCCACTCTCAGTACACGTGACGACTGTCTGTGAACTGTTCGTAAACTCCGCCTGGCCGAACGCGAGACCCTCGGGGCACGTGACCGTGAAGTTGGCACCGAAATCAGTGGAGGGGAACTCCGGGTCCAAAATGGTGTCATTGTTGAAGACCAACTCGGGACAAGCTGAATAAAGGCACGAAACGAAGTCAAATAAAATGAAATGTTGTTGTTTTATGCCATGTTTGTGGACATGGACACATAATAATGAAACGCATCGTTTGAATATAGGCGTCCACATAAGCAGGGAATGCGTCTACTCCTAGCTGTATTGCTCGCTAGTGCTCTTTAATGCTCTCTAGTGCTCTGTGGTGATCTCTAGTGCTCTCGCAAAAACATGGGAGGTTGAGAAGAAGGGTGGGGTTGGAAGGGGGAGGGGGGTAAATTTAATAATTACACTCATTTGGTATATTGGCGCCCCACTACTCTGAAAAGCTTGAACCTGTCAGTGTTTTGGTTGAAGGATAGACGGCAGACTGTGATTCGCCTTGACTACAATGTGCCCCACTCATCATCACATTACTTGAGGATCACACCTAAGACCATTTGCAACACTCTTCAATTATAAACTAAGCAGCCTCCCCCGACCCCCCCCCCATCCCCTGCAGACTTATGTAGGCCAAGGTCAGGGCAAGGTGAAGCTGTGGTGCTTGCTGTTGTTCGCCGGCCACAACCCCAACTTCTGCATTGTATGTGATATATCCGGATCCATGTTAACATACGTTATAGTAGCAAACATATTTTGGCATTGGTCCAGATTATTTCAATACAAGTATTGATTTATTGCATGGGTAAATTTATTGACCCTACCCAATTCATGCCTTCAAAAGGTGTAACGGTCACGTGATTGATTTTACTTACATGATGCGTAAACAACCTTGAAGCCTACGTCACCAATGATGGCACTAGTCGTCATAACAACAAACAGTTCCGGGCCAGTTGATGTAACATCGACGGAGTCAATGACCCCAGTTTCGTTGAGGATCAAAGTTTGGGCGGGGCTTGAGCCGTCATACACCTGACGTAAAGGCAAGATTTTTTCCAAAATAAACATATCATGAGGGAGCTTATCCCAGTATTATGATCAGATAAGCGTTGGAGTAACCAATAGATACATAAATGTATATACACGATGAATTTATTCTCCGCAATGTGAAATACACGTTTCTAGAGAATAATATATACAGTAATATTGATATATCTTTTTGTTGTGGTGTCAAATGTATTTACACATATATCTTTAACCTTTAGATTTAATTATATAAATACATTGATATTGGCCAATGTTGGATTTTATCGAGAAACTGCAATTAATACAAGTGCTTAAATATGCACTGGAATTCGTTTATTTTCTGATGTTTTAGTTGACAACATAAAAAGTTATTTTGATTTTTTTTTTTGGGTGATTGCGCGTTACCAGCAAGTAGTCCATGTCGGCCTCCAGACTGGAATAGCTTTCCAGCCTCATACCCAGGGTCCGGGACAACGGGTTGGTGATGTGCCAGGAACACGTCTGCAGGTCTGCGTATTCCGTAACTCCGTACCCAGGAGAGGCGATGACACCCGCCATGGACATCAGGCGAACTTGACAACCTACGTGCGGAGGCGATGGAAGGATTGGGGTTCTAGGCCACCTTTTCGCACACATTGGATAAACCGGATAACTTAGAGGACCACCTGCAGTGGTCAACACGTCACATTTTTTGGGTTTTACAGATGGCAACCGACATTTTTGTCGGAGTAACATTGTGGCGCTCCTCACAGTCGCTATTTTTGGTACAAAAATCTTCGATCCTAATCCGCGATATATTCCAGGACTCATGGGACCCCCACTAATCGCAAGATTTCTGTTGTAATATTCTAGCTCGGGTATCACGAAGACATATTTATAGTGCTTTAAATTCGACAGGTCCATTAATACAGGCGTGTTGGATGCCGCTAAAGTAAGGAAGACCGGCATTAGGGTGGGGGCGTCTTAATTCCGTCTTTCTATATCCGGAGACTAGAAAGTTTGAGCCGTTAATGCTGAGATGATATTAATTCCAGGTGATCGTAGGCCAAACTAGTGGAAAACCAACAAAAAATGCCACATTCCACGTGTTTCCCATTGGAATTCTTTTAACATAACGACCAACAGAGCCATCCGTGTCGGTTTATGTTCTCAGCCGTGTTCCGGAATTGTTGTGAGTATTATAGTCGTCAGCGCAAAGTAAAAAGGCAAGAAAGCCAGGAGGGTTGATTACCTGTTGTGTACGTGAAGTTGAAACCTCTGGCAGTCGTCGCCATGGTAGTTTGCAGAATGACAGACATGGTATGATTGGTTGACATGACAACAGGATTAGAATCATATCTTGTGTCGTAGAGGATCACGCCATCGGCACCTTCACCATTCTGGATCTTAACGTAGTCGCCTTCGCCAAGGTCAAGGTCGTTTATCTGTAAACCGCAAAAAACTATCATTAGCCTACTATTTGTTCACCCTTTCGGCAAAAAAAAGGAAGATCTAAGAACTCTTATATTAAATTTGTGGGCGTCTTGTTATTGGCGTCTCCCTTTCAATATCCATATATCGTCACATTGCGATAATGTCCCTGGATCAGAGCCTGCAGATCACGTGACCCACCTGGAGAGTGATAATCTCTCTGGATCTTGTGGTGATGATCCAGGTCTCGCGAAGTCCGGCGGCCAGTCCATCCGGATACCTTGGCGACAGCAGCTCTTGTGGCGAGGTGTCCGCCGTCAGTCTGTTCCCGTCGCCAAACTGCTGAGACACTGAATACACCACCAAATACACAGGGTTTTAGTAAAGAAACATGTTAGTTAAGATATACTCTTATATTTATTGAAATAATAGTTGCGACACATATTATGTAGAGGTGATAGTATGATATATCGAGGCGAACGAATGAGTTTACTGAACGTAACCACCAATGGCGTGATCCCCCCTCTAGCTAATTATTCACGTGACCAGGGCCAATCCACTATTTTGGAATGGGACGCTCCCTTCCAATTTTACTATTACGTTTATCTTTTATCCATTTTGTATCCATTATTAATATCTGTGTCAGAAAGTTGACTGTCCTATAAGTGTTGGTGTTAGAAGCGGAGTGCGATATTCTTCGTTGTTCTGCTTGCAAGTCATGGAAGGAACGAATCATCTCTCTACCCGATCTCCCGGCAGAGGGCGTTACGCTTGCGCCATACTCCCTCTGCCCCACGTCAAATTTAACCATCAGAATTATCCTTCATACGCAAAAATTGAAATCAATCTAATCGAAGATAAATTCGCAGTTTGGCATCAAATACACCACTGTTTAGCATTTACTGTGCCACTGGTACCATACCTGACGAATGCATTAGAGTTTGATTATTTTGAAGCCATGTTACTTTCGAACTATATTTTCGAGTGCGGTCGAGATCAAAGCGTGAAGCGTTTTGAACTTTGGCCCCGTGTTATTTTGAAATAATTTTTCGCTTAACTCTTCCATTGTGATCATTCGACAACGGAATGTCTACATTTTTCAAATTCTGCATCGAAATTCAATATTCAATCTAAAAAACCCTCAAAAACCATTCGTGACCCCAGGACCGTTGGGGTCAACTGTGAGGTGGGCGGTGACGTGGGGCAGAGGTGATGTGAGGAACGAGCTCCCTCTGCCGGCAGTGTGCTCTCTACCCTGCGCTACGGGAGCCTTCCTAGCTAATTCTTCAACAGGTCGTGGGTTCGAACCCTGCCACCTGCATCTGGGGCATGATTCATCCAACCCCATGGCATTTTCTCGGGAGGTTTTTTCCCATTAACAATTTAGCCTCCATGAGCACAGAAACGGCCAAAAGCACCAGCCTTTCATTTTGTTCTACCTGCGCTCCACTGGGGACGGCGCGGTAGCTCATTGAGTGCTCTGGTCACCTGAGAGCCTAACAGCACGTAGACCAATGGTGCGCGCCCCGCGTCCTGAATATACAACCAACCTGCGCTCCACGTGGCTTCGAACCCCGTTCCGGGCACCGTGGCGTCGCTGAACCACTTGACAATCATGAAGTTGTTGTTGCTGTAGAAGGCGTCCTGGCTGGCGCGGGCCGGGGATCCGGATAGACGCGTCAGGAGCGTGCAGCTCTCCTCCGTTGGGCCGCCGATCCAGATCTGAGCCTCGTCCAACCCGGGCTCGGTCTCAAACCGCGTGAACTGGAATCAGCAGTTTGATTTAATAGTTAAACGGTATTGCATATGTTGATAATAAACGATTAGGTTTGCTTGGTTTGGTTGTATATTCAGGACGCTTTAACCACTTTTGGTCATATCGCGTCAATGGAAGAAGGAAGGGAGAGTGGAGTCATGTCCCCGGGGGTAACCCCCCACTCTTTGCGAAGGAGGACCTAGGATCTTTATCCTGCGACCACAGAGACATGCGGAGCTCGAACCGCCGGTCCACGTGCCGTTAGGCTCTCAGGTGGCCAGAGCACTGAAGTCGAGCGATCTAGCCCACTGAGCTACCGGGCCGGCCCCTAATAGACTATTAGACCGGTATGTGGGTACAGGATTGGTCCACGGGTCGAGATGGGGTTCACGGGGTCAACTTCACATCCATGCCCGTATGTGATATTAGCCCCTATCACACAGCCCAGAACTCCACCCATTCCGTTTCCCCTTCTTGGCATGAGACGAAGAGAAGGGAAGAAGGGATGTTGGAGATAATGCGCAATCATGCCAAAAAGGCAAGATGAATTGGGATAACGACGAATTTGTGGAGGTGATTTCAGGGAATCTAGGGGTCTGGAAAGGGTAAATGGCGACACGCGACACAGGCAGATTTGAAACATCGACATTCGACATTGACCCCCAAATTTTGGACCCAGATAATGGCATCTGAGAAAAAACGAAAATCGACATTCGACTGTGAGAATTTTGAAAAATGGACACTGGATACTACCCCCCCCCCCCCTCCCCCCCCCCCACCCCCTTCCAGGCGCCTGAATTTCACGGCACGGTACTAACCTCGAGCTTCACGCGAGTACCGACAGGCGTCTCCACTGTCCACAGGTGGTAGTCCTGGTTTGGGTAGTCGGGGTCAGTCGCTATGACGCCACTGCTGCCCGTCAAGTACTCGGTGTTCGCTGAAGCTGAAGGGCAAGTCAAGGTCAAGTGACACGGACGGCAAAAAGCAGCGTGGCACCCACGTGACCGCGACCCATTGTGACGTCAGATCCGGGATAAAACCCATTCAGCACTCTGCGACTGGCTATTTCTTAAAAACTTGCCATTATTAACCCCGTAGGGTGCAATGTACGTCTACTCTTTTACGTATTTTTCCAAAATGGGGACCTTGTTTCGAGACAAACATATCCCACTCATAACATACGTAAGTCGTTGACGCGTTCGCCTACACCCGTCAACACGCTGCATATGGTTGGCCTATTGCTACTTTGTCCAACAACTGATTAATTACGTACTATATAATATGGCCATAGCTGCCAACGTGCAGAGTAACACATCTATGTCTAAAAAAATGTTCTTCTAAATCTCCGATGCCTGTAAAAGTAACCAAGTGAATCTCTTACATGATCTAAAGATCCGTATCTTTACTTTAGCACATTGGATAGTTTCACATGTCCATCTTTAGCTTAGATTATAACAATCCAGCAGTATATATTTTAGGCATTTTTCTTGAATCAGCGGGTGGATGCCGTGGTAGCAACCTGTCAGTCTTGCGGCTGTCGAGACCCCTTTGACAAGGATTACAAAAGTTTTCAACAGGCCAAGCCACCTTATCTGGCTTAACAAGACAACATGACCATATAATTTGAGGCATACGAGTGCGGCACCCCCATTATTAGACCTAACAGACACTTACAACAGTTGTTTAAGCTCGAGCCATCGGAGCAATCATCGGTGATGTTACAAACGAACTTTTGCTGGATGCAGTTTCCGCTGGCGCAGCGGAAGTACCCTAAACAACATCAGAATGGTATTTCATACGGGGTCCCGGCATTAACATGCATGATGATCAGTTGCAAAAGACATATGAAGTCCTATTTGCACCATTCGGATCCTGGGCCCATGGTATCCCATGGTGCCCAACAACATAAGGTAAAGGATAGCGTCCGCTTTAACGTAGCTTTAGCCGTTTTGGTAACATTAATTCATAAGACATATCAACACAATGGTAAGTAAAGCTGCAAATAATATATCTATATATAAAGCACAAATTAGCGATGGTTACTGTTACGTCACATGTAGATTCATATCAGTTAATGTAGGGTATCCCGCTACATTACAGCCTTTGTATAATACGTATATGTTAATCCCAGGAAACCACTCCGCTTAAAGCAGCCTACTTACATTCGCCAGTTTAGATTTTTTTCATTTTAGAATATCTCAAAATTAAGATGCATATGATTTATATCTAGTTGAATTTCAACATAAAATAAATTGCGCAGACTATTTTATAACGCGCGGACGTCCTAGCGAGCCGCGGTCGACATCACACAGAATACCGAACAGCGAACAGGCACGCAGGGATATAAAGCCGGCCACCAACTTATGCTCCGGTGCACAAATTTGCTTCTCTCCGGATAACCCACAGGCTTTCAGGATTTAAATTCAAGACAAGATATACTTATTCGACATGGAGAAGCGGAAGAGGTTGGTAATACCAAAAATTGCAGCAAATATTATTTTAACTACATCAGAACACAACAGTGCAAATTAAAATGTTTTAGGCGCAAAATACATAGGAAATGAATGAGAAGCTCTTCAATCTGAGGTGGTGCAAAGGTCTTTGATGTGCTCACCTTGGAGGCAGGCGGTGGCCTCGCAGATGAAGGCCCGTGGCTGATGGCAGTCTGCCAGCTTCCAGACGTAATTATACAGCAGGCGATCCTGAAACTCCACCATGACGCAATCACCGGATGTGACGTCAGATAGGCCTTCCTGGCCCCAGTAACCGTGACGTAAGGACTTGGCCAGTGACGCGTCATTCTGGTCCCAGATCGCTGCATCGTCATCGCTGCCAAGATTGTCATCGCGACGAGCGCCTGGAACAGTGAAATATCCGGCTAGATGTTGGGATGTTGGGTTAATTGTCTGGTGAACTGAGTGGTGAAGTGTCTGGTGAACTGTCTGGTGAAGTGTCTGGTGAAGTGTCTGGTGAAGTGTCTGGTAAAGTGTCTGGTGAAGTGTCTGGTGAAGTGTCTGGTGAAGTGTCTGGTGAAGTGTCTGGTGAAATGACTGTTGAACTGTCTGGTGAACTGCCCTTTGAACTATCTAGTGAACTGCCCTTTGAACTATCTAGTGAACTGCCCTTTGAACTATCTAGTGAACTGCCCTTTGAACAATCTAGTGAACTGCCCTTTGAACTATCTAGTGAACTGCCCTTTGAACTATCTAGTGAACTGCCCTTTGAACTATCTAGTGAACTGCCCTTTGAACTATCTAGTGAACTGCCCTTTGAACTATCTAGTAAACTGCCCTTTGAACTATCTAGTGTACTGCCCTTTGAACTATCTAGTGAACTGCCCTTTGAACTATCTAGTGAGCTGTCTAGTGAACTGTCTAGTGAACTGTCTAGTGAACTGTCTAGTGAACTGTCGTAAACTGTCTGTTGAACTGTCTGGTGAACAATCTGGTGAACCGTGTGGTGAACTGTCTGGTGAAGTGTCTGGTGAACTGACTTGTGAACTGATTTGTGAATTGACTTGTGAACTGACTTGGGAACGGTCTGGTGAATTGTCTGGTGAACTGTCTGGTGAACTATCCGGTGAACTGATTTGTGAAAGGATTTGTGAACTGTTTGGTAAACTGTCTGTTGAACTGACTTGTGAACTGTCTGGTGAAGTGTCTGGTGAACTGTCTGGTGAACTGACTTGTGAACTGTGTGGGGAAGTGTCTGGTGAACTGTCTGGTGAACTGTCTTGTGAACTGTCTGGTGAACGGTCTGGTGAACTGTCTGGTGAACTGTCTGGTGAACTGTCTGGTGAACTGTCTGGTGAACTGTCTGATGAACTGTCTGGTGAACTGTCCGGTGAACTGTCCGGCGAACTGTCTGATGAACTGCTGCCTGGTGATATTGCGTTGTGTAGTGAATTGTCTGGTGAAATTTCTGGTAAGGTATTTGGTGAACTGCACCGGGAAACATCGTGAAACCTTCGTAGTAAAATATAAAGGGCATTGTTTGGTTAACGGTCTAGTTGACTAGCTGGGGTACTTGTTGTTGAACGCTGGTGTACTGGTTATTGAACACTCGTGTAATGGTTGTTGAACGCTGGTGTACTGGTTGTTGAACGCTGGTGTAGTGGTTGCTGACCGCTGGTGTAGTGGTTGTTGAACGCTGGTGTACTGGTTGTTGAAGGCTGGTGTACTGGTTGTTGAACCCTGGTGTAGTGGTTGTTGAACGCTGGTGAACTGGTTGTTTAACGCTGGTGTACTGGTTGTTGAACGCCGGCGAGCTACGACTGTTCTAGCAGTGATTGGTTTGACCTTATTGTGACAAGCGGTTTAAATCTAACAGACCCTGTAGATGAGTCCCGGCCGGGGTCATCGCACAAGCCACCACCAGGCGCCTGATATCAAGGTAGTTGAGTACCTTTTGTGTCACTGACTGATGCGAGAAGTCTTCGCCCTCTCGGCCCTTCTTCAGGCCGAGTTTAACACCTACCTCCTCAAACACTGTGCGTCGGGCCGCGGGGGCTCGCATGTCATGTCAAGAGGCTTCGGAGGGTGATCCGTGGAGCGCACTTCATCTGGGTGTGCCCCGTTAACCCACCTCTCAGACCCCCCCCCCCGCTTCACCTCACACTGCCCCACCCCCTCTCCACCACCCAGCGCCGAACCACACATCCACACCCTAACTCTGACGGGGCTTCTGTCGCCAGCATTCCCCATTTTAAAGTATACCGACATTCCTGGGTGGCATACATACGCGCACGGATTAATGAATGCCCTGAAGGATTGGGTACATTGTAGCAAGCCAGGGATACCGGTCACACGACGAAGGCGTCCACACTAAAATTCACTTGTAAAGATTTCCTTAACGTTAAAATTGCGGCTGTGAGATAAAACAGTAAAGATGTATTTCTAAAATAACAAAAAAACAATCCTATAGGTAATCCTATAA
>OZ025251.1:10671614-10938427 GCA_964019135.1 Arenicola marina
TGGAATCCGATCTTGATAGTGGTATGAAATGAAATATTGGTGTTTTAGGCCGCGTTTGTGCACATAAAAAATTGAGAATTGGGAACCCCCCGAGACAATGAAATGAAAGGTTGGATGAAACATCTGCCACAGATGCGACCTGTTAATCTCCAGCTCAGCCTGCTTACCAGCTAAGCCATAGGAGTCTCCCTGATAGTGGCAAAGTCAATGTTGCACGGACGATGGTCAGAAAGCCCACCACGCCCAAGACTTTTATCATCAGTAAACTCATCAAAAATGCAGGCTCTGTATGGAACAAATCTCCAAAAAGTGGCTCGATACCTGGCCGACAGGTGGCGCGCACCGATCCGTGACCTATTTGCCAATGGCTACAGGTCACGGCCATATATAGGACGATAAACCGCCTGAAACACAACCCATCGTGGAGTCAGGAGAGCTCCCTCGATAACGCCATTATAATGGGACATAAAGAAAATATAGCTCAACCCATTAACATAAATTGGTACAAATTCTACGACTTTATAGGGCCGTTTAACCTCGGAGAGTTTAGAGGACCTCGTGTTTACGATGGAGGTCTGGCGTATATGTTAATATACATATTCTCCGTGTAAATAAAATATAATGAATATGGCATATATGTAATATATATACATATATGTACACTGGGCTCGAAATACACCGTCCCACACTCCGAGCTAAGCCCCGCCCACGCGTGAATCTTTTTTTTTAAAATCGTGAGTAGGAAATTGACAATCGTATAGCTGATGGTGGGTAAATGTGAGAATTACTCATCGCTGAAAACTGACGAGAAAGTGGTGACATGCTGCCTTGTGTGTCGGACCTAGTGCACAGAGAAAATCTTTTTTTATAAAGGCAACAGCGACGTCAATAAATGATTGACAGCCTGGCACGGTGTATTGGCGCTACCTAATTAGCCAATTGTTATATCGTCTGGTACTAAGACTTAGCAAGGTTATGCAAGTACATATTTTCCGCTAGGACGTAATCAACTATTGGCGGATCCAGGATATTGCCAAAGGGGGGGGGGGGGCAAGTGTGAAAAAGGGGGTGCACGCGACATTTTAGGGTCCAAATGCCGTCGAAAATTAACAAAATTGACCCCTTTTTACGCCGTGATCAGCCGATCCGCGAGGTATATGTTACTCTTGTTGGCTGGGGATACCATATATCCATCACCAACCCTCCGGATAGGGCAAAACATATGTTAGATGGTCGCAATATATGTTACTTCCCTGCCAACAGAAGTAACAGGCGAAATAGTGGTGGACCGGTATATGAATATAAACGTCCACAGCAAAGAGAGAACGTCGAACAAACAGTGATGACATGGCGTCCCTTCTGGGGGAGGCTTCAAAGCCTGGACGCAATGCAGAAACACCCAAAGCAGCAGTGACCATACACTTACCGATCCAGTATACAGATATATTTCCAGAGTCTTTGACCCACTCGGCCAGCATCCGGTTCTGCTGGAAGCCGGTCACACTCACCAACCGGGCGCCATAACTGCAAAGATAACAGTTTATCAGCCCACAGTTTATGGGTTTATTAATATAAATTCATTTATTAATATAAATTCATTTATTAATATAAATTAATTTATTAATATAAATTCATTTATTAATATAAATTAATTTGTTAATATAAATTCATTTTTCTAATATAAATTAATTTATATTAGTGGGTGAAAGCATTCGGCATAACTTTGTTCAGTGAACACCCATAGTCGTTACTTATGGAATTATTATGTACAATAAAACGGCAGCAGCACCCTCACTTACTTGCTGCAGGTCTGCGCGGCATCCTCCCATTGTTGTTGTGAGTCGAACACCCTGTAGCACTGCGGGCCGCCATCCTCCTGTAACCAGTCTGCTCGGAGTGACCCCCCCAGCAGGACACAGCCTCGTTAGAAACCTCACACACAGTGGCCTACTATAGAGGAGTGTAAGGGGGGTGGGGGGGGGGTATTGGATTGTCGCATAATTTATTGTCAACTTTTATTATATATTTTTCAAAGCTGCCATCACAGGATTATGGAGATCACAGGCACAGTAAATCAGTGGAGGGGGGTGGCCGGGGGGGGGGGGGGGGGGGGTAGGGGGGCCCCACAACGCATACTAAACACACAAGATGTCCAACTCCCGCTCGAACTGAGCGACAGGCACCCGCTTCAACCCCCAATCGCACCTTTATCGCGCTTGACGGGCCCCGTAAATGCCTAAGTCCGATTTCTAAGTAATTTATATTTATTTCATCAAAAAGTAAATGAGACCTGTACTGCCGTCTAGCCGCGACAAATAAAGAATTATGCAACGACAACATCCAACTCCGGAACAGATTGAGCAAAAATGGCTGACATCGCGAGAATTCGCCTGCGAGATCTCAGGCACAGTGCACGATATGACGATTTGGTCAGCTTTCACATGACGCTCATGTGGGGAGGTACTCATAAAATCTGTCATTTGATTAATCACATCATAGGAAGATGCTATGCTAATGTTCGTTCGGATTCAACAAATTTTGAAGTTGCATCCCCCGTGTCACGTGACACATTTTTCGACTGCCAACCAATCAGATTCATCTCGCTGACTGATGTCAGCCATTTTTGCTCAATCTGTTTCGGAGTTGGTTGTTGTCGTTGCATAATTCTTCATTTGTCGCGACTACACGGCAGTACAGGTCTCGTTTACTTACTGATGAAATAAATAATTTACTTAGATATCGGACTTAGGCATCTATGGGGCCCGTCAAGCGCGGTAAAGGTACGATATTGGGATTTGAAGCGGGTGCCTGTCGCTCAGTTCGAGCGGGAGTTGGACACCTTGTGTGTTTAGTATGCGTTGTGGGGCCCCCTACCCCTCCCCCCCCGGCCTCCCCCCTCCACTGATTTACTGTGCCTGTGATAGAGATTGTTTGATTGATATCAATAGGACGGTTTGACCGGCGTAGATCATATTGCGGTAATGGCAAGGTCAGGGTAGAGAGAGGTAGAGAGAGTAGGTGGGTAGCCATGTGGCCCCTAGACAACCCCTCAACTCATTGCGAAGGAAGGCAGGGGATATTTGTCCTGCGCAAAGATGGACATGTGCACAGGTGAGATTCGAACCACGCACCGGCCGTCAGGGTAGATCATGTTGCGGTAATGGGAAGGGTCAGGATAGATCATGTTGCGGTAATGGGAAGGTCAGGGTAGATCATGTTGCGGTAATGGGAAGGGTCAGTGTAGATCATATTGCGGCAATGGGAAGGGTCAGTGTAGATCATACTGCGGTAATGGGAAGGGTCAGGGTAGATCATATTGCGGTAATGGGAAGGATCAGGGTAGATCATGTTGCGGTAATGGGAAGGGTCAGGGTAGATCATGTTGCGGTAATGGGAAGGTCAGGGTAGATCATGTTGCGGTAATGGGAAGGTCAGGGTAGATCATGTTGCGGTAATGGGAAGGGTCAGGTTAGATCCTGTTGCGGTAATGGGAAGGGTCAGGGTAGATCATATTGCGGCAATGGGAAGGGTCAGTGTAGATCATACTGCGGTAATGGGAAGGGTCAGGGTAGATCATATTGCGGTAATGGGAAGGGTCAGGGTAGATCATGTTGCGGTAATGGGAAGGTCAGGGTAGATCATGTTGCGGTAATGGGAAGGGTCAGGGTAGATCCTGTTGCGGTAATGGGAAGGGTCAGGCTAGATCATGTTGCGGTAATGGGAAGGGTCAGGGTAGATCATGTTGCGGTAATGGGAAGGGTCAGGCTAGATCATGTTGCGGTAATGGGAAGGGTCAGGGTAGATCAGGTTGCGGTAATGGGAAGGGTCAGTGTAGATCATACTGCGGTAATGGGAAGGATCAGGGTAGATCATATTGCGGTAATGGGAAGGTCAGGGTAGATCCTGTTGCGGTAATGGGAAGGGTCAGGGTAGATCATATTGCGGCAATGGGAAGGGTCAGTGTAGATCATACTGCGGTAATGGGAAGGATCAGGGTAGATCAGGTTGCGGTAATGGGAAGGGTCAGTGTAGATCATATTGCGGCAATGGGAAGGGTCAGTGTAGATCATACTGCGGTAATGGGAAGGGTCAGGGTAGATCATATTGCGGTAATGGGAAGGGTCAGGGTAGATCATGTTGCGGTAATGGGAAGGTCAGGGTAGATCATGTTGCGGTAATGGGAAGGGTCAGGCTAGATCATGTTGCGGTAATGGGAAGGGTCAGTGTAGATCATACTGCGGTAATGGGAAGGATCAGGGTAGATCATATTGCGGTAATGGGAAGGTCAGGGTAGATCCTGTTGCGGTAATGGGAAGGGTCAGGCTAGATCATGTTGCGGTAATGGGAAGGGTCAGGGTAGATCAGGTTGCGGTAATGGGAAGGGTCAGTGTAGATCATACTGCGGTAATGGGAAGGATCAGGGTAGATCATATTGCGGTAATGGGAAGGTCAGGGTAGATCCTGTTGCGGTAATGGGAAGGGTCAGGGTAGATCATATTGCGGCAATGGGAAGGGTCAGTGTAGATCATACTGCGGTAATGGGAAGGGTCAGGGTAGATCAGGTTGCGGTAATGGGAAGGGTCAGTGTAGATCATATTGCGGCAATGGGAAGGGTCAGTGTAGATCATACTGCGGTAATGGGAAGGGTCAGGGTAGATCATATTGCGGTAATGGGAAGGGTCAGGGTAGATCATGTTGCGGTAATGGGAAGGTCAGGGTAGATCATGTTGCGGTAATGGGAAGGGTCAGGCTAGATCATGTTGCGGTAATGGGAAGGGTCAGGGTAGATCATGTTGCGGTAATGGGAAGGGTCAGGCTAGATCATGTTGCGGTAATGGGAAGGGTCAGGGTAGATCAGGTTGCGGTAATGGGAAGGGTCAGTGTAGATCATACTGCGGTAATGGGAAGGATCAGGGTAGATCATATTGCGGTAATGGGAAGGTCAGGGTAGATCATACTGCGGTAATGGGAAGGTCAGGGTAGATCAGGTTGCGGTAATGGGAAGGTCAGGGTAGATCAGGTTGCGGTAATGGGAAGGTCAAGGTAGATCCTGTTGCGGTAATGGGAAGGTCAGGGTAGATCATGTTGCGGTAATGGGAAGGGTCAGTGTAGATCATACTGCGGTAATGGGAAGGGTCAGGGTAGATCATGTTGCGCGGTAATGGGAAGGTCAGGGTAGATCCTGTTGCGGTAATGGGAAGGGTCAGGGTAGATCATGTTGCGGTAATGGGAAGGGTCAGGGTAGATCCTGTTGCGGTAATGGGAAGGGTCAGGGTAGATCCTGTTGCGGTAATGGGAAGGGTCAGGGTAGATCAGGTTGCGGTAATGGGAAGGGTCAGTGTAGATCATACTGCGGTAATGGGAAGGGTCAGGGTAGATCATATTGCGGTAATGGGAAGGGTCAGGCTAGATCATGTTGCGGTAATGGGAAGGGTCAGGGTAGATCAGGTTGCGGTAATGGGAAGGGTCAGTGTAGATCATACTGCGGTAATGGGAAGGATCAGGGTAGATCATATTGCGGTAATGGGAAGGTCAGGGTAGATCATACTGCGGTAATGGGAAGGTCAGGGTAGATCCTGTTGCGGTAATGGGAAGGTCAGGGTAGATCCTGTTGCGGTAATGGGAAGGTCAGGGTAGATCATGTTGCGGTAATGGGAAGGGTCAGGGTAGATCATGTTGCGCGGTAATGGGAAGGTCAGGGTAGATCCTGTTGCGGTAATGGGAAGGGTCAGGGTAGATCATGTTGCGGTAATGGGAAGGGTCAGGGTAGATCCTGTTGCGGTAATGGGAAGGGTCAGTGTAGATCATACTGCGGTAATGGGAAGGGTCAGGGTAGATCATGTTGCGCGGTAATGGGAAGGTCAGGGTAGATCCTGTTGCGGTAATGGGAAGGGTCAGGGTAGATCATGTTGCGGTAATGGGAAGGGTCAGGGTAGATCCTGTTGCGGTAATGGGAAGGGTCAGGGTAGATCCTGTTGCGGTAATGGGAAGGGTCAGGGTAGATCAGGTTGCGGTAATGGGAAGGGTCAGTGTAGATCATACTGCGGTAATGGGAAGGGTCAGGGTAGATCATATTGCGGTAATGGGAAGGGTCAGGGTAGATCATGTTGCGGTAATGGGAAGGGTCAGGGTAGATCATGTTGCGGTAATGGGAAGGGTCAGGGTAGATCAGGTTGCGGTAATGGGAAGGTCAGGGTAGATCATGTTGCGGTAATGGGAAGGGTCAGGGTAGATCATGTTGCGGTAATGGGAAGGGTCAGGGTAGATCATGTTGCGCGGTAATGGGAAGGTCAGGGTAGATCCTGTTGCGGTAATGGGAAGGGTCAGGGTAGATCCTGTTGCGGTAATGGGAAGGGTCAGGGTAGATCAGGTTGCGGTAATGGGAAGGGTCAGTGTAGATCATACTGCGGTAATGGGAAGGGTCAGGGTAGATCATATTGCGGTAATGGGAAGGGTCAGGGTAGATCATGTTGCGGTAATGGGAAGGGTCAGGGTAGATCATGTTGCGGTAATGGGAAGGGTCAGGGTAGATCATGTTGCGGTAATGGGAAGGGTCAGGGTAGATCATATTGCGGTAATGGGAAGGGTCAGGGTAGATCATGTTGCGGTAATGGGAAGGGTCAGGGTTATCATATTGCGGTAATGGGAAGGGTCAGGGTAGATCAGGTTGCGGTAATGGGAAGGGTCAGGGTAGATCATGTTGCGCGGTAATGGGAAGGGTCAGGGTAGATCATGTTGCGGTAATGAGAAGGGTCAGGGTAGATCATGTTGCGGTAATGGGAAGGGTCAGGGTAGATCATGTTGCGGTAATGGGAAGGTCAGGGTAGATCATGTTGCGGTAATGGGAAGGTCAGGGTAGATCATGTTGCGGTAATGGGAAGGGTCAGGCTAGATCATGTTGCGGTAATGGGAAGGTCAGGTAGATCATGTTGCGGTAATGGGAAGGTCAGGGTAGATCATGTTGCGGTAATGGGAAGGGTCAGGGTAGAGAGAGGTAGAGAGAGTAGGTGGGTAGCCATGTGGCCCCTAAGCAACCCCCCTACTCATTGCGAAGGAAGGCAGGGGATATTTGTCCTGCGCAAAGATGGAGATGTGCACAGGTGGGATTCGAACCACGCACCGGCCGCTTGGGCTGGCCTATCAGAGCGCCTTCGACGCTAGCTGAAGTCGCTACGCAGCACTAGACCACACGGGGTTACCCCGGATTATCCAGAGACGACAACGCAGTTGGTTTCCTTCATATATGTAGTTTGCAGTGTATAAAACTATCTGGAGGATTGTGTTGTGGATTAAATGAAAGACACTACATAAAGGGAAAAGTTTAAGAACATGATTTTTAACAAATCCTGTTGTTTTGGGGGGAATTTGGCGCATATAGCATTCATGTCGGTATGTTTGTTGTGTAAAATTAATGAAGGCACGTTTGAAACAGTATTCTGTATCTCGATTCATATCCACACAATTCATGTTCAGGACCTGCCATGTTAAATAATATACCAGAGTGAGACGATGTGGTTTGACAGTTTTCTGGACAGTTCTGCAAAGGTAAATGTCATCTAACTGTGATCTTATTGGAGTGACGCTTAATTTAAATCTAACGCGTCACTTGGCTAAGGGAACTCGCTGGTTACTGTGGGGGGAAATAATAGGTTAAGGTTTGAGGCCTTTGTACACATAAAGGCTAGATTGGCCAAACTATGGAAGGGTGGGCCATCAAAAATGACCTATGCATGTTCTCATCACATGACATCAGCACATCATCTGCACGACCTCAAATAAGCCCGCTAGCTACTTTATAGTGGATGTGTTAATCAGCAATCGCAACTTTCGTTAGTTGTTACTATTAACTAGCGCAACACACTTTTCTTTTTCCTTTTTTTTGTTTCGTCTCGTCATTCGGCATCTCCTTCACTCAAATGGGATCATTATTCAATAAGTTTAAATAATTAGGTGGCTTTAATGCCATCTGCCTTACATGGCCTTAACTAGGGTTTCCTCGGCTAAATGCGATCTTTATTATTAGTTTGACAAACGAAGATGGTTAATAGTATTGTGTACCCTTAGTTAAATAACCAAATCCATCCATCAACTTACCTGCTGGGCATTCGAAAATTAAGTCATCCTGAAATAACAAACAAAAAGGGTTAAAAATTAAAATGAATGGTAATTCGTGTATTGGATATTAAACTTATGTATAAACTAATGGTGTTTTGTATGTCACAATCATCGAACAACTTACGTGTGCATGCGATTGGTATTAAGTGAATTGTGGTGATGGGTGGTGGTGATGAATGGTGGTGATGGGTGGTGGTGATGGATGATGGGGAATGGATGGTGGTGAGTGGATGGTAGAGATGGAAGGTGGTGAATGGATGGTGGTGATGGATGGTGGTAATGCATGGCGGTTTAGGATGGTGATAATGGATGGTGACAGATGGTGGTGATGGATGGTGGTGAATGGGTAGTGGTGATGAATGGTGGTGAATGGATGGTGGGGATGGATGGAGGTGATTGGTGGTGGTGATGGATGGTGGTGATGGACAGTGGTGATGAATTGTGGTGATGGATGGTTGCCAGGGATGGTGGTGATGGATGGCGGTTTAGGATGGTGATAATGGATGGTGACAGATGGTGGTGATGGATGGTGGTGATGGGTGGTGGTGAATGGATGGTGGTGAATGGATGGTTCTGATGCATGGTGGTGATGGATGGTGGTGATGGATGGTGGTGATGGATGGTGGTGATGGATGGTGGTGATGGATGGTGGTGATGGATGGTGGTGATGCATGGTGGTAAATGGTAAATGGGTGGTGGTGATGGATGGTGGCGATGGATGGTGGTGAATGGGTGGGTGTTGAGGGATGGTGGTGATGAATGGTGGTTTAGGATGGTGGTAATGGATGGTGATAGATGGTGGTGACGGATTGTGATGGATGGTGGTGATGGATGGTGGTGAATGGATGGTAGTGATGGATGGTGGGGAATGGATGGTGGTGATGGATGGTGGTGATAGATGGTGGTGATGGATGGTGGTGATGGGTGGTTTAGGATGGTGGTGATGGATGGTAGTTTAGGATGGTGGTTTAGGATGGTGGTGATGGATGGTGGTGATGGGTGGTGATGTATGATGGTGATGGATGGTGGTGATGGATGGTGATAGATGGTGGTGATGGATGGTGGTGATAGATGGTGGTGAATGGGTGGTGTTGATTGGGTGGTGGTGAATGGGTGGCGGTGATGGATTGTGGTGATGGATGGTGGTGATGGGTAGTGGTGATAGATGATGGTGATGGATGGTGGTGATGGATTGTGGTGACGGATGGTGGTGATGGATGGTGATGATGGATGGTGGCGCTGGATGGTGGATAATGGTTGGTGATGATGAATGGCGGTGAATGGATGGTGGCGATAGATGGTGGTGATGGATGGTGGTTTAGGCTGGTGGTGATGGATGCTCGTGATGGATGGTGGTGATGGATGGTGGTGATGGATGGTGGTGAATGGATGGTGGTGAATGGATGGTGGTGATGGGTGGTGGTGATGAATGGTGGTAATGGATGGTGGTGAATGGATGGTGGTGATGGATGGTGATGGATGGTGGTGATAGATGGTGGTGAATGGGTGGTGTTGATTGGGTGGTGGTGAATGGATGGTGGTGATGGATGGTGGTGATGGATGGTGGTGATGGGTAGTGGTGATAGATGATGGTGATGGATGGTGGTGATGTATGGTGGTGAGGGATGGTGGTGATGGATGGTGATGATAGATGGTGGTGCTGGATGGTGGATAATGGTTGGTGATGATGAATGGAGGTGAATGGATGGTGGCGATGGATGGTGGTGATGGATGGTGGTGATGGGTGGTGGTGATGTGTGGTGGTTTATGATGGTGGTGATGGATGGTGGTGATGGATGGTGGTGATGGATGCTGGTAATGGATGGTGGTTATGGATGGTGGTGATGTATGGTGGTGATGAATGGTGGTGATGGGTGGTGGTGATGGATGGTGGTAATGGATGGTGGTGAATGGATGGTGGTAATGGATGGTGGTGAATGGATGGTGGTGATGAATGGTGGTGATGTATGGTGGTAAATGGTGAATGGGTGGTGGTGATGGATGGTGGCGATGGATGGTGTTGAATGGGTGGGTGTTGAGGGATGGTGGTGATGAATGGTGGTTTAGGATGGTGGTAATGGATGGTGATAGATGGTGGTGACGGATTGTGATGGATGGTGGTGATGGATGGTGGTGAATGGATGGTAGTGATGGATGGTGGGGAATGGATGGTGGTGATGGATGGTGGTGATACATGGTGGTGATGGATGGTGGTGATGGGTGGTTTAGGATGGTGGTGATGGATGGTAGTTTAGGATGGTGGTTTAGGATGGTGGTGATGGATGGTGGTGATGGGTGGTGATGTGTGATGGTGATGGATGGTGGTGATGGATGGTGATAGACGGTGGTGATGGATTGTGATAGATGGTGGTGAATAGGTGGGTGCTAATGGGTGGTGGTGGGTTGTGTTGAATGGATGGTGGTGATGGATGGTGGTGATAGATGGTGATGAATGGGTGGTGTTGATTGGGTGGTGGTGAATGGGTGGCGGTGATGGATTGTGGTGATGGATGGTGGTGATGGGTAGTGGTGATAGATGATGGTGATGGATGGTGGTGATGGATTGTGGTGACGGATGGTGGTGATGGATGGTGATGATGGATGATGGCGCTGGATGGTGGATAATGGTTGGTGATGATGAATGGAGGTGAATGGATGGTGGCGATAGATGGTGGTGATGGGTGGTGATGATAGATGGTGGTGATGGATGGTGGTGAATGGATGGTTTTAGTGATGGATGGTGGTTATGGATGGTGGTGATGGATGGTGGTGATGGATGGTGGTGATGGATGGTGGGGATGGATGGTGGTGATGGATGGTGGGGTTGGATGGTTGTGATGGATGGTGGTGATGGATGGTGGTGATGGATGGTGGTGATGGGTGGTGGTGATGGATGGTGGTGATGGGTGGTGGTGATGGATGGTGATATATGGTGATGAATAGATGGTGGTGGTGATGGATGGTGGTGATGGGTGGTGGTGGTGGATGGTGATATATGGTGATGAATAGATGGTGGTGGTGATGGATGGTGGTGATAGATGGTGGTGATGGATGTTGGCGATGGATGTTGGCGAGGGATGGTGGTGATGGATGGTGACGGATGGGCAATGGTGGGTTTTGGTGATGGGTGGTGGTGATGGGTGGTGATGATAGGTGGTGGTGATAGATGGCTAGTGGTGGGAGGATCATCCGTAACATGGATGGATCCGGATCGCTAGGGGTGTGGGCGTGGGGGTGGGGGCGTGGGGGGCAGGGATTCCGGACCTCCGTTTCTGACCACGGAGGCCGCTCTTCGGGAGAAAAATTGCACTCCATTTCAAATGTGAACCCCCCTTATGGAGGGCCGCTTTCTCAGCTTGTAGCCCCCCTGACTATGACAGCCAACCTGGTACAAACATGACACAGATATACAACCTGGTACCGACATGACACATTTTTTTTTGAGAGCTCGGCTGACCCAAAGTGCCCCCCACCCCCCTCCTCGCACGCCAACGCTTTATCAAACACCGGACCCGCTCCACAGGGGCGGTAACGGACATACACTCTATCATACGTATACCAATCGATTTCTTTGTTATACGAAACTGAACACTAAGACAACAACCTATATTGTTACAAAATGCACAATTACTACAAGTACCATTATTATTTGTACCCCCGCCCCCTACACCTTGCTGAATAAATGAATGTCGTTGTTTTATACCACCTATGTGCAGATGCAGGCACATTTCGGGACAAGGCCATGGGGTACGATCAAGCTCAGCCTGCTTGCCAACACAGCAAACACTCAGCCCCCCCCCCCCACCTTGCTCGCATTGAACGCTCTGGCCACCTGAGAGCCTAATGGCACGTGAATCGGTGGTTCGCGCCAGGCTGTGGTCATGTCGGTGTGGTCGCAGGATAAATATCCCATGTCCTTCTTCGCAAAGAGTATGAGGACATGGTTCTACTCTCTCTTCCTTCTGCCATTGACGCAATATGACCAAAAATTGGTTAAACGTCCTGAATATACAACCAACCTAATTAAAAAAATTGTATGACGTCACGCCTTTGTCTTAAGTGTTCATTATCTAGAAGAATGCATCGGAAAGCAGACCTAGCCGTGTTGTATTCACGTAAGTGTGCGTTATTCAAATAAAGAACGGCAAAACGGTGCTTTATTTTTCATAATGAACAGAAAAAGTGTGCATTATCTTGATAAAGAACAGTTGTTAATATGGACTCCGCTAAGTGTCACGGTGTAATCAGTCGAGCTGAGCTGAGCGGAGGCGAGCTGGCTGATGTTGTCAGAACTTGCCAATTTCAAGACAAACAATGAAGTGCATCAGTCAATGTTAAGCTCCAAGGGGGCTGGGGGTTAGTATATGGAAATTTTACAGTTATCGTTTGCATACATTTCTCACTAGATCCGTCATATCGTTTTTCAGGGGCGATGTTTTCAGGAAAGTTAGAAGCAATGACTGAACCCTTGTGAGATAATTTAGAAAACAAGACTTCCAAAATGTCTACTTCCTCCACGTCTGCCCACCCTACCCTCCCCCCTGGGGCTTCAAAAGGACGAACTGTTGTTTCCATAATGTGTGCTTACGTATTAGTTGGGCAGTGCAATTGACACAATAGTCAATTTCGTGTGTCCAAACGAAAGCAAATTTAATGCCTTGTTATAACAATTTTATAAGTACGTTAAAGAACTCGCTGTCGTGCATTCCCCAAATAAACCACTCGACGCTGTCGCGTCTCGTGCTTTATTTTGGCGAATGCACTCCAGCTCGTTCTTTAACTAGTACCTAAAGACACAACTGGACAGGTGGGACATGTATCATTGGACATAATATATATATATATATATATATATATATATATATACCATATATATATATATACGCCTGTAGCCATTCTGGTCGTGCACGGCGTGCCTTCCGGGTTTGGTCTCTGGTTTACATAGCCAGGGCGGCGTATCTGCCGCAAGAGGGTCTCAAGGTACAAGTGTTGAATTACCATAGCGGAGTATGCACCTTGCTTCCTTAATGCCGTGACGGAAGGCTTGGTTCGCTTTGTAAGTAGCAGTGTTCTGAAGGCATGGATTGCCGCTACTTATGTTTCAGAGTGTAAGAGAGGGCGACTACAGTTTTTCCATGACATGCACTGCACATTCCACCCCACCCCAACCCCACCCCTCCCGCAACCACCATACCCCAAACCCACCCCTCCCCCCACCACCATACCCCAACCCCACCCCTCTCGCCACCACCACCCCCTTGTTGCACCCAAACTTTCTCGTCAAAGACGGTGGCGTAATTCGCGAACGTTTATGTGTTCTATCTTTGGCGTAAATAAATAGTGTACTCAGTATCCGCGTTTCGTCATATTGTTCTTTATCTGCGCATCAGCAGCATGACCCAGGTGACCTGAAACAGACAACCTGACACAGGCAACCTGACACAGACAACCTGACACAGGCAACCTAACAGACAATCTGACAGACAACCTAACACAGACAACCTGACACAGTCAACCTGACATAGACAAGCTGACACATACGGCATGACAAAGAAAATCTGATACAGACAATCTGGCACATACAACCTGAAACAGACAACCTGACACAGACAACCTGACACAGGCAACCTGAAACAGACAGCCTGAAACAGACGACCTGACACAGACAACCTGACACAGATAACCTGACACAGACAATGTGACACAGACAATCTGACACAGAAAGTCTGACACGAACAAACTGTCACAGACAACCTGAACCAGACAACCTGGCCCATACAACCTGGCAGACAACCTGACACAGTCAACCTGACACAGACAACCTGAAACAGACAACCTGAAACAGACAACCTGACACAGATAACCTGACACAGACAATCTGACACAGACAATCTGACACGAACAAACTGTCACAGACAACCTGAACCAGACAACCTGGAACATACAACCTGAAACAGACAACCTGACACAGACAACCTGGCACAGACAACCTGAAACAGACAACCTGAAACAGACAAGCTGACACAGATAACCTGACACAGACAATGTGACACAGACAATCTGACACAGACGATCTGACACGAACAAACTGTCACATACAACCTGAAACAGATAACCTGGCACAAACAACCTGAAACAGACAACCTGACACAGACAACCTGACACAGACAACCTGATACAAGCAACGTAATCAATGTGTATATGATACCTTGCAAGAGAGGATTAACTGGTCCCCATTGGGGAAAGGGAAGTAGGAAGGGGCCGTGTTCCCAAAGCACGAAACAAGAGTCGAAATCAGCCGGAGGCTGAGGCTTACTGACAGAAGTGATTTTCTTACAGGCGATCAGGAGAATTCATTACAGCGTTCAATGTAGCTTGAAATAACTCATACAAACGGGCATTTTAGCCTACAATCGCACCTACAAGGGGCAACACTGAGGGAATCGAAAGTGCCATGAGTCCATTTCCCCATTCTCTCATCATTGGCGACCGAGCAAGGGGGGTCTCCTTTGTGCGGCGCCATGGTTCCCTGGGTAAGGGCAATAGGTCATTTGTGAGCACAGGTATGTTCATGTATAGTTCAGCCCTACTAAGTACCGTAACAATCGCGGCTCTAACTTGCTTTCCTGATTTTTGACGATTTTTGGTAAGTGCTAAAAGTGAGGGGCTGGTGATTTTGAATTTTTGATATGCAATGGTGCATATGGCTTTCCATAGTGCCTAATTACCGCGGAGTAATGCTATATAGCCTCAGATAGTTCCGTTTTTATTACCTAATTACCTAATGACGTGTTCGTTTAGAGCTGGGTTTGAAGCATTAACACTTGCTACCACACGTCGAAGTATCGTCGTAAACATGTTTCGTTGGGGTTTGAGTCGATATAAAGTTTGAGGCGGAAGCGTGGGGTGATGCGGTAGACCTTATGGAAGGCCGATATCAGGATATTGTGGGGAAAACTACATTTTGAAAGCTATACTTTTACGAATATTGTCAACGCCCGAAACTGCGCGACCCGGCCTTTGGACATGAATCACATGCGACACGCCAACGTTAACGCTGTCTGGCTAGCTCAGTGGGTATAGCGTTGGACTTCGGATCCAAAGGTCACGCGTTCGATCCCGCCTGGGCGTATGCCATTTTTTTTTTTTTCGCTTTTCTGATCAAAATTGAAATCAAAACAATGATTCGGCTTCAGGGCGTCATTTTATTAAGCACTGTGGCTCTAGGTTACCATCTTTAACCAAAGGACAAATCCTGGTGCTATTTGACGAAGGGACATGTGAAGTACGCGACAACACATTTGTCCCAGCATAAGAGCGAGCACGATGAACGGCTTTAACATGGGAAGTCCCATAGAGAAATGCCGTCGTAGTAGTAGGCCTTATGTATGTTATGTATGCATGTATGTATATTATTTGCTTATTGTAGCCGCCTCACCGTATGGACACTAGTGGATCTCAAAGAACAAATCTGGATTTCAGGGGTCAAATCTGGATCTCAGAGGTCAAATCTGGATCTGAGGGGTCAAATTGGGGCATCAGGGGTCAATTAGTGCCTTCAGTTGACAATTTGGGTCAAATAGAGGTTTCAGCGGGCAAAATAGAGTTTTAGTGAGTAAATTTGGCGAAGTAGGCCATTACACATACAATTCGGCCCAAATAGAGCTTTTAAGGCATAATTTGAGGTAAATAGAGCTTTCGGCGGGCCAAATATAGCCTTCAGATGGCAATTCAGCATAGCTGGCGGCTTGGGAGAGCAACTGATGCCCAATAGAGCTTTCTGTTGACAAAATAGAGCTTTCTGTTGACGAAATATAGCTTTCTGTGGACAAAATATAGCTTTCTGTTGGCAAAATGGAGCTTTTGTTCGCAAAATGGAACTTTCGGCTGGCAATTTGGGCTAAATAGCAAGCATAACAGGAAATTTGAGGTACACTGGGCATCTAAGGGGCAATTTGGGTTAAACAGCGCGTACAACGGGCAATTTGGGCTAAATTGCGCGTATAACGGGCAATTTGGGCTCAATTGCGCATGTAGCGGTAATTGTCAGTAATAAAGCGCATATAACGCGCAATTTATGCTAAATAGCGAATATACCCGGCCATTTGAGCTGAACAGCGCATATAGGGGCAATTTTTGATACACAGCGCCTATACGGCGGACAATTCGAGCTAAACAGAGCGTATAACGGGACATTTAAGCCAAATAGCGCATTCATCCGACAACTAACAGATATTAACGGAATTACAGGTAAAACCGTCAATTGTGCCTGTGACGTGACGATCACGTCATGTGACGCATCTTCCGGCCACCAATTTAATGCCATATTAGAGTTTAAGTGAACATGAACTTTTGTTCTCAAGAGCGATTGCTCGACTCATTATTAATGGCGCTACGAATTTTATTTTTATCTAATAATACGTCATCGTGACAAGACATGACGTCATTTGACGTTCGCAAAAATGCTCAAGATGGCTTCTATGTCTTTAATATACCTACTTATCAACTCGGGTTATGACAGCTATTGCCAAAGTGGCTGAAAATAAAGCAAACCCAACATTTCTTAGGAGCACGTTAGCTATGACGTCATTTTTGACGCACACGTTTCGGTACCGCCAAAAAAGTTACGCACACCACCACTTGCCCTTTGGTATATGGTTTAACCTCAAACAAACCGGAAGTCGCTATGACGTATAAGGCGAGTAATGGCATTTACCAAATTATGACGTCATCACGTCATGCTGATGTCATGGCATGACGCACGACAACATCCAAATACATAAATACAAACCTTTATACCGTCAATCGAAAACGTTGACTAGTATGGCGGTAGGACTGTCAGCTTTTTAGATATGGCTTAACCTAATTACCGGAAATTGCTATTCTTCATTACGAATAAATGAAAAACGAGCAGACAAAGAATGGAATCTGTACCCAAGATTGAAACGATAATAATGTTTCACTGCCAATAGTGATCTGGAGACATATATTCCCTACCATTATCCGCAAAGATCCGACCTTTAGCTTGTTTTTCTGATTTTTGACGATTTTTTTAAATTAGACGGAATCCGTATACTTTATCATTGGGCAAATCTTCGGTTTCCATGGAAACGAAACTGAGATACGCGTTTGCCGTCAACCTACCCCGAGTCTCTTGTGCTCGTCCACATCTCGCACCGTGGTAAAGCAAAGTGAGATCGCTCAAACGGAAGTACGTCATATTGAAGGAAGTTTAATTATCTCTATAGGGTCCCATGTTAAACGCGTTCGACTATATACCGAAAAGTGACAGGGCTATATCGCCTTGTTTATAGTTAATGGCTCATCCTACTACTATCCATCTACAAGTGAAAACATAGAGCGATGGCGTCAATAGGACGCCCGCGGGAGCCCCTGCAAGCACCAAAAATCCCTATCTTTCACAATGGGGAAAATTTCAAATAAATCCTGTGACGTCAGTTCCTATCCGAATTCCATCTAGTAGGGACCATGGTTATTGGGTACCTTGTTTAACCAACCAAAAAATCTCAAAACTGTTTGATGCAGGCACCGATGAAATATGGGGCAAACAAATTTCCCCAGCCTGTGAGATTGAGGGCTTTAACATGGGAGGTCCCATAGGAAATTGCCGTCACCCCTGGAACCGGAAGTAAGATAGGAACATAATGTTTTTATGATGCAGACAAACATCGGACCACATTGCCTACAAAATGACGCCACTCTCGATTTTTGTTCATTTTTTCCTGATTTTTGACGATTTTTTCAATGTATCAAAAGTGACGTCATCGTGACGTCATATGACGTATCCGAAAAATCTCAGATTTCCCAGAGGCTATTCTCATTCATATTTCTATGGCAGGCCGGAACACCAGAGTGATATCTTCAATTTAAATTGGTCAAACCGCCAAAAAACGGTTCAAGGTCATATTTTGGGTTTTCCAGAAAACATAAAACGTCATGTAGCTCAAAAATGGGTATGACGCATCAAAAAGTTGTCCATGGCTCAAAGATGCGCCATAACTAGTAGCACATTTTGAAACTTACTTGACCGCTCTAGGTGTAATATTAACGGAGATAAACGCGTTCTTACGCGTTCGCTGTGACCTTGACCTTTGACCTATATATGCCAATAACGAACTTAGCCGAGCTATTTCACATATCTATCACTTGGTGAAGTCTGACAACCGTAACTGCTACCATGCGCCCTATATCCAGATGACAAACATATTAACATCCTAACAAATTTACAAACCGAACATAGCAGTATACTGACAGAAGTTTTCAACTTCTGTCAGTAACAAGACAGCCGTAGGCTGAGGTACTGACAGAAGTGACTTCATCTTCATTTCACCGTTTATGCGCCGAAACTATGGTACAGGCGATGACATGCAGAAACACATATACTATAAGCTGATTTTGCCTCATGCTGGCTACATGATGCCTTCAGTGGGCATATTGGGTTAAACAGCTCCTTGAACGAACAATATGGGCTAAATAGCGCTATAAACGGGCAAATTGGAATAGTTACCGCCTTCAGCGACCAATTTGGGCTAAACAGGGCCTTCAATGGCCAATTTGGGCTCAATAATGCCGATATCCGAAGGCGTTCTAGCCCACACTGCCCACTGATAGCCGTATTGGGCTCGCTGAAAGCGCGATTTTGCCCAAATTGGACCTCTACGATGCGGATGCTGGAATAGCACAATCTAACGGCTGCTGTTCAACGCGGGCTGTTTTCCCAGATAGAGGGCGCCATTTTGAGTGAATTCGGCCAAATCCCGACTTTCTACGTGTGCTTCGTCCCGCCCTAATGCCTGTTTTCGGACTCATCATTGCTAAACTACGGAGCCCTCCAGCTTCAAAACTAAGCGTGCTAGGCTAGACGCGAATGCGGATTCCTCACCAAAGTCGACGTTTGCCCGTCCTTTGAAACTAGTCTCGACTCTCTAGCGTCGCTATTAAGCAAACGGCGGCCATCGCAAAGCAGAGGAATTGCCGGTCGATATCGCCGTTGACTCATAATGGGAGTTTCAGCAAATAGGTGGTGCACCTCTTGCGAGCGCTCTAGCGGCCAAACTAAGCGTCCTAGAGCAATTCTATCGCCATTTACCATGGATAACCTTACAATTGCCTCTCGCTTCATGCCAAATCTGGGCTCCCTAGCTCAAATATTAACCGAGTTATGGCCCTTTGAAGTTCAATACGCCGTTTAACCCGAGGTGGACGTCAGTTTTGACGCACACGTTTCGGTACCGCAAAAAAAAGTACGCATCGCAGCAATTGTCCCTTGATATAAGGTACAGCGTCAAATCAACCGGAAGTCGCTATGATGGATAATAGTCGAGTAATGGAGGTTATACAATTATAACGTCATCACGTCATGGTGACGTCATGGCGTGACGCACGGAAATGTGCAAATATCTAGACACAAACATTGGTGCCCTCAATCCTAAACGCAGATTAGAACGGCAGTAGGACTGTTAGTCCTTCAGATATAGCTTCACCTAATTACCGAAAATTGCTATTCTTCATCATTACGGATAAGTGAAAAACGAGCAGACGAAGAAAAGACTCTGCAGATAAGATGTAAAAGATAATAATGCTTTACTGCCAATAGTAATCTGAAAACATATCTTCCCTACCATTATGCGCAAAGATCGAATGTCTAGCTAGTGTTTCCGATTTTTGAAGAATTTTCTAAATTAGAGGGAATTTGTATACTTTATCATTGGGAAAATTTACGGTTGCCATGGAAACGAAACTGAGACACGCGTTTGCGGTCAGCCTACTCTGAGTCTCTTGTACTCGTCCACATCTCGCACTGTGGCACTCGCAAAGTGATATCGCTCAACCGGAAGTACGTCATATTGAAGGAAGTTTGATTATCTTCATAGGGTCCCATGTTAAACGCGTTCGACTATATACCAAAAAGTTACAGGGCTATGTCGCCGTGTTTATAGTTAATGGCTCATCCTACTACTATCCTTCTACAACTGCAAGCATCGAGCGATGGCTTTAATAGGACGCTCGTGCGAGCCCCTGCAAGCACCAAAAATCCCTATCTTTCACAATGTGGAAAATTTCAAAAAAATCCTGTGACGTCAGTTCTTGTCCGAATTTCATCTAGTAAGGACCATGGCTACTTGCTACCATGTTTAAGCAAAGAAAAAATCCCGAAACTGTTTAATGCAGGCACCGTTGTAATACGGGGCAAACAAATTTCCCCAGCCTGAGAGATTGAGGGCTTTAACATTGGAGGTCCCATAGGGAATTGCCGTCACCCCTGGAACCGGAAGTAAGATAGGAACATACTATTTTTATGATGCAGACGAACATTGCACCCGATTTCCTACAAAATGACGCCACGCTCGATTTTGTATCATTTTTTGCCGATTTTTGCCGATTTTTTCAATGTACCGAAAGTGACGTCATCATGACGTCATATGACGTATCCGAAAAATCTCAGATTTCACAGAGGCTATTCCCATTCATAGTTCTATGGCAGGCCGGAATACCAAAGCGATACCTTCAATTCAAATAGGTCAAACCGAAGCAAAACGGTTCAAGGTCATGTTTTGGATTTTTCAGAAAACATAAAACGTCATGTAGCTCGAAAACGAGTATGACGCGTCAAAAGTGATCAATAGCTTAAAGATGCGCATTGAATGGTAGCACATTCTACATCTTACCGGAGGTCTGTATCTTTAATATTAACGGAGATAAA
Source organism: Arenicola marina (assembly GCA_964019135.1). Taxonomy (NCBI): domain Eukaryota; kingdom Metazoa; phylum Annelida; class Polychaeta; family Arenicolidae; genus Arenicola; species Arenicola marina. Next base: position 10,692,454 of record OZ025251.1, read on the forward strand.
CGTGTTCTTAACTTTTTTTTCAAAAAGTCGTTGTGACCTTGACCTTTGACCTACATATGCCAATAACGAACTTAGTCGAGCTATTTCAAATACCTATCACTATGCTAAATCTGACAACCGTAACTTTTACCATGCGCCCTATATCCTAATGACAAACATACAAAAAAAAAGTTTTCAACTTCTGTCAGTAATAAATTTACAAACCGAGCTGAGCAGTATACGGACAGAAGTCTTTAGACTTCTGTCAGTAATAATACGTCGTTGTCGGTTCACAATGATCAGTAAACCCCCTCCCGCACTGCATTAGTACCGTAGTAGTAGTGAGCCACCCAGGCCATAGAGGACATATGCAGAGCGAGAGAAACGTGCGAGATTTTGTCATCAGTGAGAGAGAAAAGACACTGGAAATGTATATGAAGGTTAATTATTTGATACTCGAATCAACTGGAATATATAGTCAAGAGCTGAAATTTTATTTGAACTCTTTCGATATCAACTCGAATATTTGGTCAAGAGCTGCAATGTTGATAAATGTTCAGTCTCAGATTGGTACATCGAGAAAATTGTATGCTAGAAACTCCAAAGATTGCGAGAAAAAATGCGAAAAGGGGATCATTTGGGTGACATATGTATATATACCGAACTATATATAGTGCCCCCCCCCCACTCCCCCGGAGTAAACCGTTATCCCGAATCACGGAGATTACTGCTCACAACTAAGGTAGTGTACAAATATCTTCAAGACGCGCGGATCGAGGTCGATAAGTGATCAGATTATTTTCTATCACAAGTGTCGGTGAAATGCGCGTTCCTAATTAACGTTTTTCTTGGTGCGGCATTCCCAGTTGTCGAATAATTACATTTATCTATTGTGAGGGTCAAGGGAATGAGGAAGGCAGTCCCGCATCATGAGCAAAAGCTTTCACTGTTCCCAAATCACATTAACCGAAAAAGGCCGACCCCGAAGAACGCGAATGTACAATAGACCGATCCAGGCTGGCCATCATTCACTGACGTCACTGTTGCTTTTATCCAATCATGTCATGATAAAAGGTCTTCCACGTGCGTTATGTCGGACAACCAGTGAATGACTGACAGCCTGGGTCGGTCTATTGGTGTCGGAGTATGAATCGGTATATTGCCCCACTTGAAGCCCATGACATCGGTTATTGCAACTTCACTCCGCGAGTAATACATGAGCTATACCTAAACGATAATTCGCTCAATACTGTTCGTTGAACCAGGAAGTGCAGTTGCAGCTGTGTCATAAACGTTAGCTTATAAACCATTTATCTCTGAGGTCATTTCCTTGTCCGTCACGGCAAGGCACATCCGATATACGTGGTCCTCGCTGTCCCAAAAACTGAGGCATTTAAAAAAATAATCACGCGGTGGTTACGCTGCTCGGTACAATTGAAAAACTATTAATGTGCAGTTCAATATACGCAACATGTGGTAGGAATGTGGTAAAATGACAAATGACGTGTATGTTAAATGAACGGAAGAGAGATTCGCATAACTACACAATGCACTACCCGATCTATGACATAGGGAGGAGGAGGGGGGCGGGGGGACTTGAATTTGATTGTGAGAATATTTTGGTGCATATGACAAATATATTTGCCACGACCCTTTGTTTATGTAACCCCCCCTCCCACACACACACCCAACGGTCATCAGTGTTTTTAGGATTTCTTTTTTGGAGAAAAGTTGAAAATCATCGTTGATCCTCCTTTGCAAAATAAATTGTCTTCATATCAATAACTGTTTTATCAGAATAATACTGTCAATTAACCGTTGTTACTTGTACCATAACGCACATCGAAATGACTGATTTGAACCGAACCTATCCCACCGATAGGCGGGGATGTACACATATGTCTGAGTTACCCAACACATATCTTCAACGAATACCTGCAAGAATCTGGCGCAAACATAGTCGCAACACTGGGGTCACACAACCCAAACCATTGGACTCCGGCACCATGTCGGCCTGGCAGATCGCACGATTCAAAACCACAACTTGCTGACCACCAGACTATCTCAGTACCCTCTCCCACTTCCCCCTCACCCTCCAACCCTATTCCCTCATCCCCCCAACTCCAACGCTCTGGCCGAACCCTCTCTTCTGCCCGGCCGACAGAATTATGTAAGTTAATGTCCAAAGAACACGACGTTACCGGATAATAATCCAAGTCCGAGGGTGAAACCCAAGGACCCTTTGTTATCCAGTAATGTCATTTTCCGAGGACAGTAACTTACGTAAAATCCACGTCCTTAGGACTCAAACACTACAGTACAGAAACATAATGTCGTGAGATAACAATAGTGACGTCACCAGTGGATTTTACCCAAGATGCTCATCATCCCAACAACACCAGTTTCGGGAAAGGTTATTTCCAGGTGCGAGATAAGTATTATTTCACTCACCGCTGAGTTGACATCTCCTATTATTATGATGCTGATCGTCAAGAGCAGAACTCCAGCCGCAGGGCATCTCATGACTGGCGGGGCGAAAATAGCCACGAGTTCTAATAAGACAACGGCACTATCTGTATATATATATCTAGAGTTTGTAAATATCAGAATGGGAAACTGACAACACAGTGTCTTGAAACAGACACCCTGGGCTAGCCCTGGGCACGCGCATCTAATCGGTCTGTTCGCTTGTGTGCGTCTCACTGTGAGCTGTTTTGTCTTCAGTATGAAAGGACGAGACTCTCTTTTTGTTTCTGGCGGTGTACTAGTGTGTGTCAGAGTGAGTAGATGAGCTGCCACTGACTGGCACGCAGGCGCTCCTTCTACAGGCGTATCTCTCCTGAAAGCAGCTGAGCGCGACGAAGTAGACGGCGAGTGATAAATATCGGTTGATGGTAAGAGGAAAAGACACTAATCTATTTGAACCATCCCCTCGGAATATCTGAATTGATCAATATACGCTGGCATTTTTTAGCTAGCACCTATCCATATTATCCGTAAACATATGTATGATTAGTGATGACCATGATATACATCAATTAACAGTTACACTTCTATTAGGTTGCCGAGCTGCCTGGAATTGATCTATCTGCTTTTAATTTAATTCAGTGTGTTTGTTGTGACGTCAAGGACGAACAACGACGACGGCAAAGAGGGACGTATTTCCGGTATCACAATTAGTTTGGTCTATAAATTAAAGCATTTCTCAGGCTTACTTGATTGGCAAAGGCCTTCTTGACTGGCATGTCCGTGCGTGCTGGTTACCTTCTGGCTGCTATGGTTGGTTGGTTGGTTGGTTGGTTGTATATGCAGGACGCTTTAACCACTGTTGGTCATATCGCGTCAATGGGAGAGGGAAGGGAGAGCGGAGCCATGTCCCCGGGGGTAACCCCCTACTCTTTGCGAAGAAAGACTTGGGATCTTTATCCTGCGATCACACAGACATGGCCACAGCGGGGTGCGAACCAACGATCCACGTGTCGTTAGGCTCTCAGGTGACCAGAGAACTCAATCTTAGATTGCGTCAGCCGTAGGGTTAAAATGACGTAAAATGTAAAATCCGGATTATGTCTTCGGTCCACTACAATACTCTTGACTTAAACAATTGACTGGACTGACTTTATTTGTGACGTATTTAACCCCTCAGATCCAGATTTGACACATTAGATCCAAACTGACCCCTAAGATCTATATTTGGCATAATTGATACCTCAGATCCATATTGACCCCTCAGATCCGGCAGCTCTAAAACTGTCGCTATAGTGAGCATACTCTCAATTGTTGGCCCCATCCCAAAAGTAAAATCACTCTTTAGTTTCGCCCCCAGGCTCAACGATCTCGCTCGGTGGACAGCTAAAACCAAACTGCCCGTTTATTTAGTTTCGGTCTACATTTCTAGTTTCTACATCCCTACCATGCACATTAGTTTCATAGCAACCAACTGAATCATCCCACCACCCCAGCTTGAACCCCCCTGCCCCGCCCCGCCCCCCCACAACAGTATGCCTACACTGGCACCGCGGTCGCTGTCACAGCCCGCGACAGTGAAGAGCCTCGCTGTAATGTTGTGATGATAAGAAGATTAGCGAGGCGCGCTCTGTTGACATCTTGATAAGCCAAGTGACGAGTCCCCGGCCACACATCATTGAAGTCGACCAGCTGTTTTTAATAGTTAATAGCTCTCCTAGGGTCCTATGTGAAAGCTTAGCCATTTTTTGCAGACAAACTAATTAGACGATTTGCAACATTCAAAGCCGTGATACAAGTTACCGACGGGCTCAATACGTGACATAATGTACAGCGTCATTAAATGAACACTGTGAACGTTAAAGCGACTTTCCCGATTGTTATTCCCATCTACCAATGGTTAAGGAACAAACAAAAACAATCGTGTGACCTTGACCTTTTACCTACATACCCGCTGACGAACTTGAGCGAGCCATGTCGGATACCTATCGATGGGTAAAGTTACAGAACGAAATGTTGTGTTTTTCGATCTACAGAGCTCGCGCGCGCACACACACACACACACACACAGACAAGGCATATCACCCTGGCGACTGAGAGAGAGCTTATGGCTCAAATGGACATCCGATGACGCATGACGCATGATGCATGGGGGTCGTCTCGCTGCACATTATAAATCAAACCGGGACCTTCTGGCCCGATTATTAAGAGAATTACAGCGTTTCGTAGCTTTCCATTCATCCTCAGTTAGGGCCCGCGCGGGGGGGGGGGGGCAGGAAGAGTCGGCTCTCGGTTTACGGTAAGAGCACCATGCAGCAAGCAGCAGAACGGCAGCGGACCGGCCAGCAATAAAAAGGGCAGGGGTGTAAGGTACGTTTGTAAATTTCACTATTTCGCTGTGAATTATATATTATATCTTGATGAATACTTTTTCGATTCTCCAATAAGAAGCATTATTTATAGATACAATGTGATAAAAGTGAAGCAGTAATAAAGTGATTGACTGACTTATTCTGAGCGAACCCAAGTACAAATTTTGTTTAATGTATTTAAAACATCACCTAATATAGTCCACCCTGCCTTCAGTACATTGAAAGATAATGTGTTAGGGCGTGAGTCACTTTGCACATATTACACATATTGTGTTCTCGTTGAACAATTTGAACTGGTTAGAACCGCATCACAGATGACGATTAAAACACCTAAAATTAAGCTCTGCGATAAAAAAGACCACTAACACCTAACATGCGATTCCTGTAGAAGGTATGGTATGGTCAGGCATCTGCAGGAGGTAAATCGACTACATGACCAATACGACCTTTACTGTCTGCATGGAAGAATTATTATTAGTACACTGCAGGAACACATGCACAAATAAGGCAACGGCACTGATAGGATTCGAGCGCCTACCCACCGCACGCGAGCGCGCCCCGTTAACCACTGCGACTCCGCGACCTGAATTAAAGCTTGTCTTCGGAACTTTTACTGTATGGACATTGCAATAACTAGGGAGTGACCTGGGCCGCGCCAGTAACTAGGGACGAGACGACAGCCTAAACCAGACCCGTGCTCTCCGGCCTCCCCCTCGAGTTTTTCTACTTGGTTCCAAGGTTACGTCAGTGTGACGTTACCGCAGCATAACACCAACAACGTTCTACCAACACCTTACCATACCTTCATGTGATTAGTGTACAACGTTCATATAACGTTATTAACACGTTATGCTGTAACGTTGTGAATGTAACCAATGCGCAATTAAACTGCAACGTTATACAGACGTGTCGTGTTTGCTGGGTTCCTATTGAAAACTGTTCAGGAACTCAGGGTTGTAGGTCGACATGGTGGCCCCAGAGACTCGGACAGCTTATTCCTTGGTCGGGGTATTTCTGAAGCATAAAAGTGAACAGTAGCCTAACCTATGTCATTGCGCTCTTGTTGGATGTTGGTGCTTTATGCCGTCCCTTTGCACAGTGTGGTGCAATTGCGACATCATGAGGTGGCACAACGGATGACGCAAGTCTACAGTGCATGTGGGGGTTAGGGGCTAAGTCGCGAGTTCATTTTGTAGCGCAAGACCTGGGTATAGGTATGTGCTTCCCATCCGGTTGTTAATTGGAACATAATACATAATAATTGTGCTTATTATCTGGTATCACATCAACCACCCCAATCATCAGAGGGAACAAACCGAGCAGGGGATCATGTCATAGAGACAACCACCTCAGTCATCAGAGTAAACAAACAAAACAGAGGATCACGCCATAGAGACAACCACCTCAGCCATCAGAATGAACCAACCGAGCGGAAGATCATGTCATCGAGTAAAATACACCTGCCACCAGAGTTAACAAATCGAACCGAGGATCATGTCATAGAGACAACCACCTTAGCCATCAGAGTGAACAAACCGAGCAGAGGATGATGTCGTAGATACAACTACCTCAGCAATTAGAGTGACTCAACCCAGGAGAGGATCATGTCGTAGAGAGAACTACCTCAGCAATTAGAGTGACTCAACCCAGGAGAGGATCATGTCATAGAGACAACTACCTCAGCAATTAGAGTGACTCAACCCAGGAGAGGATCATGTCGTAGAGACAACTACCTCAGCAATTAGAGTAACCCAACCCAGGAGAGGATCATGTCGTAGAGACAACCACCTCAGCAATTAGAGTGACTCAACCCAGGAGATGATCATGTCGTAGAGACAACTACCTCAGCAATTAGAGTGACTCAACCCAGGAGAGGATCATGTCATAGAGACAACTACCTCAGCAAACAGAGTGACTCAAACCAGGAGAGGATCATGTCGTAGAGAGAACCACCCCAGTCATCATAGTGAACAAACAAAGCAGAGGGTCATGTCATAGAGAAAACCACCTCAGCCATCAGAACGAACAAACAGAGCAGAGGATCATGTCATAGAGACAACTACCTCAGCCATCAGAGTGAACAACCAGAGCAGAGGATCATGTCATAGAGACAACTACCTCAGCAATTAGAGTGACTAAAACCAGGAGAGGATCATGTCGTAGAGACAACCACCTCAGCCATCAGAGTGAATAAATCGAACAGAGGTTCATGTCATAGAGACAACCACCTCAGCCATCAGAGTGAACAAACAGAGCAGAGGATCATGTCATAGAGACAACTACCTCGGCAATTAGAGTGAACAAAGCGAGGAGAGGATGATGTCGTAGAGACAACTACCTCAGCAATTAGAGTGAACAAACAGAGCAGAGGATCATGTCATAGGGACAACCACCTTAGCCATCAGAGTGAACAAGCCGAGCAGAGGATCATGTCGTAGAGACAACTACCTCAGCAATTAGAGTGAACAAACAGAGCAGAGGGTCATGTCATAGGGACAACCACCTTAGCCATCAGAGTGAACAAACCGAGCAGAGGATGATGTCGTTGAGACAACTACCTCAGCAATTAGAGTGAACAAACAGAGCAGAGGGTCATGTCATAGAGACAACTACCCCAGCAATTAGAGTGACCCAACCCAGGAGAGGATCATGTCGTAGAGACACAACTACCCCAGCAATTAGAGTGACCCAACCCAGGAGAGGATCATGTCGTAGAGACAGCTACCTCAGCAATTAGAGTGACCCAACCCAGGAGAAGATCATGTCGTAGAGACAACTACCTCAGCAATTAGAGTGACCCAACCCAGGAGAGGATCATGTCGTAGAGACAACCACCCCAGTCATCAGAGTAAACAAACAGAGCAGAGGGTCATGTCATAGAGACAACCACCTCAGCCTTCAGAGTGAACAACCCGAACATAGGATCATGTCATAGAGACAACCACCTCAGCCATCAGAGTGAACAAACAGAGCAGAGGATCATGTCGTAGAGACAACTACCTCAGCAATTAGAGTGACCCAACCCAGGAGAGGATCATGTCGTAGAGACAACCACCCCAGTCATCAGAGTAAACAAACAGAGCAGAGGATCATGTCATAGAGACAACCACCTCAGCCTTCAGAGTGAACAAACCGAACATAGGATCATGTCATAGAGACAACCACCTCAGCCATCAGAGTGAACAAACAGAGCAGAGGATCATGTCGTAGAGACAACTACCTCAGCAATTAGAGTGACCCAACCCAGGAGAGGATCATGTCATAGAGACAACCACCTCAGCCATCAGAATAAACAAACAGAGCAGAGGGTCATGTCATAGAGACAACCATCTCAGCCATCAGATCGAACAAACAGAGCAGACGGTCATGTCATAGAGACAACCACCTCAGCCATCAGAGTGAACAAATCGAACAGAGGTTCATGTCATAGAGACAACCACCTCGGCCATCAGAGTGAACAAACAGAGTAAAGGATCATGTCATAGAGACAACTATATCAGCCAATTTTTGTGGAATGGAATGTAAATGTCATTTTGCCTCATGTTCGCATTACGTTGTCTATTTCTTTCATTAATTTCGTCTCTTTTTCTCTCATTTTCCATATGACTCCTCCTTTCGGTATTTTCAATGCGCCACTCTGTGAAAGTAACTGATGCGATTTCGAAAGAAAACCATGTCTAGATTTTTTATTAATCAGCATAAAACTGTTCGAATAAAGTGGATTAATACAGTATTTACTATGCTCTTTAACGGTAGTTTGCAAAAACACACGTAACCACGTGCTATTTCACGTTATAACGAACTTTTCCAATGCCACAGCACCACCGTTCTCGCTTCCCGCTACCCTGCACCATTTCCCACTTCACCCCCAAACGACAGTGGCCTGCCAGCCTGCATGCTCCCCCAACGTCTCTATCTCCTTATAAAGGAAGGAATCAGCAGAAGGAGCAAAAGGGGGAGAAGTCAGAGAAAGAGGAAAAATCTACAATTTGGCTAAGGGCATGGAGGTGTGATGATGTCGTATTACTTCTCATCCATGATCCCCTTTAGGAGGACAACAAGTACAAAAATACCCGCGTGGGTTTCATTGGGAACCACGGCCGGGTGGGCCGTAAAGAAGCCACCACCTTCCGGAGTCTGCACACGCAGATCAGGGGGGCTCTAAGTCCTTGCCCGCTTGGTTGGTCTGATAGGTGGGTGGCTGATTGGATAGCTGGCTGGATGGCTGTATGTATGTATGGGTGGCTGGCTGATTGGATGACTGGATGGGCGGATGGATGGGTGGGTGGCTGGATGGATGACTAGATGGCTGGATGGCTGGATGGCTGGATGGATGATGGCTGTATGGATGGGTGGCTGGATTGCTGGATGGCTGGATGGCTGGATGGCTTGAAGCCGAGATGGCTGGATGGCTGGTTGGACAGCTGGCTGGATACATGGATGACTTGCGGCATGACTGATTGGTTGGGTAGCTGGTTGTATGGACGGACGGCTGGCTGCATAGTTAAATGGCTGGCTGGTTAGTTGGACGCATGTCTGACTGGCTGCATGAATGGATGGCTTGCTAAATTGTAGGATGGCTGGATAGATGGCTGGCTGGCTGACTGGCTGGCTGGCTGGGTGGGTGGCGGGTCTCGCAGCTATTAGACCATGCAGCTCACCCTCCTAAATGGTCTTCGCGTCGTTGCCCCTGTCACTCTGGCCCTCAGCGTGGCACGTGCATGGCTCTAGTCTTCACCATCGGCTGCCGCAGGCACTCCTCTTCTGTCACAGTCCTAGTCATTCATGGCATAAGCATGTCAAGACGATGAATAACTACATGGCTAATGACATACATTTTAGGATCATTTATTCCCAATTGTCAATGTGAACAATCCATTCCCCGTTTTTCCTTCGCTGCCACTGCTCAATTTAAAAGAAACGCATTTGAAGCTTGAAGAAAGTTGTTTTACATACATTGCAACGCTAATGTCTATCTGACATATTCATCCCGGATTATTGTAATGCTCTGCCTCAGATCGAGGAAACAGCACGGCCCAACAATGCCTGAAACAGCCACTTTAACCCATCAATTCTTGCCAGGTCTGCCCGGTTGAAGGTCTTTTCAATATTTTGGCGGATGTCTTCGAGGAAGGAAAGTTGTCACATCAATGATGACCAATCAATTAAACATCCGATTGAAACATTAACTTAATAAGCCATTCCTACGTTAACGGTTAAGACAAATACAATTTGTCTATCGACAGGCCGAAAACAGAGAGGGGTCCATGCATTAAAATGGCGTACAAACTTCAATATACAATAAAATATATTTATTTATGTTTGTTTTGTTTTGAGATTAATTAACTCTCTACCACGCACGCGCCTATCTGCCCTTTGTGTAAGTAAAAATGCGTTGCTTCTTGTGAGGTTAAGAGGGCAAACTAACCTACCCCCTTAGAAAATATGTTCTATTTAATAGCTTTTGGAAATAGCTTTTAATAGCTTTTGGAAATGCCACTCACAGATACATACAAAAAAAAGATATTAGATTACTATTCCAATTTGTTTCGGGCTGACATCTGATTCAGCAGAGGCTGCCCGGACTAAGTGGGTGTAGTGCGCCTTTAAAGAATCGTTTAGTAAGTGAATAACGTACCTTATATCAGGAGAAAAAGTAACTTCGGACGTCAGTGCCTCATTGAAAGATGCGATATATAACGCTAAGGATGACATCCACACTGTCCACTTATGTTTCGGTGACCTATTAAAACTTCAGTATACGTAGGCGACCACTCCATCACCTACCCCCCCCACCCCTCGCACCTGATCTTCTGATTACCAATCAACCTTTGACCTTAAATCCAGCATCATCCTAAGTACTCAGAGGCCTGGCAACTTTTGTTTACCCGAGCTGCCTTAGCATTATTCTTATTTATTGTTCTTGTTCCCTTGAATATCTCGTCCGGTATGTCTAATATATGTCCTAATATGTATATTTGTAATTCCATTCCAAAAGCAATTACAGTAAGGCAATGTTTTATCGGCTCGAAGTGAGCCTGTAAAATTGTCAACATCAATATACTTGTTGAATGAATAATTTAGAAACTGTAAGGAAAACAAAACAATGAGGACTCTAACGACCTATTAGAGAATGGAGTCGTTGAACATACGTGAGTTTAAAACAAGGGTGTATGTTAGGGGATCGGTACCTGCTCCGCTTCAACAGAATTATCCCCCGGCATATAGTCGGAAAACACAGATAATAAGGCCATTTGTCCTCATAGTATCACGATTGTAGATTGATAATTGCCACGTCGCAAACTGTCCTTCCATTACAAAATGTTACAAATGGCGGACAGTTTGTGACGAAACACCCGGCCGACATTTGGCGAGGGGACATATTCACGCAATGGTGGGGGGGGGCGTGAAGCATCACCCATGAGTAACAATCAATAAGGCCGGCCCTCTAAGCCTGGATGATGAACGAACTCGGCCACTAGCGGGCAGTCAAATGAAAAGGTAAACGATAATTACCCTATATATAAGAATTCACTGTAATTCCCAATCCCGACCGAGCGGTTAAAGGGGCAGGGTCGATCTCATGACGCACCATAAAGAGGTTAGCGACTACCTACTTTGCGTTATAGCTGGAGGTTGTCTCGCGGAATGAATTCTTAACAGTAGAGGCAGCCTTCTGGGGAAACCCGTGAAACGAGAAATCAAGGCCGCGATCTGCGGATGAATTGCGGCAGTTCCAAGCCGCGCAGGAGACAACTATCCTCGGCCAGTGTTTCATGGAGACATAGCATCCAAACATATTGATATATCTCTTGCAACGATTGTCTCCGTAACAAAAAACCATGATTGAAGTTTTAATCGCAGCTATTTATATTAGAGATGATCGCACGCTCTTGTTTTGCTCACACAGTAGGGGACATTTCCGGTTTGAATATAATTAGAGTATCGCCCGCTGATTGGTCAATCGCGGACACACCAACAAGTGTTGCGGCCTGGTTAAGCAGTCACTACTCAATGTTATTGTGAGCTACAGACCGGACGGAAAATCCTGAAATTTGGAGGATAGCCAGTTGAGTATTATATGAATCGTTAACGCAGTGTTAGAGGCCAGGCTGGCGGCTTCCTCTAAGATGGTACAAGGATTTTATTAATCGTATCCAACGGGGAATGCACCCTCCAAAGAACCGGCGGGTCTTCATTTATCGGTGCGATGCCCCCACACCACGTGGTACTTCAATCACAATGATTGTTTTCGTGGTGTTTGTTGTCTTTCGGTGGGAGCACCGCACCTTCGAGATCTTCCGAGATACAACAACAGCATTCATTCACCCTTCAAACGGGTAAATCAAGCGACTCATTAACCAAGCGCTTCCCTCTGTCTGTGTGTCCAGCACGATCAGCATGTCTTCCAGCAGGCCTCGCACAGAATGCCGCCACGGCTGTAATGGAGAGGCTGGAGGCCGCAGGTGTTTCTCACAACATCTAGAGCTAATTCAATTAGACAGTGGCAGGAAGGCGTATGGGGAGAAGTGCGGCGGTGGTTGTTGGTGTCCACACTCGGCTCAGAAAGATGGGTCAGAAAGAACGAAGCTAACGATTTTTTAATACTGTAAAATCAAGGGAATCGATATATTAGTTTTATATTCGTGATGATATGCGGGTTATATGAAAAACTTTCCTAATTTCAACTTTCCAAGCAAAGACCAATTTATTTCACGTATGCGCACAAATAATACAGTACTGTATTAATAAATAATCTAGGTGTATGCTGCAACCATGCAACAGAGTTAAGTACACAGTTTATCATAAATAGCGCAACCTGTAATGTACATGTGTGTATATATGTTCCGTCGACCCCTGGCGTGAAAGTGCAATAAAGATACACACACGTGAAAACAACGTGTAAGTTAATGTCCGAGGAACACGACATTACCGGATCATAATGGAGTCCAAGGGCAAAGAGAGAGAACCCATTGTTATACGGTAATGTCGTTTTCCGAGGTCATTATCTTATGTAAAATCCACGTCCTTATGATTCAAACCCACTACATGACAGAAAAATAATGTCGTGAGAGAACAAGACAGTGACGTCATCAGTAGATTTTACAGAGGTGGTTAAATACGGCTTGTCGTGGTACTGAACCTGATGACAATATTTATAATGTCCATCACATCAATCGAATGAAATCGTCCATTATTATTATATAAACTAGGTGTCTTCATAATGGCATCCTCCTATGTGTTTCACAACAACGCTTGAGACGCGAACTGGCATATGACACCATGTTTTCGGGATGTATGGGATCAGATCTCAATGGAACTGTGGTCATGGCGACGCATTTCGTGTGGCGACTCCGGTGTTGGTGGCTCGGTTGACCCGTTATAGCTGATGGCTGGCAGCGACCGAAACTCCGCGTTCGATCCCAGGGTTCCCCTTCTATTTGACCGGTTCCTGCGCCACTCCATCCACGCGCGCATGCGCAGCCGGAAATACGGGTGTGAGATCGAGTAAATAATCGGATTGTACAACGAGGAGGCCTTGGCGAAGAGCGCCGGAAGCATGGTGACGTAAGGGTCTTGGACCCCCGTATGTCCCAGCACCCCCGCCACGGCAATCACGCTGTACGGCGTCCAGGCCAAGCAAAACAGGAAGAGCACCAGCGCGCATGTGCGAGTCAACCGCACGTCTAGGCGCTGGGCGTTTTGGGTTCCGCCGGAAACGGAAGTGATGGAGTTTTGACGGACCTTGGACGAGGCGATCTCCCGCTCGTGCGCCCAGACGGCCTTGAGGAGCATACCGTAGCACACTAAGGTCAGGGATAACGGCAGCAGGAAGCCGCCCACGCATATCGCCACGACAAAGGAGCGCGTCGGAAAGTCCTGGGTGACGTAGTCAAAGGAACACGAGGTGCCGAATCCATCGGGGATGAAGCGGTTCCAGCCTAGGAAAGGGGCCAGGCACCAGCTCAGCGCGTAGAGCCACACAAAGCCGATGAGGTAGACGTATTGCTGCGGACTCAGCAGGCGGTTGGGTGCCATCAGGTTTCTGATCGCCAGATAGCGCTCCAAGGCCATCGCGGCAATGGTACCGATCGAGGCTAAACCGGATGTACCCATCGTCAGCGCGTACGCATCACAGCCTGAAAGGAAGGAAGTAAGGAAGGAAGGAGAGGTACATTGATCAGAACCAACATGTGAGCATTCAAGGGACATCACCCCCACCCCACCCACCCTAGCCAGCCGCTTATATAGCACGTACACGTGACCTCCGTTGCATAACGTCACCCATTGATAAGACCCTGCTGTGATATTATTAATAACCATAACGATCAACCTGTAACTGGTGGATGGGGGGTGGGGTGGGTAGGGGGTGGGAGTGAGATGGGTAGCACCGAGCCTCAAACAGAGATAGCGGGGTGTGGGGTGGGGTGGGGTGGGATGGGGTGGGGTGGGTAGGGGGGCGGCAGCGAGCCTCAAGCCGGGTGTGGGGTGGGGTGGAGCGTACAGAACGAGTCACCGTATCGGCTTCGGTGGCCAGTCGTAGGAGTGGATTAGGATCGAGTCACAGCAGAGGGGCGTGGGTGACTAAGAACGAACCCCCTCCCTCCCTCCACTCTGCCCACCCCCTTACCTCCACTCTGCTACCCCCTCCCTCTACTCTGCTACCCCTCCCTCCACTCTGCACACCCCCTCCCTCCACTCTGCACACCCCCTCCCTCCACTCTGCCCACCCCCTCCCTCCACTCTGCTACCCCCTCCCTCCACTCTGCTACCCCTCCCTCCACTCTGCACACCCCCTCCCTCCACTCTGCACACCCCCTCCCTCCACTCTGCCCACCCCCTCCCTCCACTCTGCACACCCCCTCCCTCCACTCTGCACACCCCCTCCCTCCACTCTGCACACCCCCTCCCTCCACTCTGCACACCCCCTCCCTCCACTCATGCTACCCCCTCCCTCCACTTTGCTACCCCTCCCTCCACTCTGCACACCCCCTCCCTCCACTCTGCACACCCCCTCCCTCCACTCTGCCCACCCCCTCCCTCCACTCTGCACACCCCCTCCCTCCACTCTGCACACCCCCTCCCTCCACTCTGCACACCCCCTCCCTCCACTCTGCTACCCCATCCCTCCACGCTGCCCACCCCGTCCCTCCACTCTGCCCACCCCGTTCCTTCCCTCCACTCTGCCCACCCCGTTCCTTCCCTCCACTCTTCCCACCCCGTCCCTCCACTCTGCCCACCCCGTTCCTTCGATCCACTCTTCCCACCCCGTCCCTCCACTCTGCCCGCCCCGTCCTTCCCTCAACTCTTCCCACCCCCTCCCTTCACTCTGCTCACTCCTCCCTCCACTATGCCCACCCCACCCCATCCCTGCCTCCAATCTGCCCACCCCGTCCCTCCACTCTGCCCACCCCGTCCCTCTACTCTGCCCACCCCGTCCCTCCACTCTGCCCACCTCCTCCCTCCCTCCACTTTGCACACCCCCTCCCTCCACTCTGCTACCCCATCCCTCCACTCTGCTACCCCATCCCTCCACGCTGCCCACCCCTCCCTCCACTCTGCCCACCCCGTCCCTCCACTCTGCCCACCCCGTCCCTCCACTCTGCCCACCCCGTTCCTTCCCTCCACTCTTCCCACCCCGTCCCTCCACTCTGCCCACCCCGTCCTTCCCTCAACTCTTCCCACCCCCTCCCTTCACTCTGCTCACTCCTCCCTCCACTATGCCCACCCCACCCCATCCCTGCCTCCAATCTGCCCACCCCGTCCCTCCACTCTGCCCAACCCGTCCCTCCACTCTGCCCACCCCCTCCCTCCCTTCACTCCGCCCACCCCCTCCTTCCACTTCGCCCACCCCCTCCCTCCCCGTCGAGGTCCAGTCAGACTGGTTCAGTGCAAAGTGTCTCGTAACCCCCAAGGGCCGAGCCATCGTGCCTTAAATTCAAGGCCGGGAGCCCAGATTAATAGAGACAATTGACAAAAAAATTCGGCAGGCGTCTCGGGGGTTTGACGAGGCGCCGAAAAGCAATCTCCTCGCAGTTGACTCGGGGTGCCAGGCTGATGTAACGGGCCCGGGTAGTGCAGCAAGGTTGTATCGATGGGGCTGCTAGTGCCTACTAGTGCGAAAAAAACTGCGAAAAAGAACTTCCCGGGATAAAAAATTGAGGGAGAATGAATTACTGGCACCATTTAATTAGAATAATTCTGCCAGTCGAGGCTTTAATTAACGTCGGTCTTTAATGGCAACATTAAACATTGTCGCAAGTGCTTCGCTCAAGAGGCCTAATAAAGGACGAAGCCCTTCACTCTCCTCCCTCCCAGGCCTTCCACTACCCCCCGCTCTAGGCCCCACCTCTATCCTCTCATGCCTTCCACTACCCCCCGCTCTAGGTCCCACCCCTATCCTCCTATGCCTTCCACTACCCCCGCTCTACGCCCCACCCCCATCCTCCCATGCCTTCTACTACCCGCCACCCTACGCCCCACCCCCATCATCCCATGCCTTCCACTACCCCCCGCTCTAGGCCCCACCCTTATCCTCCCATGCCTTCCACTAGCCCCCGCTCTAGGCCCCACCCCCATCCTTCCATGCCTTCCACTACCCCCCGCTCTAGGCCCCACCCCCATCCTCCCATGCCTTCCACCCCCCCCCCCGCCCTAGGCCCCACCCTTATCCTCCCATGCCTTCCACTACCCCCCGCTCTAGGCCCCACCCCCATCCTCCCATGCCTTCCACTACCCCCCGCTCTAGGCCCCACCCCCATCCTCCCACGCCTTCCACTACCCCCGGCTCTAGGCCCCACCCCCATCCTCCCATGCCTTCCACCCCCCCGCTCTAGGCCCCACCGCCATCTTCCCATGCCTTCCATCCCCCACTCTAGGCCCCACCCCCATCCTTCCACGCCTTCCACTACCCCCCGCTCTAGGCCCCACCCCTATCCTCCCATGCCTTCCACTCCCCCCTCCCGCTCTACGCCCCACCCCTATCCTCCCATGCCTTCCACTACCCCCCACCCTACGCCCCACCCCCATCCTCCCATTCCCTCCCACCCCTCCCACCCCAACCCGCCTGTTACCACTGTTGCCTACAGACGTGCTTACTTCTGTGCTTGCCACCATCGCCTACAGACGTGCTTACCGCTATTGCCTACAGACGTGGTTACCGCTATCGCCTACAGACGTGCTTACCGCTATCGCCTACAGACGTGCTTACCGCTGTGCTTGCCGCTATCGCCTACAGACGTGCTTACCGCTATCGCCCACAGACGTGCTTACCGCTATTGCCCACAGACGTGCTTACCACTATCGCCTACAGACGTGCTTACTGCTATCGCCTACAGACGTGCTTACCGCTATCGCCTACAGACGTGCTGACCGCTGTGCTTGCCGCTATCGCCCACAGACGTGCTTGCCGCTGTCGCCTACAGGCGTGCTTACCGCTATCGCCTACAGATGTGCTTACCGCTATCGCCCACATACGTGCTTGCCGCTGTCGCATACAGTCGTGCTTACCGCTATCGCCTACAGACGTGCTGACCGCTATCGCCCACAGACGTGCTTGCCGCTGTCGCCTACAGGCGTGCTTACCGCTATCGCCTACAGACGTGCTTACCGATGGGTCCGAAGAGCCAGTGGCCGTTGAAGCTGCTGGCTGCGGCCAGAGGGAAGGCCAGGGTGGCCAGGGCATCGGCGCACGCCAGGTTCACCACCAGGACGTTGCTCGCGTTGCGGCGCTGCTTCCGTCTGCAACGAGCGACGTCCGGCAAGTCAATAGCAACAGAAAATGTCTTTCATTTCATTCGTCTTCATTTTTTGGCGATTTTTGTTTTTGATGGGTTTGGTTGGGGTGGGGTGCAGGGTAGGGGTCAAGGAGGGAAGGAGGGGGAAGGGGAGGGGATGAGAGAGGGAGGTGTCGGAGAGAGGGGGGGGGTGTAAGAGGAAAGGGGGAGGTGTGCGAGGGAGGCAGAGAGGGGGGGTGTTGTAGGAAGGGAGTGGGGAGGTGTGGGAGAGAGGGGTAGGGGAGGGAGGGATGGGGAGGTGTGGGAGAGAGGGGGGAGATGTGGGAGACCGCGGGAGGAGAGAGAGGTGGGAGGTGTGGGAGAGAGGAGGGGAGGGAGAGGGAGGGAGAGGGAGGGGGGGGGGGGGTGCTCGGCGATGCGTTAGAGGCTACGCAATGAGGACACGCTCGCTATAGACAAACACTAAAAGCTAAAGCTATCCCTCTATGCAAGACGAATCACTGAATTTAATGGTTATATCAGAATTATGACCGTCCAAGTAGGCTTATGAGCGAAGTTGACGAACCTTAATGCGGATACGGAAATTTGTTGAGTGACTGTGAGTGTCAGGCTCAGTGTCAGGCTCAGTGTCAGGCACAGTGTCAGGCTCAGTGTCAGGCACAGTGTCAGGCTCAGTGTCAGGCTCAGTGTCAGGCTGTGAGTGTCAGGCTCAGTGTCAGGCTGTGAGTGTCAGGCTCAGTGTCAGGCTCAGTGTCAGGCTCAGTGTCAGGCTCAGTGTCAGGCTCAGTGTCAGGCTCAGTGTCAGGCTGTTAGTGTCAGGCTCAGTGTCAGGCTGTGAGTGTCAGGCTCAGTGTCAGGCTCAGTGTCAGGCTCAGTGTCAGGCTCAGTGTCAGGCTCAGTGTCAGGCTCAGTGTCAGGCTGTTAGTGTCAGGCTCAGTGTCAGGCTGTGAGTGTCAGGCTCAGTGTCAGGCTCAGTGTCAGGCTCAGTGTCAGGCTCAGTGTCAGGCTGTGAGTGTCAGACTCAGTGTCAGGCTGTGAGTGTCAGGCTCAGTGTCAGGATCAGTGTCAGGCTCAGTGTCAGGCTCAGTGTCAGGCTCAGTGTCAGGCTCAGTGTCAGACTGTACTGTGAGTGTCAGGCTCAGTGTCAGGGTCAGTGTCAGGCCCAATGTCAGGCTCAGTGTCAGGCTCAGTGTCAGGCTCAGTGTCAGGCTCAGTGTCAGGCTCAGTGTCAGGCTCAGTGTCAGGCTCAGTGTCAGGCTGTGAGTGTCAGGCTCAGTGTCAGGCTCAGTGTCAAGCTCAGTGTCAGGCTCAGTATCAGGCTCAGTGTCAGGCTGTGAGTGTCAGACTCAGTGTCAGGCTGTGAGTGTCAGGCTCAGTGTCAGGATCAGTGTCAGGCTCAGTGTCAGGCTCAGTGTCAGGCTCAGTGTCAGGCTCAGTGTCAGACTGTACTGTGAGTGTCAGGCTCAGTGTCAGGGTCAGTGTCAGGCTCAGTGTCAGGCTCAGTGTCAGGCTCAGTGTCAGGCTCAGTGTCAGGCTCAGTGTCAGGCTGTCAACCGTGAAATTAAATGGCAAGAGTGAATTTGTGCACGTTAGGAAACGTCAAGCTTGGCGACCAGGCTTAACCCGATTACTCATGAGTTATCCCGATTATTCATGAGTTAACCCGATTATTCATGAGTTATCCCGATTATTCATGCGTTATCCCGATTATTCATGAGTTAACCCGATTATTCATGAGTTAACCCGATTATTCATGAGTTATCCCGATTACTCATGAGTTAACCCGATTACTCATGAGTTATCCCGATTATTCATGAGTTAATCCGATTATACATGAGTTATCCCGATTATTCATTAGTTAACCCGATTACTCATAAGTTAACCCGATTATTCATGAGTTAACCCGATTATTCATGAGTTACCCCGATCATTCATAAGTTATCTCTTCTCCAGTCACTTTCAAATATAAAAGCATAGCCTTATTATTTTACATTCGTTATATCATTTTAACCACAATGGAGTCGATTTTAGACCCACTATCGCTATCGTATCAAAATGACGGCAACACTGCTACATGTGCTTATGTGTTGAAGGGTTCCGCATATATTACGTAAGAAACTGACCAGGCGAGCATAATGGTGCTTCCTTTGTCGCAGAAATACAACTATTATTATCCTAAAATTTAAAATATAAAAGAGTTTCGGTCTGATCGAACGGATTTCAAGCATTATCGAGAAATGATCTTTTTATCTTTAATTGTATTAGCATTTTTTTTCTTAGATTTCAGTACTGTTCTAAAAATCTAACAAAAGCAAGCAACGATATTTTCACACTCACTCGATCATTCTCTGCCTTCGACTCCGCTAGGATTTCATTATATCTCTGTTGACGCCTACTTCCTCAATGCATTTTCACACTCGCTCGCCAGGGCGGCGCTGCGCAAATTGATGGGAAAATGCGCAGCGCAATTCTGCAAATTAGTACCGGGGACCTCATAACACACGGTACCAGAGGATGAAAAGAAAGAGTGCAGTCCCAATTATCACTTTGAAAGGCTAGGAGATGTTTTTGCTGTATTAAATACACAGCTCGTTATTTTTGTATTTTATTTTTGAAAATAATAATGTTGCAAGAAATTACAGCTGATTTGACCGATTTTTTTAAGTAGACTATACTACAGTTGTCTTCAAGAAGACTATACTACAGTAGTCTCCATAAAGACTATACTATAGTTGCCTTTCAGGGGACAATACTACAGTTGCCTTTAACAGGATTATGCCCAGCGCCATCTATCATCACCAGCCTACCTCTCTCCCTCCCTCAGCTCTACACACAGGATGTGACACCCAGCGCCCTCTATCATCACCAGCCTCCCTCCCTACCTCCCTCAGGCCTACACACAGGATGTGACACCCAGCGCCCTCTATCATCACCAGCCTCCCTCCCTCCCTCCCTCAGCCCTACACACAGGATGCGACACCCAGCGCCCTCTATCATCACCAGCCTCCCTTCCTCCCTCCCTCAGCCCTACACACAGGATGTGACACCCAGCGCCCTCTATCATCACCTCCCTCCCTCCCTCCCTCCCCCAGCCCTACACACAGGATGTGACACCCAGCGCCCTCTATCATCACCAGCCTCCCTCCCTCCCTCCCTCAGCCCTACACACAGGATATGACACCCAGCGCCCTCTATCATCACCAGCCTCCCTCCCTCAGGCCTACACACAGAATGTGACACCCAACGCCCTCTATCATCACAAGCCTCCCTCCCTCCCTCCCTCCCTGAGCCCTACACACAGGATATGACACCCAGCGCCCTCTATCATAACCAGCCTCCCTCCCTCCCTCCCTCAGCCCTACACACAGGATGTGACACCCAACGCCCTCTATCATCACAAGCCTCCCTCCCCCCCTCCCTCCCTGAGCCCTACACACAGGATATGACACCCAGCGCCCTCTATCATCACCAACCTCCCTCCCTCCCTCCCCCAGCCCTACACACAGGATGTGACACCCAGCGCCCTCTATCATCACCAGCCTCCCTCCCTCCCTCCCTCCCTCAACCCTACACACAGGATATGACACCCAGCGCCCTCTATCATAACCAGCCTCCCTCCCTCAGCCCTACACACAGGATGTGACACCAAACGCCCTCTATCATCACCAGCCTCCCTCCCTCCCTTCCTCAGCCCTACACATAGGATGAGACACCCAGCGCCCTCTTTCATCACCAACCTCCGTCCCTCCCTCCCTCAGCCCTACACACAGGATGTGACGCCCAGCGCCCTCTATCATCACCAGCCTCCATCCCCCCCTCCTACACCAGTTTTCTAAGAAGGCAAAGGCTATGTTGTGATATCATCTGCGGATATCTCTCTCGATGGCTGCATGGTTAGGCAGTCACGGGTTGTGAACAAAGCACGGGGGTGGCTTGGGACACGCCCCCCCCCCTCTCCCTTGCTCATCCCCTCCACCCCCCGCCCCCCTCCCACTGTCTCTCTCTCTCTCTCCTTTACTGATCTCTTCAATCAGTCAGTGCAAACCTAATGTCTCGCCTAAATCGCGCCTGCAATGCTATATATACACCACGCCTTTCGTGGTTGTTCTTTCCTCGGGTATCTCGTATTTTTACATGGGGTCCTTAGTCAAACAGCAGCACCATATGGCAACACCATAAATCTTGCATGCCTCTGGAAATTCTTTGGTTCTTCGTGCTGGTAATATCAAACAGAGACGCCATTGTTTGAGTCCCATTTTTTTTCCAGTTGAATTGGATGCAGTTTGGAAGTTTTTTCTGTTATATTAAAGTAAGAAGGTTTTGTTCCCACTTCACCAGGTGTATTATTTGTTCTACAATGAGAGGAACATTTTATTTTGTAAATTTCCATGCCTGATTTTTGACGATTTTAACATCAACCCTGTTACCTGCATTTCAGGTATGATCCATCCAACATTATTTTACTGTCCCGGAAAGTTTCTTCACCACAAAATAGCTTTCATGGGCACAAAAATGGCCAAAGATCGTTCCTTAATTCGGTGACAGTATTAGCCCTGCCATACATCCCTAGGTGATCTTAGCATAGCAAATAATTGTTTTCTTCTTCAAATAGGAACCCGCGATATTTAAAGAAATGATATCGCCGTGACAGCTCAGAGGGGATGGGAGCGGATGGGCGGCGCCCGGCGTGCCGAATTGGGGGGGTTAATGAATGTGGTGTTGGGCGAGGGGCATGAGCAAAGCAGGCGAGTTAAGGGGGGGGGGGCAATGGGGGCAAACACAAGTCACCTTTGATGGTAAATGACACCCCTTATAATATGGAGCAGTAAGTAAATGGCTGGGTGCCCCGGCGACCGCGAACGTGCCCGTCCTCCCCGCTGTCCGCCCTCCGCCATTAAGCTGTCCACCGCAGTTTGTTAGGCTGGCTTTCTTGTCATCCGTGTGACCCTTACAATGATTTTTGCTTCTGCGTCGACCGCCCCGACGCGTCAAAGAAGCATCTGTAAGCACTCTATCAGCACTCAGCAGGAAGGCGGGGAGCGGACTGTGCAATATAAATGCAATACTCTAAAGGAAGTAGCCATATTAGCCCTTTTAGCTGACGAAGCGTTTATTTGCTATCAATGCGTCAACCCCCCAATGCACAGATTTTCTGACACCCTAGTAGGTCGCAATATTTTTGTTAAGTCACCACCTGTCGAGAGAAACGCTGCTTTCCGGGGCATAGCCCAATTTGTGGGCGGGGTTGGCGCTAGCCAATCAGAGAGCGAGATCCAGTTGCGGTACAAGAGTGTTGTTTTCCCAATATGGCCCATGTACAACACATTATAAATAGCCGAAGCTTCTAGTCTAAACAAGCATATCAGACGGACACAATTCTTGAACTTGGAAAAAAGGGTGAGTCACGCGATTGTTAGCAGGCAGGCACCGCTCTGTTACTGCTCACAATTTGACGAAGGTTGTCACTAGATATCTTTTCGATAATGTGACCGAGGCTTCGGTGGCGCCATCTAGTCGTCGTCATGACCCCTAAACCAAAGTAGTGTAGGCAACGACCCCTAGCGAGTGTGAATGACAGTCACGTGCCAGAAAGGCGCGGGAAGCCAATTCGGCATTGACTGACAAAGGAACACACGGAAAGGACGGTCTGACTGGTACAAGTCAACCAATTCATAGGTGGTTCCAGGTAAATGTGTGTGTGTGTGTATGAAAGTCATGTGAATATATGTGTGATCGATAAGATATAAATCTAGTATTATGTTGTAAATATCTAACTAGTCATAATATATTGCTTATAAAATGTTACGGTAGTTCGATCATGTTCGATCAAATGTATCATGTCACGTGACGATCGATTTCTTTTCTCCAGGTGTTTTTCTTGTACGCTTGTCTCACCGAGGCAATAACAACGTGTGACGGAAGATTCAATAAACCCATCAGCTCAGTCTCAAGTGTCGTTCCTTATTGAGCCAGAACACCGTTACATAACTACACAAGTTCGGTATCATAAGAAAGCTTGTGACCTTGTGACCAAGAAGCACCGGATATTTTGGTGAACCTCATAGGACTCTTTGTGTTATTTGTTTTTTTTTGGAACAAACTCTTGTTTCTTTTGCACAGCAGTTTTTCGCTTCATTGCACATCACGATGGATTCACTGGAGTGGAACGGAGAACATAGCGTGTACCCTATTTTCTTCAAGGATATCGACTACATTTTGACAGCCAAGCGAGACGACCAGCGAGAGCCACTGAGCACCTATTCTGTGTGTGAAAGTATAATGAAGGCGATTGGCACTGGCAAGATCATAGGTGGCCAGGTACCAGATCCATCCACGAAGGGTTGCTGGCGTCTGTACCTGAAAAACAACGTAGCTCGGGCTGAACTACTCCTGAGGAGAGAGCTACGGCTGGGCATCACCACCATGCCGCTCTATGACGCTAATCCCTACGTTACAAAACAGAATACGCCTGAGGAACTCGGAGAGAAAATTACCATAACATTTCTCCCAATGTCAGTCGGAGGTGACGAAATCAAGAAGTATGTAGCACTCCGTAGCCCCTTGGTCCCCCGTAAGCAACACACTTACCATAAGGCGCAATGCAAGGGACCCAAATGGCCAATTAACTGGGTACATAACCGGCGATCGATATTGCTATGCGGAGGCTCCCGTCCACCCCCAGTGGCGGATCGAGGGGGGGGGGGGGTTAGGGGGGTTACAACATACATGTTAACATACATGTTAAAGTCCCAAGTCTTTAGAGAGCAACTCCCCCCCCCCCACCTTGGGAACCTGAACATACACTGTTAAAGTCGGGTTCTCTAGCCCCGCCCCCCGGTCACAAGTCTTCAGAGCACCTCCACCCCCCCGGTCGCCAGTTTTCAGAGAGCAACAGCCCTCTTGGGAACCTGTTCAACCCCACCCCCCCCCCCCCTTGGCAAATTCCTAGATCCGCCCGTGTTTATCGTGTTGACGGCCTTTTCAATGTGTTTTACCCTCCCACGTGCAGCGTCCCAAAAATGGGACGGTTAAAGGGAACCGCCAGCCTGGCCTCTAACGCAGCTTTACCGATTCATATAATACCCAATTGTCTATCCTCCAAATTACAGAATAGTTCGTCCTATCTATAGCTCAAAATTAAATTTAGAAGTGACCGCTGGGCACGATTTCGCTGCCTACCCAGGCGGCAGCCCTTTTTGGAGGTGTGTCCGCGCTTGACCAATCAGGAGGCGACACTCTAATTTATTCAAACCGGAAATTGCGCCTATTGTGTGAGCAAAACAAGAGCGCGTGATCATCGCTAATCTAAAGAGCTGCGATTCTAACTCCAATCATGGCATTGTTGCGGAGTCAATCGTCGCAAGACGTATATCAATTTGTTTGGACGGTACTTTTCTATATAAACACTAGATCTTGCTCTGCTGCGCGGCTTGGAACTGCCGCTGTTCATCTGTAAATCGCGGCCCTGATCTCTCTCTCTGCGAGTGATAACGTAAGGCGGTGCCACATGAATAGTCACAATACGCGTCACTGCTCCCGGCAAAATGGCGCTCTGCTTGACATTGCTGGAAGCGGGTTGCCTTAATTTTTTTCTCCTTACCAGTCGGCCGAAACGAAGCGTTAATACTCGCCAATTGAATTTAATGATGTATACTTTCGGTGCAGATCGCGATTAAATTGGGTTGGACATCCGCTTTAATTAATTTGGGTTAATTACTCAAATCAGTTCCAGTTTGGTGATTGAGTTCTAGTAAGTCCATAACGAAGCCAAAAAGGGTTAATAGTTTTCTGCCGTTATCATCTCTATGTTCATTAACAATATCTACTTTAATGTATTTGCGAAACAGAAAGGTTACACCTCTACTATATGCGGACGATGAGAAATTATGTAGAGATATGCCTTCCCATTCTCTCTTAAATATTAGTTCGTACTCGCATGTAGCATGGGTTTCCTGCAGGAAAGCGATATCAATGCGCTTATCTTGTAAGAAACTGAATATTGTGCGTTGTTTACAGCAGTTTCTAAGCCCCCGGCAGTTTAAGGTAAGAACGCTTAGATTCATATAAATATATATTAGCCAGTAAAATACTCGCTTCATCAACAGTAATATAGCTATGTTGCTTTAGCGATACATATATTCCGATTTGTTTATATATAGTATCCAACTTTGACATGTAGACAAGCTCGAGCTTTGACAAGCTCAAGCCAGGGCTTGTGGCTGCCCTCGGACGGGCGCGATTTGGAGGTTGACGATTTTCGCCACGACCTCTTCTGTCGTGGCATTCTTCGGAGTCACTTTGGCGAGTTTCAGCAGCTTCAGCAACACCCTGCGATGCGCTGATATTATCAGAAGATGCCTCATCCTGAGGTTGTTCTGGCTGCTTTCAGTGGGCTCGCGGATGACACTTCGCAACTCATCCCTTGTCTGCATAAGGATATTCCCTAGCAGATTGCGCCCAGGCCAGAAGGACACTTTGGTATACTTGGTATGGTCCGGATTCAGGCCTGCATGAAGCCCAGAAATTGTCTCTAGTTGCCTCCGCTATGATGGGCTTCGTGTCCAGAAGCGTTTTCTTGAAGGCTTCGCTCTGCTGAATTTGAGGCTGATGAGATGACGCATTTCCGCTTCACACTGCTGCTGCCACTGCTCAGTTTCGCTGATCTCTCTGCCAATGCGGCGTGCCTCTCCAGCATGAGCCGCTTGGATGATTCGATCGGCGATATCCGGGTTGTTGTTGAGTACCGCCTTACACCACTGAAATGCTCTTTCAACGCTGTCAAGGGTGTGCCCATACGCACTGAGATCGCAGCTGTGCATATTTGACAGCCCCATATAATGCCCCTTCTTAGCAGGACAATCTGCATGTCCAGCCTTATGCCCCACTCCATCACACGCTTTGCAGCGGTTGTTATACAACCTGCAACCCAGGCCACCCGTGGCAGTAAGGGGTGCAGGGGCGGATCTAGGAATTTGCCAAAGGGGGGGGGGGGGGTTGTTCAGGTTCCCAAGGGGGGGGGGGGGTGTTCAGGTTCCCAAGGGGGCTGTTGCTCTCTGAAAACTGGCGACCGTGGGGGGGGGGGGGGGTGGGGGGGGGGGTGGAGGTGCCTTGAAGACTTGAGACCGGAGGGGGGGGGGGCTAGAGAACCCGAATTTAACAGTGTATGTTCAGGTTCCCAAGGGGGGGGGGGTTGCTCTCTAAAGACTTGGGACTTTAACATGTATGTTAACATGTATGTTGTATGTTCTGGCTCCCAAGGGGTTGCAACCCCCCTAACCCCCCCCCCCCAGATCCGCCACTGAGAAACATAGATTCAATGCAAGGAGGTGTTTATTGACTTCACAAATATAACTCTGCTTTTGTACAGAACAGTAGTGTACCATAGAGAAGGCATAAGTAGATCTTTCCCACCTGTTACAACAACAAATTGTCTTGTCTCATTGTATCTGTGTAAGCGCTCGGGACATTTATCATGCAACCCGACATCACATTTTTGGGTAGTTTCCAGCTTGCATTGGGCTCAGCTGGGTTCGGTTGATCCCGATAATGTGACCACGCTGATCCTGACGCACCTACGAGGAGCCCCCTCGTCTCCATGGCAGCCAGGGTTCTCACTGGTCTGCAGACAGCGACATTGTTTGGATTGCATGCGCCGCTTGGTGTATCGCAGGAAATATACCTTCTTTTTTACACATGTCTCTGCGGAACCCCAGTAAGTTTAGGGGCCTCTCTACTGCTGCCGGACTCAGCTGGTATAGATGCTATGGATTCTGGACCGGAGTCTCCGGCCAGCAGGCAAAGAGTGGCCGAACCCATGTTTTGATCCTGACTGACATCCTATATTTGTTGAAGTTTTCGTTCATCCGATCCACCCCACCCATAATGGCATTGTAGGCTGCAATCATCTGTGGCTGGGGGATCTCCACTCTCCTACTCTCAGCCCTTGACCACCACCGTGCGGTTTGCTGCGGGGCCATCCCAATGAAATTGAAGGCCAATGTGATGACGCTACCCCCGGTATCTTCGTCCCCGTTGTCTCCATCGCTCAGTGCAGCGTTTTCGGGCGGACACATAACTACATCAGTCTGGCAAATTCTTCATTTGCGTTTTTTATATTATGGTAACCACTTCATCCAACGTACAACGTGTACAAACAAACGTAACACGCATGGTTGTTACATTTTCTTTGTAATTGCTATAGGTTTATCAGTACGTCCACTGGTGTCCAGCGTCCTATTTATGGGACGCCAGGTTCGTAGCAAATTTTGTAAGAAAATATTTTGAAGCAGATACTGGTAATAGGGTAATTTAATAGTCTTATTAATAGGCAGTAAAATCCACGCAACAAAACTTAGATGTGATTATCGTTGTTACGTGCAAATGCTTTACCCTTTTGCCGATGTCATGTTTTACAACTTGACAGCTAAATGCCGGTTCGTGCGTGACCTACATTCCATAAAACGCAACACTAAAACGCATCCCGAGGTCAGAACGCGAGCTTAGTGCATGCAACAGTCCAGTGTTTTCATCTGGTTGTTTATTTCACGATGCAACGGACTTTTAAACCAACTGAAATATGCGTCCCAAAAATGGGACGCCGGGTTGTAATTAATTAACACGAGGATCGATGATGAGGATTTGGGCCTAGTTTGCGTTTATGCACCAGACAAACATTGAACGGAATTCTTAAAACGACTGTCAACCTGGGTCAGGTATTATGCCTGTAATAAAAATAAGATAATTATGGCGGGGGGATTTTAAGTGTATTTGAGAAAAGGGACAGGTCATCAGGTTTGCTAGACTATACAAGTGCTAGCAGAATTGACTATTTTTTTATGTCACCAACGCTACCAGAGACGATAAAAGAAGAAACTGCTGTTACTGCACCTGTACCAGATCACAGTCTGGCTTATGTCTCCATGAGGGTGTCCTCCAAAAAACGAGGGAAAGGAGTGTGGAATCTGAATAATAGGCATCTTAACGATGAGTCGTTTGTTGCGAATATCAAATCTGTAATAACGCAGACAACAAGCGAATACAAAGAGGTGGTTTCGAAGTACCTGCTAATCAAATTTAGGTGTAAAGAAGTTTCTATCCGCTATAGCATCAATAAGTGTAGAACCACTGTTTGGAAAACCCAACGTCTGGAGGCTGAAATAGCAAAGCTAGACTCCCGATTGGCTACAAAATATGACTATAATACGGCTAATTTGAGAAGGGATCTGAAAAACGAACTTGATGAAACATATTCGCTCAGAGCTAAAGGTGCACAAGTCCGAGCACGTGCCAGGTCGTTAGAGGAAGGGGAAAGAAACACTGGATATTTCCTCAGACTTGAAAAGCAAGGGCAAAGTAACAACGCGATACAATGTCTGGTATATAATATAGGTGCTATAATGGACTCTGATGAAAGTAGTTTGTCACGTTCTAAAGAATTTTATAGTGAGTTATATGCAGACGCGAAGGGCGATGAACTAGACATTGATATCTACTTAAAACACACACAAATATTATGTAAGCTGGATGCAGAGGAACAAGAATCCTGTGAAGGGGAAATCAATGTAGGAGAAGTAGACTTAACTATTCGAAATTTGAAACTCGATAAAAGTCCGGGTCCAGATGGCCTTACCCCCGAGTTTTACAAAGCTTTTGCTGGGGATATCAGCATAATCGTAACTGCCTGCTATAGCGAATCATATCGGGAGAAACAGCTGTCTTACTCACAAAATGAGGCATTACTTTCTTTAATACATAAAGGTAATGACAGAGAGGACATAAAAAATTATCGGCCTATAAGTTTGAATAATATTGACTATACAATTTTAGCCTCTATACTAGCTTCCCGGAAATGGGGTGCTCCATAAAGTAATAAGCGGTGATCAATCGGGTTATATGAAGAAAAGATTTATAGGTTCTAATATACGCCTTGTCAAAGATGTCATTGAGCATGCGGAAAGACATAATACTTCAGTTTTTTTTGTTATTTTTGGACTTTAAAAAAAGCTTTTGACGCGGTCCGGTGGAATCCAATGTTAAAAATTCTAAAAGCCTTTAACTTTGGTGATGGTTTCATACGGTGGATAAAGACACTGTATAGCAACCCGACCATTCGGGTCAAAAACAACGGTTACCTCTCAGAGCCGTTCGTAATGCAAAGGGAAATTCGTCAAGGATGCCCTGTATCAGCACTTCTTCTTATCCTTGTAGTGGAGATACTCGGCATCAGAATTAGGGAAAACGACAAAATAAAAGGATACTTTGTAAGATTTAAGAAATCTCAGATGAGGATTAAGATCTCTCAATATGCAGATGACACAACCTTATTCTTGGATAATATAAAAGATATGAGTATTGCCTTGGAAGATATAAGTCGATGGTCTGGCATTGCTGGGCCCGTGCTTAATCTAGATAAAACAGTTGGCATGTTTCTAGGGGCTCAAAAGGAGCTAGAAGGTACTTTTGGTGGTATCAAATTTACCAAGGAACCAATAAAATTCTTGGGTATATATGTTGGCTACGACAGCGCGAGGTGTAACAGCTATAATTGGTACATGAAATTGGATAAGATAGAATCACAAATAACACAATGGCAAAAAAGGCATATGCCAATGTTTGGAAAAGTGTCTGTAATCAAATGCCTACTTTTGCCCAAAATCACACATGTTGCACAAAACTGTGTGATGCCCTCGGACTTCGCCAACAAATTAAACAAGTTACTATATGGTTTCATTTGGGGTGCCAAAGATAGAATCAAACGAAATGTCCTGATAAACAGCATAAAAGAAGGCGGGATTGGAATGGTGGACGTAGAATCTCATTATCGTGCAATTATATTGTCGTGGGTGAAACGCCTCTTTCATCATGGTAATGAATCATGGAAGTTTATAGGAACACACTATTTGGAATTCTTTGGCAATAAATTTGCATGCATGTTATTCAAAGGTATCAATGCAAAAGATTTTCCACAGATCGACGACCTACCAGAATTATATAAAGAAATGTATGTATTTTATAGTATTGTAAACGAGTTTAAAGGTAAAAAACAATGTGCGAGATATTACAGAGGAATGTATATGAGGTAACACAGGTGTACAAATAAATAGAGGCAAGCGTCAAAACTGCATTTTATTCAGGTCATTCACTGAAAGTGGTATATGGTTCGTAATAGATTTGCTAATAGGCAATGGTCAAATAAGGGAAGATTTCATTTTACAAAGGTCAAGAGCAAAGTGAATATTGTATCCGAGATATATATATTGAAAAATGCTCTCAAACATCATGTTATGGGTGATCTTCAAAACGTACCAGGTAATGATGGTGAAAATTTAAATAGTGACGAAAACACTTTCTTAACTACCAAACAACTATATGGACTATATACACGGATGAAGGCCACTAGGTCTAGGGTAGAGACAAAGCTTATAAAGGTGATTCACTGTGAAATGATTAACTTCTCTTTAGTGTATCAGAGTAAAATCGTACAATTTGTCGACAAGAAGCTTGCAGAATTTAACTATAAAGTACTAAAGTTGCAACTGCCGTGTAATAAGAATCTAAAGTTATGGGTTAAGAAAACTGAAGACAAGTGTACACATTAATTGTGGTGGATTACATGATATCATGCACCTCATTTATGAATGCCCTCATGCACATGCAATGTGGGATATAACTAGCAGATCATTAAGTCGCGGTATTAATATTCGTGGAGTTATAATTGGAGTCCCAGAAAGTGATTACAACGTTTTGTTTTCGACGATCGCGTATTTATTATATAAAGAATGGCTTCTCTCGAACACTTGTAGACTGGAACACCAAATAAATTGCCGGACTTTCTTTATCATGGAATTAGACTATAGAAGTAAAATACTAAAACAAATAAGAAAGAGCAGTTCTGTTGCATCTTTACTGATAATAGTTAAAAACGCCTTGATATTGAACGTGCTGATATATTTTTCATATGTTGCTTTTAACTCAATGAATATATAGAATTTTACATGAATTTTTGTACTTATGTATGACCGCTTGGAAATAAAGATTGCACGCCTGTAGTAAGCCTCACTAAAAAAAACAAAAAAAAAACAATTCTTGAACTTTTGGTTTTCGGGCCTCATTTCCAGAAGCATGGTGTACTGAGTGGCTTGGAATGGAAACAATTCCTGCGCGAATCGAGGCCCCCGCCTATCTTGTCACGTTTGCCGCTCGCCCGTGGACAAGCGAGACAAACCCAAATTTAACCGCATATGGGCGCAACATGTATGATCATCCATGACGTCACTCTCTGAGAAAAAATGGCTCGGCGCTTGAACTTACTGCGGACATGATTGCGAATTTATTTCTATGAACCCTTTGCTTTGAGGACCTACCATTACCAAGGCTTCACGATTATATTAACATTTTTACTGGCGTTTGTCATCTCGATGATAGTATTAATATTCCGTGCCTCATTCCCGCTTTGTTTCATCTGATGTGACCCATGATTTGAGTGGGAACAGCAAACATGTAGATTGACACCATGGCAAGCGATTAGCATTACAGGTGTGAAGCTTGCGAGGTCAGGCGCATAGGCAAATCCTTGGTAAGGGTGTGTGTGTATGTGATGGTGAGTGGGGGGGGGGTCGAGTCGATCGGCATCGTAGGTATGTTTATAAGGGTTATACACACATTAGGACGCATATAGTACCGAGCTGCCTTATAGCTGACCCTCCTCATTAAACTGAAGCAAAATACAGCCGACAGAGGGAGGCAGAAGTCAATCGAAGTTACATGTCGCTAATTCTCATGGCCTTCGTGATATATCAAAGAGCGTTTCTCCAACTTCAAAGAGCTACGCACGCAATCACATTAATTATTTGCTAAATAATATATAATAATAGTAACATTCCTGGGCGACATCGTATTTTATATCTTGTGTTAGGAAACTTCATCCCACGGAACACCTGTCACAGAGCTCCATCGCATCCAGCACGTTACCATGACTACCCTCACCCTGGCACAGGGCGTGTGGTAATCTGGTAACAGCGACGGTTCTTTAGCCCCGTAGCTCCACAATGCAACACATTACTATTCATCTACTAAATCCTCGCCATTTAAAGTTGTCTGCATGACTACAGCTGATGCCCACAAGTTCATTTCGGCAAACAGGAAGAAGACCGATTTTGCTGTTGCACACGAAGACTTGATATCTTGGCATATTAATCCTATCTATCCTTATTAAAGAATAATATCTTGGCATATGCACTTTGTAATAGATCAACAAGCCTCGAAGTCGAACATTCAGTTTTTTGTCTTTCTCCGTCGTCGACAACGCCTGCTATCCATGTCTTCGCGTTTTGCAGGCAGTTCATTCCCTCCAACTAATAGCTGGACACAGTTTCCAGCGTCAAGTCCTCCTCAAGGTAAATTTAGACCCCTTAGAAGATTTCTTTTTTAGCGCAGTTCTCTCCCGTGAGTCTTCCTACAGGCAACTGCAACGTCATGTATAAAGGGCTGAGGGAGGGAGGGAGGGAGGCTGGTGGTGATAGAGGGCGCTGGGTGTCACATCCTGTGTGTAGGGCTGAGGGAGGAAGGCTGGTGATGATAGAGGGCGCTGGGTGTCACATCCTGTGTGTAGGGCTGAGGGAGGGAGGCTGGTGTTGATAGAGGGCGCTGGATGTCACATCCTGTGTGTAGGGCAGAGGGAGGGAGGGAGGCTGGTGATGATAGAGGGCGCTGGGTGTCACATCCTGTGTGTAGGGCTGAGGGAGGGAGGGAGGGAGGCTGGCGATGAAAAAGGCCCTGGGTGTCACATCCTGTGTGCAGGGCTGAGGGGGGGGGAGGTAAATGTCAAATACATCACACAAATATATCAAACACTATCAGATACATCAGACAGATACATCAGACAGATACATCAGACATCTGCACCAGCCTAGGTAATGGTAAAACCCACCCATCCCAAGTGCGCACCTAGGGGGGGGGGCGGTCCAGGAGGTCCAGAACCTCTGTCGTGGCTGATGGCTATAGATGGCCTTCTAAATGTGGTGTCGTTTTTTGGGTGGGTGCATTCTCTGTTACTCGATTAACTGGGCGTTGAAAGGTGGAAGTGACTGACGCTGTGGGATGATGGCAGGTGGGTGATGAACCAGCTGCGTTCGGAGCGTTTGACGGCAGCAGCAACAGCCCAGCGCACCCTCTCTCTCGTCTCAGCCTCCTCCTCCTTTTTGAGGAAGAACGCTATCTGAGTTGCCGTGCTCCCCCCCCCCACCCCCACACCTACAAAATGGTTTCTCCATCCCCCCCACCCCCGGTCGCAATTGTTTTATTTTTTGCTACCCCTTTTCAAATCCCTGGACCCGCCCCTTCCGAGTTACATAACCCTCCATTCCCAACCGTCTACGCCGCTGCACTCTGGCGACGAGTGGCAGGAACCGTTTCAGACTTCAGACACAAGTGACGCTCCTAATGACAGCTAGCGCTCCGGTAGGCGTCTCCGTCTCATTATTATTAGAGAGATTCATGTGACTGTCACCAATCCGAATTATCCCCCAACTCCGCCCCACCGCCCACCCGCACCCCCACCCCATCCCGTGCTTTGGTGGGGGTGAGAGGGGACGGGGGAGAGGTGTCTCTCGGACGTAGCTGGCCATAACCAGTTATGCCACCAACAATAAACATGATCTTCACAGAGAGATACGTAATGGATTATTGGGTGAACCGGAGACACAACGAAGGGAGTGATTGGACTTTGCCAGACCGCCAGCCGTCAGGAACAACCAGGTGATTGTTCCTAATGTCGGTCGAGAGAGGGCTTTTCTTCAAATTATAATTTTTCTTTTTGCATTTTACGGTTCAAATGGCAACCAATATCAATCTATGTCACATCAAATAATAGTTCCTCCACCCGTGTTGCATGTATGTGATGTATTAAAAGTAAATACACAAAATATTTAGTGATTGCATATACGCGCCGTAAGGTACAGTTGTGATAATTATGCATTTTTGGCCTATTTCATAGCCTATTTTGGCCACAATCGAGCTTATAGATCAAACGTTAGTTCAGTAACATATCTTTTTTTTGTTATTTTTATATTTACCATCATGCTAGGCTTCAGCAGGCATTTTTTTGGGGAAGTCTCTCGATCAGATTTTTTGAGGGGGCTTCAAGATATTGAGAAAAAAACACATTTTAACGCATTTTCCCATTGTCGGCCACGTTAAAGCCAATTTGGCAAAAATGGTCAGAACTTTTAGTAAAGTAACATATATTTTTTGTTACATTTTCAAGTAAATCCATACATGATACCTATTTACAGAAAGAATCAAAAAAATTGGTAGACAAATTTGTTTTGACCCCCCCATCCGCTCTTAACAGGGCTTTGACCTCACCACTCCACGCGATTGCGGGTGTCATGGTGTGTTTGTGTGTCTTCTGCTTGGAAACGTATTTTCGCATTTTGTGAAAAATAAAAACGGCCTTGCAATTTCCATAAACACCAATTTTTTACCGCGATGATTTGACGCGCCATGCCCTACATAAATTTAAACATAGCTTGAATACAATGCGGTAGAGCCCTAACAACGCCGTGCTTCTTACCTTGAGAAAACCACAATCACGAGGAGGTTTCCGGTGGCAGCTAAAATGCCGACAAGGACGAGGTAGACGCCCACTAGCAGATGGTAGCGGAAGGGGATCCCTTCGGCTACAGTGACCCAGTAGGGTGCCACCCCCTCGGTCGGCCACGTGCTGTTGTTGTTGTCCACCACACTATCCAGGGGAAGGGCTGCCGTGAAACCCGCGATGGCGTACGTGTCGTTTGTAACCAACTTGGCCGCCATGTTGATCGATGAATATAATTCAAGTTAAAATATCATATGAAACACACACGTTACTTGCTTGCTTTCCCTAAGAACGCTGCAGCGATGGTGTAGCGAATTCTTGAGGAATCAAGTTGACGTTAAAATATATCATGTGAAACACACGCCACTTTCTTGCGTTCCTTAAACGCCTCAGCGATGGTGAAGTGAATCTTTGTCCAGTTCAGTCCAGCACGGCGGGAGTGGCTGATGGCTATAGATGGCCTTCTAAATGTGGTGTCGTTTTTTGGGTGGGTGCATTCTCTGTTACTCTATTAACTGGGCGTTGAAAGGTGGAAGTGACTGACGCTGTGGGATGATGGCAGCTGGGTGATGAACCAGCTGCGTTCGGAGCGTTTGACGGCAGCAGCAACAGCCCAGCGCACCCTCTCTCTCGTCTCAGCCTCCTCCCCACACATTCACACCCTCACGCTCTACACCCTCCGTGCGTGACGTGACGGCGGGACTAGCTGGATGCGGTGGCTCCCCCTAGGGATCTGACGTCACATCAGACGTAAAGTGAGGGCTCAAGGACCCACCGTGTAATGGGGACTGGGGAGTGCAGTGGAGGAGTGCGGGCGGGCGGGGCCGTGCGGGGGGGGGGAGTGAGGGCGGCGCGGAGGGAGGGTCCCACCGCCAGGCCGGATCCCACAGGAGCTGGCGCCACGTGGCGGAGGCCTCAGGGAATATCTCGCGCCCTCCACAGGGCGTCTCTTACGCCTCGCAGAACGGTTTGTCATTGTGTGTGCAACTCTCATGGTGCAGCTCTCTTGGTGCAGCTGTCTTGGTGCTGCTCTCTTGGTGCTGCTCTCTTGGTGCAGCTCTCTTGGTGCAGCTCTCTTGGTGCAGCTCTCTCGATGCAGCTCTCTCGGTGCTGCTCTCTCGGTGCAGCTCACTTGGTGCAGCTCTCTCGATGCAGCTCTCTCGGTGCTGCTCTCTTGGTGCAGCTCTCTTGGTGCAGCTCTCTTGGTGCAGCTCTCTTGGTGCAGCTCTCTCGATGCAGTTCTCTCGATGCAGTTCTCTCGGTGCTGCTCTCTTGGTGCAGCTCTCTCGGTGCAGCTCTCTTTGGTGCAGCTCTTTTGGTGCAGCTCTCTTGGTGCAGCTCTCTTGGTGCTGCTCTCTTGGTGCTGTTCTCTTGGTGCTGCTCTCTTGGTGCAGCTCTCTTGGTGCTGCTCTCTTGGTGCAGCTCTCTCGGTGCAGCTCTCTCGGTGCAGCTCTCTTGGTGCTGCTCTCTTGGTGCAGCTCTTTTGGTGCAGCTCTCTTGGTGCAGCTCTCTTGGTGCAGCTCTCTCGATGCAGTTCTCTCGATGCAGTTCTCTTGGTGCTGCTCTCTTGGTGCAGCTCTCTTGGTGCTGCTCTCTTGGTGCAGCTCTCTCGGCGCAGCTCTCTCGGTGCAGCTCTCTTGGTGCTGCTCTCTTGGTGCAGCTCTTTTGGTGCAGCTCTCTTGGTGCAGCTCTCTTGGTGCAGCTCTCTCGATGCAGTTCTCTCGATGCAGTTCTCTCGGTGCTGCTCTCTCGGTGCTGCTCTCTTGGTGCAGCTCTCTTGGTGCTGCTCTCTTGGTGCAGCTCTCTCGGTGCAGCTCTCTTGGTGCAGCTCTCTTGGTGCAGCTCCCTTGGTGCAGCTCTCTTGGTGCTGCTCTCTCGATGCAGTTCTCTCGATGCAGTTCTCTCGGTGCTGCTTTCTCGGCGCTGCTCTCTTGGTGCAGCTCTCTTGGTGCTGCTCTCTTGGTGCAGCTCTCTCGGTGCAGCTCTCTTGGTGCAGCTCTCTTGGTGCAGCTCTCTTGGTGCTGCTCTCTCGATGCAGTTCTCTCGATGCAGTCCTCTCGGTGCTGCTCTCTCGGTGCTGCTCTCTTGGTGCAGCTCTCTTGGTGATGTTCTCTTGGTGCAGCTCTCTTAGTGCTGCTCTCTTGGTGCAGCTCTCTTGGTGCAGCTCTCTTGGTGCTGCTCTCTTGGTGCTGCTCTCTTGGTGCTGCTCTCTCGGTGCTGCTCTCTTGGTGCTGCTCTCTTGGTGCTGCTCTCTCGGTGCTGCTCTCTCGGTGCAGCTCTCTTGGTGCAGCTCTCTTGGTGCAGCTCTCTCGGTGCTGCTCTCTTGGTGCTGCCCTCTTGGTGCAGCTCTCTTGGTGCAGCTCTCTTGGTGCAGCTCTCTTGGTGCAGCTCTCTCGGTGCAGTTCTCTCGGTGCTGCTCTCTTGGTGCAGCTCTCTTGGTGCTGCTCTTTTGGTGCTGTTCTCTTGGTGCTGCTCTCTTGGTGCAGCTCTCTTGGTGCTGCTCTCTTGGTGCAGCTCTCTCGGTGCAGCTCTCTCGGTGCAGCTCTCTTGGTGCTGCTCTCTTGGTGCAGCTCTTTTGGTGCAGCTCTCTTGGTGCAGCTCTCTTGGTGCAGCTCTCTCGATGCAGTTCTCTCGATGCAGTTCTCTTGGTGCTGCTCTCTTGGTGCAGCTCTCTTGGTGCTGCTCTCTTGGTGCAGCTCTCTCGGCGCAGCTCTCTCGGTGCAGCTCTCTTGGTGCTGCTCTCTTGGTGCAGCTCTTTTGGTGCAGCTCTCTTGGTGCAGCTCTCTTGGTGCAGCTCTCTCGATGCAGTTCTCTCGATGCAGTTCTCTCGGTGCTGCTCTCTCGGTGCTGCTCTCTTGGTGCAGCTCTCTTGGTGCTGCTCTCTTGGTGCAGCTCTCTCGGTGCAGCTCTCTTGGTGCAGCTCTCTTGGTGCAGCTCTCTTGGTGCAGCTCTCTTGGTGCTGCTCTCTCGATGCAGTTCTCTCGATGCAGTTCTCTCGGTGCTGCTTTCTCGGCGCTGCTCTCTTGGTGCAGCTCTCTTGGTGCTGCTCTCTTGGTGCAGCTCTCTCGGTGCAGCTCTCTTGGTGCAGCTCTCTTGGTGCAGCTCTCTTGGTGCTGCTCTCTCGATGCAGTTCTCTCGATGCAGTCCTCTCGGTGCTGCTCTCTCGGTGCTGCTCTCTTGGTGCAGCTCTCTTGGTGATGTTCTCTTGGTGCAGCTCTCTTAGTGCTGCTCTCTTTGTGCAGCTCTCTTGGTGCAGCTCTCTTGGTGCTGCTCTCTTGGTGCTGCTCTCTTGGTGCTGCTCTCTCGGTGCTGCTCTCTTGGTGCTGCTCTCTTGGTGCTGCTCTCTCGGTGCTGCTCTCTCGGTGCAGCTCTCTTGGTGCAGCTCTCTTGGTGCAGCTCTCTCGGTGCTGCTCTCTTGGTGCTGCCCTCTTGGTGCAGCTCTCTTGGTGCAGCTCTCTTGGTGCAGCTCTCTTGGTGCAGCTCTCTCGGTGCAGTTCTCTCGGTGCTGCTCTCTTGGTGCAGCTCTCTCGGTGCAGCTCTCTTGGTGCAGCTCTTTTGGTGCAGCTCTCTTGGTGCAGCTCTCTTGGTGCTGCTCTCTTGGTGCTGCTCTCTTGGTGCTGCTCTCTTGGTGCAGCTCTCTTGGTGCTGCTCTCTTGGTGCAGCTCTCTCGGTGCAGCTCTCTCGGTGCAGCTCTCTTGGTGCTGCTCTCTTGGTGCAGCTCTCTTGGTGCAGCTCTCTTGGTGCAGCTCTCTTGGTGCAGCTCTCTCGATGCAGTTCTCTCGATGCAGTTCTCTCGGTGCTGCTCTCTCGGTGCTGCTCTCTTGGTGCAGCTCTCTTGGTGCTGCTCTCTTGGTGCAGCTCTCTCGGTGCAGCTCTCTTGGTGCAGCTCTCTTGGTGCAGCTCTCTTCGTGCAGCTCTCTTGGTGCTGCTCTCTCGATGCAGTTCTCTCGATGCAGTTCTCTCGGTGCTGCTCTCTCGGTGCTACTCTCTTGGTGCAGCTCTCTTGGTGCTGCTCTCTTGGTGCAGCTCTCTCGGTGCAGCTCTCTTGGTGCAGCTCTCTTGGTGCAGCTCTCTTGGTGCAGCTCTCTTGGTGCTGCTCTCTCGATGCAGTTCTCTCGGTGCTGCTCTCTCGGTGCTGCTCTCTTGGTGCAGCTCTCTTGGTGCTGTTCTCTTGGTGCAGCTCTCTTGGTGCAGCTCTCTTGGTGCAGCTCTCTTGGTGCAGCTCTCTTGGTGCAGCTCTCTTGGTGCAGCTCTCTTGGTGCAGCTCTCTTGGTGCTGCTCTCTTGGTTCTGCTCTCTTGGTGCAGCTCTCTTGGTTCAGCTCTCTTGGTGCAGCTCTCTTGGTGCAGCTCTCTTGGTGCTGCTCTCTCGGTGCAGCTCTCTCGGTGCAGCTCTCTTGGTGCAGCTCTCTTGGTGCAGCTCTCTTGGTGCAGCTCTCTTGGTGCAGCTCTCTTGGTGCAGCTCTCTTGGTGCAGCTCTCTCGGTGCAGCTCTCTCGGTGCAGCTCTCTTGGTGCAGCTCTCTTGGTACAGCTCTCTTGGTGCAGCTCTCTTGGTGCAGCTCTCTTGGTGCAGCTCTCTTGGTGCAGCTCTCTTGGTGCTGCTCTCTTGGTGCAGCTCTCTTGGTGCAGCTCTCTTGGTGCTGCTCTCTTGGTTCTGCTCACTTGGTGCTGCTCTCTTGGTGCTGCTCTCTTGGTGCTGCTCTCTTGGTGCTGCTCTCTCGGTGCTGCTCTCTCGGTGCTGCTCTCTTGGTGCTGCTCTCTTGGTGCTGCTCTCTTGGTGCTGCTCTCTTGGTGCTGCTCTCTTGGTGCTGCTCTCTTGGTGCAGCTCTTTTGGTGCTGCTCTCTTGGTGCAGCTCTCTTGGTGCTGCTCTCTTGGTGCTGCTCTCTTGGTGCTGCTCTCTTGGTGCTGCTCTCTCGGTGCTGCTCTCTCGGTGCTGCTCTCTTGGTGCTGCTCTCTCGGTGCTGCTCTCTTGGTGCAGCTCTCTTGGTGCTGTTCTCTTGGTGCTGCTCTTTTGGTGCTGCTCTCTTGGTGCTGCTCTCTTGGTTCTGCTCACTTGGTTCTGCTCTTTTGGTGCAGCTCTCTCGGTGCTGCTCTCTCGGTGCTGCTCTCTTGGTGCAGCTCTCTCGTTGCTGCTCTCTTGGTGCTGCTCTCTTGGTGCAGCTCTCTTGGTGCTGCTCTCTCGGTGCTGCTCTCTTGGTGCAGCTCTCTTGGTGCTGTTCTCTTGGTGCTGCTCTTTTGGTGCTGCTCTCTTGGTGCTGCTCTCTTGGTTCTGCTCACTTGGTTCTGCTCTTTTGGTGCAGCTCTCTCGGTGCTGCTCTCTCGGTGCTGCTCTCTTGGTGCAGCTCTCTCGGTGCTGCTCTCTTGGTGCTGCTCTCTTGGTGCAGCTCTCTTGGTGCTGCTCTCTTGGTGCTGCTCACTTTGTGCTGCTCCCTTGGTGCTGCTCTCTCGGTGCTGCTCTCTTGGTGCTGCTCTCTCGGTGCTGCTCTCTTGGTGCAGCTCTCTTGGTACTGTTCTCTTGGTGCTGCTCTTTTGGTGCTGCTCTCTTGGTGCTGCTCTCTTGGTTCTGCTCACTTGGTTCTGCTCTTTTGGTGCTGCTCTCTCGGTGCAGCTCTCTTGGTGCTGCTCTCTTGGTGCTGCACTCTTGGTGCTGCTCTCTTGGTGCTGCTCTCTCGGTGCTGCTCTCTTGTTGCAGCTCTCTTGGTGCTGCTCTCTTGGTGCAGCTCTCTCGGTGCTGCTCTCTTGGTGCTGCTCTCTTGGTGCTGCTCTCTTGGTGCAGCTCTCTCGGTGCTGCTCTCTTGGTGCTGCTCTCTCGGTGCTGCTCTCTCGGTGCTGCTCTCTTGGTGCTGCTCTCTCGGTGCTGCTCTCTTGGTGCTGCTCTCTTGATGCTGCTCTCTCGGTGCTGCTCTCTCGGTGCTTCTCTCTTGGTGCTGCTCTCTCGGTGCTGCTCTCTCGGTGCTGCTCTCTCGGTGCTGCTCTCTTGGTACTGTTCTCTTGGTGCTGCTCTTTTGGTGCTGCTCTCTTGGTGCTGCTCTTTTGGTGCAGCTCTCTTGGTGCTGTTCTCTCGGTGCTGTTCTCTTGGTGCTGCTCTCTTGGTGCTGCTCTCTTGGTGCTGTTCTCTAGGTGCTGCTCTCTTGGTGCAGCTCTCTTGGTGCAGCTCTACTGGTGCTGCTCACTTGGTTCTGCTCTTTTGGAGCAGCTCTCTTGGTGCTGTTCTCTCGGTGCTGTTCTCTTGGTGCTGCACTCTTGGTGCTGCTCTCTTGGTGCTGCTCTCTTGGTGCTGCTCTTTTGGTGCTGCTCTCATGGTGCTACTCTCTCGGTGCAGCTCACTTGGTTCTGCTCTCCTGGTGCAACTCTCTTGGTGCAGCTCTCTTGGTGCAGCTCTCTTGCCATATGCATATTTTAGCACCAAAATAGCAGCACCGAGAGAATTTTGGTGCTGTTCTTTTGGTGCTGAACTATACATATGGAATTTCCTTAGTAGATACCTGCATATGCTTTGCCGTACAAGCAGGACATCTGTTCTCTTGTATAAGAAGTACAAAAGAAAGAAAACTGCCTTGCCATACAAGAAAGAAAACTGTCCTGCCATGCAAGAAAGACAACAGTCCTGTAATAAAAGAAACTGTCCTCCCATAAAAGACAAATATGGCACATTTAGTTTTAGTCATTGGTAGTTTACTCCACAATAAACAGTTGCCCTATTTTGCCATTGACCAACCAAATGTCATGATACCGATGATAACGATATCATGATCTATCATCACCTCCCTCCCACCCTCCCTCAGCCCTACACACGGGATGTGACACCCAGCGTCCTCTATCATCACCAGCCTCCCTCCCTCCCTCAGCCCTACACACAGGATGTTATACCCAGCGCCCTCTATCACCACCAGCCTCCCTCCCTCCCTCCCTCAGCCCTACACACAGGATGTGACACCCAGCGCCCTCTATCATCACCAGCCTCCCTCCCTCAGGCCTACACACAGAATGTGACACCCAACGCCATCTATCATCACCAGCCGCCCTCCCTCCCTCCATCAGCCCTACACACAGGATGTGACACCCAGCGCCCTCTATCATCACCAGCCTCCCTCCCTCAGCCCTACACACAGGATGTTATACCCAGCGCCCTCTTTCATCACCAACCTCCATCCCTCCCTCCCTCAGCCCTACACACAGGATGTGACACCCAGCGCCCTCTATCATCACCAGCCTCCATCCCTCCCTCCCTCAGCCCTACACACAGGATGTTATACCCAGCGCCCTCTATCATCACCAGCCTCCATCCCTCCCTCCCTCAGCCCTACACACAGGATGTTATACCCAGCGCCCTCTATCATCACCAGCCTCCCTCCCTCAGCCCTACACACAGGATGTTATACCCAGCGCCCTCTTTCATCACCAACCTCCATCCCTCCCTCCCTCAGCCCTACACACAGGATGTGACACCCAGCGCCCTCTATCATCACCAGCCTCCATCCCTCCCTCCCTCAGCCCTACACACAGGATGTTATACCCAGCGCCCTCTATCATCACCAGCCTCCATCCCTCCCTCCCTCAGCCCTACACACAGGATGTTATACCCAGCGCCCTCTATCATCACCAGCCTCCATCCCTCCCTCCCTCAGCCCTACACACAGGATGTTATACCCAGCGCCCTCTATCACCACCAGCCTCCATCCCTCCCTCCCTCAGCCCTACACACAGGATGTTATACCCAGCGCCCTCTATCATCACCAGCCTCCATCCCTCCCTCCCTCAGCCCTACACACAGGATGTGACACCCAGCGTCCTCTATCACCATCAGCCTCCCTCCCTCCCTCCCTCAGCCCTACACACAGGATGTTATACCCAGCGCCCTCTATCATCACCAGCCTCCATCCCTCCCTCCCTCAGCCCTACACACAGGATGTGACACCCAGCGCCCTCTATCATCACCAGCCTCCATCCCTCCCTCCCTCAGCCCTACACACAGGATGTTATACCCAGCGCCCTCTATCATCACCAGCCTCCATCCCTCCCTCCCTCAGCCCTACACACAGGATGTTATACCCAGCGCCCTCTATCACCACCAGCCTCCCTCCCTCCCTCCCTCAGCCCTACACACAGGATGTGACACCCAGCGCCCTCTATCATCACCAGCCTCCATCCCTCCCTCCCTCAGCCCTACACACAGGATGTTATACCCAGCGCCCTCTATCATCACCAGCCTCCATCCCTCCCTCCCTCAGCCCTACACACAGAATGTTATACCCAGCGCCCTCTATCATCACCAGCCTCCATCCCTCCCTCCCTCAGCCCTACACACAGGATGTTATACCCAGCGCCCTCTATCATCACCAGCCTCCATCCCTCCCTCCCTCAGCCCTACACACAGGATGTGACACCCAGCGTCCTCTATCACCATCAGCCTCCCTCCCTCCCTCAGCCCTACACACAGGATGTTATACCCAGCGCCCTCTATCATCACCAACCTCCATCCCTCCCTCCCTCAGCCCTACACACAGGATGTGACACCCAGCGTCCTCTATCACCATCAGCCTCCCTCCCTCCCTCAGCCCTACACACAGAATGTTATACCCAGCGCCCTCTATCATCACCAGCCTCCATCCCTCCCTCCCTCAGCCCTACACACAGGATGTTATACCCAGCGCCCTCTATCATCACCAGCCTCCATCCCTCCCTCCCTCAGCCCTACACACAGGATGTGACACCCAGCGCCCTCTATCATCACCAGCCTCCATCCCTCCCTCCCTCAGCCCTACACACAGGATGTTATACCCAGCGCCCTCTATCATCACCAGCCTCCATCCCTCCCTCCCTCAGCCCTACACACAGGATGTTATACCCAGCGCCCTCTATCACCACCAGCCTCCCTCCCTCCCTCCCTCAGCCCTACACACAGGATGTGACACCCAGCGCCCTCTATCATCACCAGCCTCCATCCCTCCCTCCCTCAGCCCTACACACAGGATGTTATACCCAGCGCCCTCTATCATCACCAGCCTCCATCCCTCCCTCCCTCAGCCCTACACACAGAATGTTATACCCAGCGCCCTCTATCATCACCAGCCTCCATCCCTCCCTCCCTCAGCCCTACACACAGGATGTTATACCCAGCGCCCTCTATCATCACCAGCCTCCATCCCTCCCTCCCTCAGCCCTACACACAGGATGTGACACCCAGCGTCCTCTATCACCATCAGCCTCCCTCCCTCCCTCAGCCCTACACACAGAATGTTATACCCAGCGCCCTCTATCATCACCAGCCTCCATCCCTCCCTCCCTCAGCCCTACACACAGGATGTTATACCCAGCGCCCTCTATCATCACCAGCCTCCATCCCTCCCTCCCTCAGCCCTACACACAGGATGTTATACCCAGCGCCCTCTATCACCACCAGCCTCCCTCCCTCCCTCAGCCCTACACACAGGATGTTATACCCAGCGCCCTCTATCACCACCAGCCTCCCTCCCTCCCTCCCTCAGCCCTACACACAGGATGTTATACCCAGCGCCCTCTATCATCACCAGCCTCCATCCCTCCCTCCCTCAGCCCTACACACAGGATGT
Source organism: Arenicola marina (assembly GCA_964019135.1). Classification (NCBI taxonomy): domain Eukaryota; kingdom Metazoa; phylum Annelida; class Polychaeta; family Arenicolidae; genus Arenicola; species Arenicola marina. The sequence continues at coordinate 10,737,176 of OZ025251.1, forward strand.
GACACCCAGCGTCCTCTATCATCACCAGCCTCCATCCCTCCCTCCCTCAGCCCTACACACAGGATGTGACACCCAGCGCCCTCTATCATCACCAGCCTCCATCCCTCCCTCCCTCAGCCCTACACACAGGATGTTATACCCAGCGCCCTCTATCATCACCAGCCTCCATCCCTCCCTCCCTCAGCCCTACACACAGGATGTGACACCCAGCGTCCTCTATCACCATCAGCCTCCCTCCCTCCCTCAGCCCTACACACAGGATGTGACGCCCAGCGCCCTCTATCATCACCAACCTCCATCCCTCCCTCCCTCAGCCCTACACACAGGATGTTATACCCAGCGCCCTCTATCACCATCAGCCTCCCTCCCTCCCTCAGCCCTACACACAGGATGTGACACCCAGCGCCCTCTATCATCACCAGCCTCCCTCCCTCAGCCCTACACACAGGATGTTATACCCAGCGCCCTCTTTCATCACCAACCTCCCTCCCTCCCTCCCTCAGCCCTACACACAGGATGTTATACCCAGCGCCCTCTTTCATCACCAACCTCCCTCCCTCCCTCCCTCAGCCCTACACACAGGATGTGACACCCAGCGCCCTCTATCACCACCAGCCTCCCTCCCTCCCTCCCTCAGCCCTACACACAGGATGTGACACCCAGCGTCCTCTATCACCATCAGCCTCCCTCCCTCCCTCAGCCCTACACACAGAATGTTATACCCAGCGCCCTCTATCATCACCAGCCTCCATCCCTCCCTCCCTCAGCCCTACACACAGGATGTTATACCCAGCGCCCTCTATCATCACCAGCCTCCATCCCTCCCTCCCTCAGCCCTACACACAGGATGTTATACCCAGCGCCCTCTATCATCACCAGCCTCCATCCCTCCCTCCCTCAGCCCTACACACAGGATGTTATACCCAGCGCCCTCTATCATCACCAGCCTCCATCCCTCCCTCCCTCAGCCCTACACACAGGATGTGACACCCAGCGCCCTCTATCATCACCAGCCTCCATCCCTCCCTCCCTCAGCCCTACACACAGGATGTGACACCCAGCGCCCTCTATCATCACCAGCCTCCCTCCCTCAGCCCTACACACAGGATGTTATACCCAGCGCCCTCTATCATCACCAGCCTCCATCCCTCCCTCCCTCAGCCCTACACACAGGATGTGACACCCAGCGCCCTCTATCATCACCAGCCTCCATCCCTCCCTCCCTCAGCCCTACACACAGGATGTTATACCCAGCGCCCTCTATCATCACCAGCCTCCATCCCTCCCTCCCTCAGCCCTACACACAGGATGTTATACCCAGCGCCCTCTATCACCACCAGCCTCCCTCCCTCCCTCAGCCCTACACACAGGATGTGACACCCAGCGCCCTCTATCATCACCAGCCTCCATCCCTCCCTCCCTCAGCCCTACACACAGGATGTGACACCCAGCGCCCTCTATCATCACCAGCCTCCATCCCTCCCTCCCTCAGCCCTACACACAGGATGTGACGCCCAGCGCCCTCTATCATCACCAGCCTCCATCCCTCCCTCCCTCAGCCCTACACACAGGATGTTATACCCAGCGCCCTCTATCACCACCAGCCTCCCTCCCTCCCTCCCTCAGCCCTACACACAGGATGTTATACCCAGCGCCCTCTATCATCACCAGCCTCCATCCCTCCCTCCCTCAGCCCTACACACAGGATGTTATACCCAGCGCCCTCTATCATCACCAGCCTCCATCCCTCCCTCCCTCAGCCCTACACACAGGATGTGACGCCCAGCGCCCTCTATCATCACCAGCCTCCATCCCTCCCTCCCTCAGCCCTACACACAGGATGTTATACCCAGCGCCCTCTATCACCATCAGCCTCCCTCCCTCCCTCCCTCAGCCCTACACACAGGATGTTATACCCAGCGCCCTCTATCATCACCAGCCTCCATCCCTCCCTCCCTCAGCCCTACACACAGGATGTTATACCCAGCGCCCTCTATCATCACCAGCCTCCATCCCTCCCTCCCTCAGCCCTACACACAGGATGTTATACCCAGCGCCCTCTATCATCACCAGCCTCCCTCCCTCAGCCCTACACACAGGATGTTATACCCAGCGCCCTCTATCATCACCAGCCTCCATCCCTCCCTCCCTCAGCCCTACACACAGGATGTTATACCCAGCGCCCTCTATCATCACCAGCCTCCATCCCTCCCTCCCTCAGCCCTACACACAGGATGTGACACCCAGCGCCCTCTATCATCACCAGCCTCCATCCCTCCCTCCCTCAGCCCTACACACAGGATGTGACACCCAGCGCCCTCTATCATCACCAGCCTCCATCCCTCCCTCCCTCAGCCCTACACACAGGATGTGACACCCAGCGCCCTCTATCATCACCAGCCTCCATCCCTCCCTCCCTCAGCCCTACACACAGGATGTTATACCCAGCGCCCTCTATCACCACCAGCCTCCCTCCCTCCCTCCCTCAGCCCTACACACAGGATGTGACACCCAGCGCCCTCTATCATCACCAGCCTCCCTCCCTCAGGCCTACACACAGAATGTGACACCCAACGCCATCTATCATCACCAGCCGCCCTCCCTCCCTCCCTCAGCCCTACACACAGGATGTGACACCCAGCGCCCTCTATCATCACCAGCCTCCCTTCCTCAGGCCTACACACAGAATGTGACACCCAGCGCCCTCTATCATCACCAGCCTCCATCCCTCCCTCCCTCAGCCCTACACACAGGATGTGACACCCAGCGTCCTCTATCACCATCAGCCTCCCTCCCTCCCTCCCTCAGCCCTACACACAGGATGTTATACCCAGCGCCCTCTATCATCACCAGCCTCCCTCCCTCCCTCCCTCAGCCCTACACACAGGATGTGACACCCAGCGCCCTCTATCATCACCAGCCTCCCTCCCTCCCTCCCTCAGCCCTACACACAGGATGTTATACCCAGCGCCCTCTATCATCACCAGCCTCCCTCCCTCCCTCCCTCAGCCCTACACACAGGATGTGACACCCAGCGCCCTCTATCATCACCAGCCTCCATCCCTCCCTCCCTCAGCCCTACACACAGGATGTTATACCCAGCGCCCTCTATCATCACCAGCCTCCATCCCTCCCTCCCTCCCTCAACCCTACACACAGGATATTACACCCAGCGCCCTCTATCATCACCAGCCTCCACCCCCCCCCCCTACACCCTTTTTCGAAGAAGGCAAAGGCTCTGTTGTGATATCACCTGCGGATATCTCTCTCGATGGCTGTGAACAAAACACCGCCCCCCCGCCCCCCCCCCCCCCACTGTCTCTCTCACTCTCTCTTTCACTGATCTCTTCAATCAGCCAGTGCAAACCTAATGTCCTCTCCAGACTTTCTTGCCATTTGGTTATACGATTCGCATTGTGCAGACAGACCCAACAACGAACCTGATATACAGCTCAGCTTCGTCGGTATCGTCTTCACAGAGTAAATAGCACTGTACGTGCTGTTTTCAATGACTCTTGTCCCCAGGAAATATAGGCGAAATCCCGCCTGTGTCAACACATTACCTGGCTAGTAAACCTCGCCTGCAATGCTATATACACTGCGCCTTTCATGGTTGTTCTTTCCTCAGATATCTCGTATTTTTACATGGGGTCCTTAGTCAAACAGCAGCACCATATGGCAGCACCATAAATCTTGCATTTTATTTTGTAAATTTCCATGCCTGATTTTTGACGATTTTAACATTAACCCTGTTACTTGCGTTTCAGGTATGATCCATCCAACATTATTTCACTGTCCCGGAAAGTTTCTTGACCACAAAATAGCTTTCATGGGCACAAAAATGGCAAAAGACGGTTCTTTAATTCGGTGACAGTAGTATTAGCCCTGCCATACATCCCTAGGTGGTCTTGGCATAGCAAATCAATTAGTTCTTCTTAAATAGGAACCCGCGATATTCAAAGAAATGGTATCGCCGTGACAGCTCAGAGGTGTGGGGGGGGGGAGGGGCGGGGCCTGGCGTGCCGAATTGGGGGGGGGGGGTTTAATGGATGGGGTGTTGGGCGAGGGGCATGGGCAAAGCAGGCGAGGTGGGGGGCCGGGCCAATTGGGGCAAACACAAGTCGCCTTTGATGGTAAATGAAATCCCTTTTAATATGGAGCAGTAAGTAAATGGCTGGGTGCCTCGGCGACCGCGAACGTGCCCGTCCTCCCCGCTGTCCGCCCTCCGCCATTAAGCTGTCCACCGCAGTTTGTTAGGCTGGCTTTCTCGTCATCCGTGTGACCCGTACAATGATTTTTGCTTCTGCGTCGACCGCCGCGACGCGTAAAAGAAGCATCTATAAGCATTCTATCAGCACTCGCCTGGAAGGCAGGGAGCGGACTGTTGAGGGTCTGATAGGTCAGAATGCTGGTGGCATGCCCGACAGGTCAGGTGAAAATTTAGACTGCGATCTCTCGCTATTCAGCAATGTTCAGCAGTTACACAGACCAAAGAGCCTGCAGACACTGATCAGTGCGAACAATAACTGCACGGTAGCTTTTGTTTTTTGGCCCCGACAATATAACATCGGAACAATGTGTGCTTAGTCATTGGCGCTCACTTTTCGGAACGTTGTAGGATCGTCGAAATCCTTGTAAATAACACAGTACATAATTTTTTTAGAAGTTGTATCAACGTTGTTGCCTCTCAATTTGAAAGGACTGGTAAATGTTCAGGGTTGGGGGAGGGGGGGGGGGGTGCAGGTCAATTTCAACACGGATGCATATCAAACGCATCCAGCCACGCATCCAGCCGGAAGATATATCAAACATCACACAGATACATCAGATAGATACATCAGACAGATACATCACATATATATCACACACTGTCAAATACATCACACAGATATATCACACACTGTCAGATACATCAGACAGATACATCAGACAGATACATCAGACAGATACATCAGAGAGATACATCAGACAGATACATCAGACAGATACATTAGACAAATACAACAGACAGATACATCAGACAGATGCGCCAGCCTAGGTACATGACCTAGCAATGGTAAGACCCACCCATCAAAAGTGCGCACCCAGGGGGGGGGGTCTAGGAGGTCCAGAACCCCCCCCCCCCCCCGCCCCCCCCCCCCCTTTTTGAGTAAGAACGCTATCTGAGGAGGCGTGCTCCTGCCCCCTCCGGTAGTTTTCAGTGACACCCCCCTCCACCCACAAAATGGTTTATCCACCACCACCCGCCCCGATCGCAATTGTTTGTTTTTTTACTAGCCCTTTTCAAATCCCTGGACCCGCCCCTTCCTCCATTCCCAACCGTCCACGCCGCTGCACTCTGGTGGCGAGTGGCAGGAACCGTTGCAGACTTCAGACACAAGTGGCGCTCCTAATGACAGCTAGCGCTCCGGGAGGCGTCTCCGCCTCATCTTATTAGAGAGATTCATGTCACTGTCACCAATCCCAATTATCCCCCAACTCCGCCCCACCGCCCACCCGCACTCCCACCCCATCCCGTGCTTTGGTGGGGGGGAAGAGGTGTCTCTCGGATTATGGATTATTGGGTGAACCGGAGACACAACGAAGGGAGTGATTGGACTTTGCCAGACCGCCAGCCGTCATGAACAACCAGGTGATTGTTCTTAATGCCGGTCGAGAGAGGGTTTTTCGTCAAATTATAATTGTTCTTTTTGCATTTTACGGTTCAAATGGCAACCAATATCAATCTATGTCATATCAAATAATAGTTCCTCCACCCGTGTTGCATGTATGTGATGTATTAAAAGTAAATACACCAAATATTTAGTGATTGCATATACGCGCCGTAAGGTGCAGTTGTGATAATTATGCATTTTTGGCCTATTTCATAGTCTATTTTGGCCACAATCGAGCTTATAGATCAAACGTTAGTTCAGTAACATATCTTTTTTTTGTTATTTTTATATTTACCATGATGCTAGGTTTCAGCAGGCATTTTTTTGGGGAAGTCTCTCGATCAGATTTTTTGAGGGGGCTTCAAGATATTGAGAAAAAAAAACATTTTAACGCATTTTCCCATTGTCGGCCACGTTAAAGCCAATTTGACAAAAATGGTCAGAACTTTTAGTAAAGTAACATATATTTTTTGTTACATTTTCAAGTAAATCCATACATGATATCTATTTACAGAAAGAATCAAAAAAATCGGTAGACAAATTTTTTTGGACCCCCTCACCCGCTCTTAACAGGGCTTTGACCTCACCACTCCACGCGATTGCGGGTGCCATGGTGTGTTTGTGTGTCTTCTGCTTGGAAACGTATTTTCGCATTTTGTGAAAAATAAAAACGGCCTCGCAATTTCCAGAAACACCAATTTTTTATCGCGATGATTTGACGCGCCATGCCCTACATAAATTTAAACATAGCTTGAATACAATGCGGTAGAGCCCTAACAACGCCGTGCTTCTTACCTTGAGAAAACCACAATCACGAGGAGGTTTCCGGTGACAGCTAAAATGCCGACAACGACGAGGTAGACGCCCACCAGCAGATGGTAGCGGAAGGGGATCCCTTCGGCTACAGTGACCCAGTAGGGTGCCACCCCCTCGGTCGGCCACGTGCTGTTGTTGTTGTCCACCACAGTATCCAGGGGAAGGGCTGCCGTGAAACCCGCGATGGCGTACGTGTCGTTTGTAACCAACTTGGCCGCCATGTTGATCGATGAATATAATTCAAGCTAAAATATCATATGAAACCCACACGTTACTTGCTTGCTTTCCCTAAGAACGTTGCAGCGATGGTGTAGCGAATTCTTGAGGAATCAAGTTGACGTTAAAATATATCATGTGAAACACACGCCACTTTCTTGCGTTCCTTAAACGCCTCAGCGATGGTGAAGTGAATCTTTGTCCAGTTCAGTCCAGCACGGCGGGAGTGGCTGATGGCTATAGATGGCCTTCTAAATGTGGTGTCGTTTTTTTGGGTGGGTGCATTCTGTTACTCGATTAACTGGGCGTTGAAAGGTGGAAGTGACTGACGCTGTGGGATGGTGGCAGGTGGGTGATGAACCAGCTGCGTTCGGAGCGTTTGACGGCAGCAGCAACAGCCCAGCGCACCCTCTCTCTCGTCTCAGCCTCCTCCCCACACATTCACACCCTCACGCTCTACACCCTCCGTGCGTGACGTGACGGCGGGACTAGCTGGATGCGGTGGCTCCCTCTAGGGATCCGACGTCACATCAGACGTAAAGTGGGGGCTCAAGGAGCCACCGTGTAATGGGGACTGGGGAGTGCAGTGGAGGAGTGCGGGCGGGCGGGGCGGGGCTGGGGGTGGGTGGGGGGGGGGGGAGGAGGTGAGGGCGGCGCGGAGGGAGGATCGCACCGCCAGGCCGGATCCAACAGGAGCTGGCGCCACGTGGCGGAGGCCTCAGGGAATATCTCGCGCCATCCACAGGGCGTCTCTTACGCCTCGCAGAACGGCTTGTCACTGTGTGTGCAACTCTCTTGGTGCAGCTCTCTTGGTGCAGCTCTCTCGATGCAGCTCTCTCGGTGCTGCTCTCTCGGTGCAGCTCACTTGGTGCAGCTCTCTCGATGCAGCTCTCTCGGTGCAGTTGTCTGGGTGCTGCTCTCTCGGTGCAGCTCTCTTGGTGCAGCTCTCTCGATGCAGCTCTCTCGGTGCAGCTCTCTTGGTGCAGCTCTCATGGTTCTGCTCTCTCGGTGCAGTTGTCTTGGTGCTGCTCTCTCGGTGCAGCTCTCTTGGTGCAGCTCTCTCGATGCAGCTCTGTCGGTGCAGCTCTCTTGGTTCTGCTCTCCTGGTGCAGCTCTCTTGGTGATTGTTGCACTAAGTAGAGAAACAAAAATAGAATTGCATCCGAAAACGCAAATATCGAAAGGCAAGCGCTCTCCCGACTGAGCTACGCGGCCTTCAACATTATGCTACGCGTTTCAATGCCTTTTGTAACTCGAGCAACTGTTCTCTGCAAAATAATGTACTAAAAGCACCATTAACGTTTGATTAATTTGTCGTAAACTTTCCAATGAACAACATATGGATCTTAGTTATCAACAACTAAGCAGATAAGCTCTGTTGAACTGCTAACATCCCACTACTGGTTGTGGATATCCCCGTAGCTGGAGGTGGTATGGAGGAAGCGCGTTCGACTGTCGAGTATGCTCGAAATGGATTCACATTGTCCGAAATAGTTACAACAATGATGACCTGACAGTCCTCGCTGTCCCAAAAACTGAGGCATTGAAAAAAATATTTTACCGTGTTCTTACGCGGCTCGGTACTATTGAAAAACTATAAATGTGCAGTTCAGTATACGCAACATGTGGTAGGAATGTGGTAAAACGACAACTGACGTGTATGTTAAATGAACGGAAGAGAGATTCGCGTGACTACACAATGCACAAATGCACTACCGGATCTATGATATAGGGAGGAGGCGGGGAGAGGGGGGGGGGGGCTTTTTGATTGTGAGAATATGACAGATATATTAGCTTCGACCCTTTGTTTATGTGACCCCCCCCCCACACACACACACACACACACCCAACGGTCGTCAGATTTTTAGGATTTCTTTTTTGGAGAGAAGTTGGAAATCGTTGATCCTCCTTTGCAAAATAAATTGTCTTCATATCAATGACTTTTATCAGAATAATACTGGCAATTAACCGTTGTTACTTGTACCATAACGCACAGCGAAATGATTGTTTTGAACCGAACCTATCCCAGAGGTAGCCGGGGATGTACACATATGTCTGATTTACCCAACACATATCTTCACCAAATACCTGCAAGAGTTTGGCGCAAACCTAGATATTCGCAACACTGGGGTCACACAACCCAAACCATTGGACTCCGGCACCATATCTGACCTGGCACATCGCACTATTCAAAACCACAACGTGCTGACCACCAGACTATCTCAGTACCCTCTCCCCCTTCCTCCTCACTCTCTAACCCTATTCTCTCATCCCCCCATTCCAACCCTCTCCCCGAACCCTCTCTCCTACCCGGCCGACAGAATTATGTAAGTTAATGTCCGAGGAACACGACATCACCGGATAATAGTGGAGTCCGAGGGCGAAGCCCAAGAACCCATTGTTATCCAGTAATGTCGTGTTCCGAGGACATTAACTTATGTAAAATCCACGTCCTTATGACTCACACACTACAGTACAGAAACATAATGTCTTCCGCCCATGTAGGTGGAAGAGAGAAGAGGTAGATGCTATTCCAAGATGGGGGAAGCTACTATGCAATATACGCTCAGTGGTAAATAAACAAGGCATATCACCCTGGCGGCTGAGAGTTTATGGCTCAGATGGACGTTTGATGACGCATGACTGATGCATGGGGGTCGTCTCGCTGCATATTATAAATCAAACCGGGACCTTCTGGGCCGACTATTAAGGGAATTACAGCGTTTCGTAGCTTTCCATGCTGATGCAATCGCTGTCAGTTGGGGCCCGCGCGGGGGGGGGGGGAGTCGGCTCCCGGTTCACGGTAAGAGCACCACGCAGCAAGCAGCAGAACGGCAGCGGACCGGTCAGCAATACACAGGGTAGGGGTGGGTGTGGGGTGTGGATAAGGGCAAGAGTGTGCGCCAGTGAAACGCATCAAAGCCAGAATGCGTGTGTGTATGGGCGGGCATGGAGAAGGCCGGGGTGGGGGCGGCGGGAGGTGGGGGGAGGGGAGTCGCGCTAGGCGAATAGAAACGCCGTGTAGTTAGTTTACCATTGCACTGGTATTTTAGTTTATTTACGCAAAAGTGTTAACACGGCGAATTTTAACCATATTTTTCCCTGACGGTCGATACAATTCCTCAGTGTCTTATGCCCTTTTGAAGTTTGTACGGTCACAATTGAGGGCACCGTGAATTTCGTGAATTTTAAATTGAAATGACCCGTTACGTGATAACCGAGAGTCCGATTTTAGTAAAACTTTAAATATAAGGTCCTAATTCATGCCCCAGCCTGTGGTAAATACTTGAGAGCGATAGCTTCAAAATAGAACCCCCAACTTCCAGGCGCTCTGGCACCGTTACGTTGCGCACTCCGGGTTCGAGCTAAGATTGAATTTGGCATAAGCTACATCACCTCTATCCACCAGGGCAAATTTGGTGCTCAGGTGTCATTTGGTTTTCGAGCTACAACCGAGCACTTGACATTTACAATAGTCAAGGTCACGACCTTGACTTTGACCTAGGTAGCTGAATGACGGTCAGTTTTGAGATATTACCTTGCGTAACCTTTTTATTCAACACGAGACGCGTAGCTTATAGGTTTCTATATTTTTTGGGCACATTGGTAATTGTGAAATGTCCTATCTTTCACCATTGGACCATTTTTGTGTTGTCATGGAAACAAAAGTAACCATTCGATTGCATTTATCTTGCACCCAATATATAAGGCCGACCCCTTGGAAACCCTGTACCAAGTAGCGTGACGCTATGTGCATTGTAACTGCACCAAACATGGAAAAAAGTGAAATTTGTATCTTTCATAATGGGATTTTCCGTTGCCTTGGAAACAAATACTGCGAGTTCGATCGCCGTATTCTTTGGCATAGTCTATCTAGGTGGAGGACCGAATGTCCCTACGAAGCGACGCTGGGATACCTGTATGGCAATTTGTCGAAATCGGGTGGACAAAACTTCCATTGGCTCATAATGGGAACTTTCGTCGCCTTGGAAACCGACAGTATTGATGAGATCACCATGCTTGTTGACATACGGTACCTCAGTGGAGCCCGTAATGTCCCTGCAAACTCTCGTGACAATCGCTTTGAGATTTAAAGAAAAAAAAATTGGTGTGGACAAATTTGAAAGTTCTAAAGCCTGTAGCGTGAAAACTGTTGATCCTAAATTTGATAGCAGTAGTGGGAAAGATATTGAGGAGCTGAGTATATAAACACTAATTTCGTGTTTCTAGCTGTAATATTAAGCGAGTTAAAGCGGGAAATGTGTTTTGGACGTATGACGTCACCGTGACGTTGGTAACGCCAAAACAGATATGGCGCCCTGTTCGGATGTTGGTCGTCCGTAAAACGTCTTGCAAACACACATACATGTGATCAATCTTTTTGATTGTTTGGAAGAATTCGATAGCTACAAGATTGATCTATACAAAAATGTGATATTTAACCCCAGTGTGCCTCCAGATGATTCAGAATTTCCAAATGCGCCTATTCTGTTTAAAAGTCCCCGTGCGAAACCCAGGCTGGAACCGAGACCCAACGGCGGAACAGAGTGGGTCTCCCGAGGCTAACATGTCATATGTTTCACATAATTTTATTCATTGTTTCATTCATGTATTTCCCCTAAAACCTATTTTGTCACCGGAGCGAATATTGCATAGTAGCTTCCCCCATCTTTTAATAGCATCTACCTCTTCTCTCTTTCACCTACCTGGGCGGAAGAGCAAAAGTGGTCTTCTTGGAATAGAAGAGGCAAAACGATCGTACTGCATGCACTCTTCCGGAAGAGGTAGACTTTGGAAGAGGCGAATCGATCACGCCCTGAGTCTGTCCAACTGAGTTGTCTTTCACATAGTTATTAATCTTATAAAAATATCAAATTTAGGATTTGCCTTTATCTCGCATCAGGATTGATCTCGTTCAGTGCACGGTCACGAACGAGATTGGTCCTGGATCATTTTGTTTTCTGAGACAAATCCTGATCCAGGACTTTATTCCAAAATAGATCTTTTGGATTGGTTCGTTTTCTATTATAAAGTCGTTTGAGCAAACACAAATTGTCTTATATTTGGCCTAGTATTCGCCACGAGGGGGAGGGGGGGGGGCAATTGCTCCTTAATATTAAATATACATATCTGGTCAGGCGTCACCACCGAGTCCCACTTGCCCTCATCGGTTTGTCGGCTTCATCATATATATTGTTGCCACGGCAACAAGCGTTTCGCTATGTATAACTATATATCATCAGCGGGTAATTTATTCTACCCCTGGGCAATGCGGCTTGTCGCACGCAGCCGCTGGAGGTCAGGGAAGGTGAAAGGTCACGCACCTTGACTTGTCGAGAAGGAAAGTGAGGTCTATGGGCGAGAGGTATGTAACGGCGGGAGCCAGGCTGGGTGGGCCAGAGGCCGTAAATACGCTACCTCGTCAGCCTCGGATGTGTTCTTGTGTCACTGTAATTCGTGCACATTATGCAACATAGCTAATGGATAAGGTTTTTACGAGAGACAAAGGTTGTTATATTTTCATTGTCATATGTACATATATCTCATCCGCTCATGTCATTTTATCATTGTCGGTCAATAGCACGTGTGCTCATTTTTATTGTTGACTTTTACATACCGACGTTAATTAAAACTTTATCTTATCTTATCTTATCTTGTCCCTTCCACTCACGAGCGGGGCCGGCCTGGTAGCTCAGTGGGTTAGAGCGCTCGCTCTGGCCACCTTAGAGCTTGACTGCACGTGGATCGGTGGTTCACGCCCCGCTGTGACATGGCTCCACTCTCCCTTCCTTCTCCCATTGACACGATATGACCAAAAGTGGTTAAAGCGTTCTGCGCCAGTCCGTAATTAAAGGTGTAACACCAAAGTCTTATCAGACTTTTAGGTGTACCACATGAATGTTGTCTTGCCAACCACCGTTTACCAGCCTGCTTTGTTGTAACCGGCATTGTACGAAAATAACGAACTTGAACCTTAATAAAAGGATACTTTTCCACTCGAGTGTCTTTAATTAGAATTATCATAAGTCACATTGGCGCTGAATATACAAGCAACCAAACTACGGGAAGTGATCGCTGCTGGAACCTGATGAATGTAATTAAAAATACCGCTTGGGGCGGTGGGGTGGGGGGGGGGAGGCAGCCATTAAACCTGAAATAAGGAAAATCGTGGGGTGCATTCAAAAGAAACAAATATTTATTATAACGTCTCCAGAGTGAAAGGCCCATAGCCATAACGTCTCCAGAGTGAAAGGCCCATAGCCATAACGTCTCCAGAGTGAAAGGTCCATAGTCATAACGTCTCCGACAGCAACTTCAGGTACGTAAATAGCACATACTCTTGTTCGCGTGATGTCCACAACAAATGAAGACATACTGAACTAATTGACAACTTTGTTTATAAACTGTTTAAATCTCATGAACATTAATGACGTTAATAAAAGATGGATGTATGCACCAACAAATGTATTGTTTATGCATTTTGGCCGGGGGACTTTTGGACATAAACATATTAATCAAAGCTTGCTGTGGCTGGGAACTGTGGTAGCCAAGCGAGCTCTTAACGTAACATGCATGCATAATCAAAATCTATTTCAAGCATAGGCTTAGGACTTTCATTTCGCGTAACAGCCCCCACGAGACGTTTCTGAGTAAGGAGCAAATTTCCGTGGCACCACAAAATTATCCCCTAAACACTGGTCGAAACACAAGCTGTGTTTCCCTTCACAATTTATGTATACTAAATCTGGGTTGGTTTATTTTTCCAATAGATGCCTTTTTTGCTATGTGAGCTACACTGCATAAGTTCATGTGTATGTTTGTATTATAAAATCCATTTAAGTATAAATATACTGGTAGAGCTAGGTAGTATATAATGATAGAGTATCAAATTATCTGTCATGAATTGTTTACTTGTCTTATATATATATATGTTACTGTTTCTTTTTATTTGTTGTGATTTTTTTTCAGACATTTACTCTTGCTTATAAATGTGATTTTAAAATAAAAAGTACATGCATTATTTTTTTGAGCCTTCATTGCTTGGGGAGAAGATATTGTAGCAAACTTTCGGGGTATAACCCCTCACAATACATAGTATAAAAGGGCCTTACAACTCCCGCCTTCGGCCGTACAGTCCCTGCATGGTCCAGGACATGGTCAAGGACGAAGGGGGGATCAGAGGGCGATGGACGATGACGATTTCGTCGAGGAGGGTGGGGGTGACCATTTAGTCAAGGCGGGGGTGGGGCAATACAAAGAACAGCCCTTCTGGTCAGGTGCTCAATTTCCTCAACCACCCGAGATCCCTTTTCCCTTGGAACCCCATCGCCAGTTTCAGAGCCCTGCTTATCACGGCCGTAAAGAACCCCCCCCCCCCCCCCTCAACCAACCTATTAATGTTGTCTCTAATAGCCTGCCGATTTCGACCATATGCTATAATCTATCAGACGTGACATTTTAATACTTTGTGACTAAATTGTATGTTGTGCCACTGGTTCGTGTTCACATGCACAGTCGCCCCCGTAAACGGAACGCCACCTACCGGCATGGTAAACTTTGAGCGTCTCCGTTTAACAAAATGGCTGGTCGTCTGCTAGCTTTGCTCACCTGCTCGCTTAATCTTCTTGAAATCGCCATTTCGCAAAGAATATTAACAGACCAGAAACTGATAATGTGATGAAACAACGATCACAGATAAGTGTTACTTAATTCATTGTGCAAAACTGCGTGTAATTCTACGCCATTCGCCCGTTTGTTGACCTGCTTTCGCAATAGGGCTATAAAGTCTCGTTCGCTTAGACTTCCGGTTTACTCATTTTGGTGACAAACAAACGAAGCACGTGTTGGGAACGAGTTTAGAATCTCTGCGCACACTGGTATCCTGACTATCTGTGACGTAGGCGTGACGTGTATGTTACGCAAAGAGAGAGACTGGGAACCAGACTACCTGCGCAAAAGCCAGGCACCGAGGGGTGGGTCAATTGCGGAAGGCCTAGCGATATGATTAAGAATATTAAAGAAATATAGCTTCACAAGACGGATAGACGACATATTTTTATTCGTTTGCGCCATCATAATGACGAATATTTGTTACGACGGGACAATACGACTGAGAAATTAACGTTTTTTTGCATTTCCTACGAAAACGAGGCATTATGACGTCACACGGATGACAACGTTGGCGCTACGCTTCAAACAGAAAACTTACAAAAATGAAGATACTTGGTCTTTTTGTGATCCAAAAGTGATACGAAAACATCCAACTGGTCTTATCGTATCTTTACCATGTGGTTTAATGACGCATCCGTGTGCTGTTACTCCATGTACTGCACATTTTGACAGCGGAATTTTGACAGTCGATCACTTGCTCTCGCAATTTTTTTTACCGCAGAGGCACGCGAACATCTGTGACGTCACTCGCTGTTTGAGGAACTTGCGAAAGCCCGGGTGCAGGGCTAAATTTAGAACGTTATTTTTAGCTTTCGAGTGTTTTGAAGACGGATTTTTCCTACGCCAGTTCTACGCTTCATCGCCTCGAAATATTTTAACGTATATCTCCCATAGCCATGGTTAGTGAAATGGTACTCATAGTCTTTAGAATAAAGCTGGAAAGAAATTGACTTATAGCTGCCTATACTTCAACATGGAGCACGTGTGTTTGTTTGTCCCCAAAATTGAAGTCTCGCGGCCCGATCGAGAGAACTGTATAGCCCTATCTGGCAACTGTCTGTCTGTCCGTCTGACAGCTGAGCCTGAGCTGTTGAAATGGCTGCACATCCACCCGTCGCCATCGGTGTCGTCAGTGACTCAATTTTACTGTCTCGGGCTGTCACTCTGTCAGACACACACACACAGTCACTGCTTCAGTATCAGTGACAGTTGACCCTGGAAATGTTACTGTCACCTAATTTTAGGCTAGTCTATGACTATGCTATAGCTGCATGACTAGAATTTTCAAATTCAGGCTGACCATGCAGGCTTGAATCCAGGGATGTTTGGGGTGGGCGTGGGGGGGGGGGGCGGATCATCCACTGCCCTTGAAATGTTATGCCCTGGCAGCAATTTAACCGTAAAAAATGTGCACACAAAAATTGGCAGGTTTATCATGTTTATTGCCCCACGACCCAAGGCCTCATCGATCTCTCTGGACCAGACACTACTCACAATCAATAGAAAATATATATTAACAATATTTTTTGTTCGCAAAATCCAAGGCTAAAATGTATGGGTTATTTCTAATTTCTTCAGCGCGGATTAAGATAAATGAATAACATTGGGATAATTATTATGCATAATCTAAAATGACACAAAAATAATTGGCAATTGATATGCCAAAAAACATTTCCATAAACAATTATTAATTATCAATAGACTGATTACACAAGCGGTAAAAGGCGGGTAAACGTAGTTTGCTTAGAATCTTGCAAAAAAAGTTATCCATTTATACAACCTTTCGGTTTTCTCCAATTTATATGAATAAAGTCATCAAGGCAAATTTGCTTTAGCTCACCACCACAATCCCAAACATTAACAAGAGTTCAATGAAAATATTTACAAGAAAACTACAATTATCACAAAATATTTTGCTCCCAATAAATTACTTTTGACTGAAAATCAGCCTTTTTTGCATGCCATTAGGATCAATCAGTAGTACTGTCATTTATCCACTTGTTGTCTGCTACTTTAGCCTAGCTCTATATGATAAGAGAAATTAAAAGTGTTTGCCAAAAAAAGACTGACAGAGTAAAATTGCTCAAGTGTCACTGTTAGTCTAGCTAAATTTGTTGCAGTTGATGTATAGCAACCTCATTACAGATTTAAACACCCATAGTTTTCATTACCTTTCCCAGTAGCTATATATGCATTAGTTGCATTATTTATCCACTTATATTAGCGATCATTATAGACCAGATGATCGAGATGCACCAGAAATCTGCAAAACTTCCCATATTCTTTCTAGATATTTATGCAGGTAAATCAATCAATCAGTAGGCCTACTTTAGTCTAGAAATAGTACCGGTAGAACTTTTTCGATCCAAAAATAGTTGCGCTCGCCCTTTTAGGTTTTACCTATATGACATTATTTTTGATGATATGCGGATTATATGAAAAACTCTCCTAATTTCAACTTTCCAAACAAAGACAAATTTATGTCACTTATGCGCACAAAGAATACGGTATTATTAAATAATCTAGGTGTATATGCTGCTACCATGCAACAGAGTTAAGTACACAGTCTATCATACATATAGCGCGCAACCTGTAATGTACATGTCTGTATATATGTTCCATGGACCCGTGGCGCGAAAGTGCAATAAAGACACACACACATGGAAACAACGTGTAAATTAATGTCCGAAGACATTACCGGATAATAATGTCCGAGGGCAAAGCCTGAGGACCCATTGTTATACGGTAATGTCGTTTCCCGACGTCATAAAGTTATGTAAAATCCACGTCCTTATGACTCAAGCCCACTACATGACAGAAAAATAATGTTGTGAGAGAACAACACAGTGACGTCATCAGTGGATTTTACAGAGGTGGTTGAATACAGCTTGTCGTGGTACTGTCCCTGATGACAATATTTGTAATGTCTGTAACAGGGTTTGTGGTGGGCCAAGTGATGACAACGACGTTTCAATACATCCGATTTATTACCACAGCCGCTAGGCTGGGGTTAAAATCACAAATACACCTGTGGTAAAATAATAATATAATACAGTAATCGAATTCATACATTCAGTGTGAGACTATTGCAGTAATAACATCCAACAGAACAAAGACCCACCAAACCAAGATGGCGATACTTTCACAACTGAGTAAATACTTTGACTCTTTCACAACAAATAAAATTACACGCATACTAATACAGTTAATCCACTACTTTCTTACCTGTGGGGACACACAATCAAATCAAAGCACAATGTCTGCGAATTGGAAACAATTAGAGATCAGCAAGCAACCAGAGATCTGCCGTGGCCGTCTCTTTGACAACCTAGCTCTATTTGACAACCTCGGTCTCATAACAAATATTCCCGCGAAGAAGCTAGCTGCGCTTGCGCACTACGTCAATGCGCGAAGAAAAGATTTAGATAAATGACACTTTCCGGTGACTATATTTAGCGTTGACCTGACCGGTCACATGTCCATCACATAATATGGAATGAAATCATCCATTATTATTATATAAACTATAAGTCCCTATAATTAATTATAATTAATTATAATTATGATCCTCTTATGTGTTTCACAACAGCGCTTGGGACGCGAACTGGCATATGACACCATGTCTTCGGGATGTATGAGATCAGATGTCAGGGGAACTGTTGTCATGGCGACGCATTTCGTGTGGCGATTCGGGTGTGGGTGGCTCGGTTGACCCGTTGTAGCTGGTGGCTGACAGCGACCGGAACTCGGCGTTCGATCCCAGGGTTCCCCTTCTATTTGACCGGTTCCTGCGACACCCCATCCACGCGCGCATGCGCAGCCGGAAATACGGGTGTGAGATCGAGTAAATAATCGGATTGTACAACGAGGAGGCCTTGGCGAAGAGCGCCGGAAGCATGGTGACGTAAGGGTCTTGGACCCCCGTATGTCCCAGCACCCCTGCCACGGCAATCACGCTGTACGGCGTCCAGGCCAAGCAAAACAGGAAGAGCACCAGCGCGCATGTGCGAGTCAGCCGCACGTCCAGACGCTGGGCGCTTTTGGTTCCGCCGGAAACGGAAGCGATGGAGCTTTGACGGACCTTGGACGAGGCGATCTCCCGCTCGTGTGCCCAGACGGCCTTGAGGAGCATACCGTAGCACACCAAGGTCAGGGATAACGGCAGCAGGAAGCCGCCCACGCATATCGCCACGACAAAGGAGCGCGTCGGAAAGTCCTGGGTGACGTAGTCAAAGGAACACGAGGTGCCGAATCCCTCGGGGATGAAGCGGTTCCAGCCTAGGAAAGGGGCCAGGCACCAGCTCAGCGCGTAGAGCCACACAAAGCCGATGAGGTAGACGTATTGCTGCGGACTCAGCAGGCGGTTGGGTGCCATCAGGTTTCGGATCGCCAGATAGCGCTCCAAGGCCATCGCGGCAATGGTGCCGATCGAGGCTAAACCGGATGTTCCCATCGTCAGTGCGTACGCACCACAGCCTGCAAGGAAGGAAGGAATGAGAGGTACAATGATCAGAACCAGCATGTGAGCATTCAGGGGACATCACCCCCCCCCCCTCCCCGGCCCCCCGCCCCCCCCCCCCCCCCCCCCCCCACCCCACCCACGCTGGCCAGCCGCTTATATAGCACGTACACGTGACCTCCGTTGCATAACGTCACCCATTGATAAGACCCTGCTGTGTTATGTAGGATATTATTAATAACCATAGCGATCGACCTGTAACTGGTGTGTGGGATGGGGAGGGGGTGATGTGGGGAGGGGTGGGGTGGGGTGGAGAGGGGTGGCTAGGGGTGCGGCACCGAACCGCAAGCAGAGATTGTGGGGTGTGGGGTGGTGTGGGAATGGGGTGTGGTGTGGTGTGGTGTGGTGCGGTGGGTGGGTGGGTACTAGCCCTGATACATGACTCTCATACGCGCTGGTACCCGATGAAGTACAACCCGCATGAGACCAGGAATTGGTGGGGGTGCATGTGCATCATGTAGCTATTTGCCCTTATCACTAGATACCCGGGGTTGCGGCACCGAGCCTCAAGCTGGGAGAGCGGGGCGTGGGGTGGGATGGGGTGGGTAGGGGTGCGACATCGAGCCTCAAGCCGGGTGTGGGTGGGGTGGGATGGGGTGGGGTGGGTAGGGGTGCGACATCGAGCCACAAGCCGGGTGTGGGGTGGGGTGGAGCGTACAGAACGAGTCACCGTATCGGCTTCGGTGGCCAGTCGTAGGAGTGGATTAGGATCGAGTCACAGCAGAGGGACGTGGGTGACTGAGAACATAACCCCCTCCCTCCACTCTGCACACCCCCTCCCTCCACTCTGCACACCCCCTCCCTCCACTCTGCACACCCCCTCCCTCCACTCTGCACACCCCCTCCCTCCACTCTGCACACCCCCTCCCCCCACTCTGCACACCCCCTCCCTCCACTCTGCACACCCCCTCCCTCCACTCTGCACACCCCCTCCCTCCGCTCTGCACACCCCCTCCCTCCACTCTGCACACCCCCTCCCTCCACTCTGCCCACCCCCTCCCTCCACTCTGCCCACCCCCTCCCTCCACTCTGCCCACCCCCTCCCTCCACTCTGCCCACCCCCGTCCCTCCACTCTGCCCACCCCCTTACCTCCACTCTGCTACCTCTCCCTCCACTCTGCCCACCCCCTCCCTCTACTGCGCCCACCCCCTCCCCCCACGCTGCCCACCCCCTCCCTCCACTCTGCCCACCCCCTGCCTCCCTCCACCCCGCCCGCCCCCTTCAACCACCCTCAAGCCGGGTGTGGGGTGGGATGGGGCCTACAGAACGAGTCACCGTATCGGCCAGTCGTAGGAGTGGACCCCTCCCTCCACTCCAACCCCCCCCCCCTCCCTTCAATACGCCTACACCTCCCTCCCCGTCGAGGTCCAGTCAGACTGGTTCAGTGCAGTGTTTCGTAACCCCCAAGGGCCGAGCCACCGTGCCTTAAGGTCAAGGCCGGGAGCCCAGAAAAGTCCGCAGGCGTCTCGGGAGTTTGACGAGGCGCCGAAAAGCAATTCCCTCGAAGTTGACTCGGGTTGCCAGGCTGATGTAACAGGCCCGGGTAGTGCAGCAAGGTTGTATCGATGGGGCTGCTAGGGTGACCTACTAGTGCGAAAAAACACGTAAAGAACTTCCCGGGATAAAAACTAGAGGGAGGATGAATTACTGGTACCATTTAATTAGAATAAATCTGTCAGTCGAGGCTTTAGCTAACGTCGGTCTTTAAAGGCAACATTAAACATGATCACAGGTGCTTCGCTTTGCTCAAGAGACCTAATAAAGGACGAAGCCCTTCACTCTCCTCCCTCCCATGCCTTCCACTACCCCCCGCCCTAGCTCCCACCGCCATCCTCCCATGCCTTCCACTACCCCCCGCCCCAGGCCCCACCGCCATCCTCCCATGCCTTCCACTACCCCCCGCCCTAGCTCCCACCGCCATCCTCCCATGCCTTCCACTACCCCCCGCCCCAGGCCCCACCGCCATCCTCCCATGCCTTCCACTACCCCCGCCCCAGGCCCCACACCATCCTCCCATGCCTTCCACTACCCCCCGCTCTAGGCCCCACCCCTATCCTCCCATGCCTTCCACTATCCCCCGCCCTAGGCCCCACCCCATCCTTCCATGCCTCACACTACCCCCCGCTCTAGGCCCCACCCCCACCCTCCCATGCCTTCCACTACCCCCCGCTCTAGGCCCCAACCCTATCCTCCCATGCCTTCCACTACCCCCCGCCCTAGGCCCCACCCCATCCTCCCATGCCTTCTACTACCCCCCGCTCTAGGCCCCACCCCCATCCTCCCATGCCTTCTACTACCCCCCGCCCTAGGCCCCACCCCATCCTCCCATGCCTCACACTACCCCCCCGCTCTAGGCCCCACCCCCATCCTCCCACGCCTTCTACTACCCCCCGCTCTAGGCCCCAACCCTATCCTCCCATGCCTTCCACTACCCCCCGCCCTAGGCCCCACCCCATCCTCCCATGCCTTCTACTACCCCCCGCTCTAGGCCCCACCCCCATCCTCCCACGCCTTCTACTACCCCCCGCTCTAGGCCCCACCCCCATCCTCCCATGCCTTCTACTACCCCCCGCTCTAGGCCCCACCCCCATCCTCCCCGCGCCTTCCACTACCCCCCGCTCTAGGCCCAACCCCCATCCTCCCATGCCTTCCACTACCCCCCGCCCTACGCCCCACGCCCCACCTCCATCCTCCCATTCCCTCCACTACCCCACGCCCTAGGCCCCACGCCCCACCCCAATCCTCCCATTCCCTCCACTACCTCCCGCCCTAGGCCCCACGCCCTACCCCCATCCTCCCATTCCCTCCACTACCCCCTGCCCCAGCCCCTCACCTTGTCGTTGCCTCCACTACCCTGCTCCCTCCCCGCCCCACCCCAACACTGTCTCTTACCGCAATCGCCTACAGACGTGCTTACCGCTATCGCTTACAGGCGTGCTTACCTCTATCGCCAACAGAGGTGCTTACCGCTGTGCTTGCCGCTATCGCCCACAGACGTGCTTACCGCTATCGCCTACAGACGTGCTTACCGCTATCGCCTACAGACGTGCCTACCGCTATCACCTACAGACGTGCTTACCGCTATCACCTACAGACGTGCTTACCGCTATCGCCTACAGACGTGCTTACCGCTATCGCCTACAGTCCTGCTTACCGCTATCGCCTACAGACGTGCTTACCGCTATCACCTACAGACGTGCTTACCGCTATCACCTACAGACGTGCTTACCGCTATCGCCTACAGACGTGCTTACCGCTATCGCCTACAGTCCTGCTTACCGCTATCGCCTACAGTCCTGCCTACCGCTATCACCTACAGTCCTGCTTACCGCTATCGCCTACAGACGTGCTTACCGCTACTGCCTACAGTCCTGCTAACCGCTATTGCCTACAGACGTGCTTACCGTTATCGCCTACAGACGTGCTTACCGCTGTGTTTGCCGCTATCGCCTACAGACGTGCTTACTGCTGTGCTTGCCGCTATCGCCTAGAGACGTGCTTACCGCTATCGCCTACAGACGTGCGTACCGCTGTGCTTGCTGCTATCGCCTACAGACGTGCGTACCGCTGTGCTTGCTGCTATCGCCTACAGACGTGCTTACTGCTATCGCCTACAGACGTGCTTACTGCTATCGCCTACAGACGTGCTTACCGCTGTGGTTACCGCTATCGCCTATAGACGTGCTTACCGCTATCGCCTACAGACGTGCTTACTGCTATCGCCTACAGACGTGCTTACCGTATCGCCTACAGACGTGCTTACTGCTGTGTTTGCCGCTTTCGCCTACAGACGTGCTTACTGCTGTGTTAGCCACTATCGCCTACAGACGTGCTTACCGTTGTGTTTGCCACTATCGCCTATAGACGTGCTTACCGCTATCGCCTACAGACGTGCGTACCGCTGTGCTTGCTGCTATCGCCTACAGACTTGCTCACCGCTATCGCCTACAGACGTGCGTACCGCTGTGCTTGCTGATATCGCCTACAGACGTGCTTACCGCTATTGCCTACAGAAGTGCTTACCGCTATCGCCTACAGACGTGCTTACTGCTATCGCCTACAGACGTGCTTACCGCTGTGGTTACCGCTATCGCCTATAGACGTGCTTACCGCTATCGCCTACAGACGTGCTTACTGCTATCGCCTACAGACGTGCTTACCGTATCGCCTACAGACGTGCTTACTGCTGTGTTTGCCGCTTTCGCCTACAGGCGTGCTTACTGCTGTGTTTGCCACTATCGCCTACAGACGTGCTTACCGTTGTGTTTGCCACTATCGCCTATAGACGTGCTTACCGCTATCGCCTACAGACGTGCGTACCGCTGTGCTTGCTGCTATCGCCTACAGACGTGCTCACCGCTATCGCCTACAGAAGTGCTTACCGCTATCGCCTACAGACGTGCTTACTGCTATCGCCTACAGCCGTGCTTTCCGCTGTGGTTACCGCTATCGCCTATAGGCGTGCTTACCGCTATCGCCTACAGACGTGCTTACTGCTATCGCCTACAGACGTGCTTACCGCTATCGCCTACAGACGTGCTTACTGCTGTGTTTGCCACTATCGCCTACAGACGTGCTTACCGATGGGTCCAAAGAGCCAGCGGCCGTTGAAGCTGCTGGCTGCGGCCAGAGGGAAGGCCAGGGTGGCCAGGGCATCGGCGCACGCCAGGTTCACCACCAGGAAGTTGCACGCGTTCCGGAGCTGCTTCCGTCTGCAACGAGCGATGCGTCATTAAACCACATGGTTAAGGTTTAATAACACCGGTTGGATGTTTTCGTATTACTTTTAGATCACGGAAGTTCTTTATTCTTTGTAAGTTTTCTGTTTGAAGCGTTGCGCGAACGTTGTCACTCGGGGAGAATCCGTGTGACGTCACAATACCTCGTCTTCGTAGGAAAGGCAAAAAAACGCTAGTTTCTCAGCCGTGTTGTCCCGTCGTAACAAATATTCGTAATTGTGATGGCGCAAATGAATGAACAATATGTCGTCTATCCGCTTTGTGCAGCTATATTATTAAATATTCTTAATCATATCGCTAGGCCTTCCAGATTGGACCCACCCCTCGGCGCCTGGCTTTTGCGCGGGTAGTCTGGTTCCCAGTCTCTCTCTTTGCGTAACATACACGTCATGCCTACGTCACAGATAGTCAGGATACCAGTATGCGCAGATTCTAAACTCGTTCCGAACACGTGCTTCGTTTGTTTGTCCCCAAAATGAGTAAACCGGAAGTCTAGGCGAACGAGACTTTATAGCCCTATAGCAACAGAAAATGTCTTTCATTTCATTCGTCTCCCGTTTTTGCGATTTCTGTTTTTGATGGGGTTGTTTGGGTGTTGGGTGCAGTTTCTCGACAATTGGTGTGAGAAAGCGAGATGGGAGGTGGTGAGGTGGGGGGGGGGCAGGCTGGGATTGTGAGAGGGTAGAGGTGAGGGAGGGAGAGAGGGAAGGAGGGGGAAGGGAAGGGATGAGAGAGGGAGGTGTCGGAGAGAGGGGGGAGGTGTGAGAGGAAATGGGGAGGTGTGCGAGGGAGGGAGAGAGGGGCAGGAGAGAGAGGGGGGGGGCGGTGCCGGCGATGCGTCAGAGGCTACGCAATGAGGACGTTCTTGACATGGTTACAGCGCCGGCATGGTCCGCGGGGCTAGCCCGACAGGTGGCGCCTTACACGGGGCTGGCTGGCTGGCTGGCCAGGCCAAACGAGCTTAGTGCAAGGCACTGTGCAATGACCCAGGTTATATAATGTACAGACATAAAAAGGTACCGTCATCAGTGGGTGGGGCGGGGGCAGGGGTGGGTGGGAGGGGGGGGGGGGCGCACTAGGGATTCATCTGATTGCATTGGGGCTGCGATGTCTCTCGAGGATCTTATCAAGACCCCACGAGCCACGAAGAGTTACGTTCTACGTCGATTTCATCAATGGTTTGTGCTGCATACCTCCCGGTGGTTGCCTGCCTTCGCTCGCTTCAAACAAAAATTAAAGTTAAAGTTATCCCTCTATGCAACACTATTATTTATTTTTTAGTACCCCCCCCCCCCCCTCCCCTACCTTCGGTTCCTCGATGTTCAGTGGTCGATGAGGCTACAGAAGCGCTGGCCCCAACACTGCCAACCGCTGGCCCCAACACTGCCAACCGCTGGCCCCAACACTGCCAACCGCATTCCAAACTCCGCGACCATTAGACCGTAGGTCAAGGATGACCCACCTCCCCAATCCCCTCCCCTTTAGATATTTGGAGACAGGTATTCGTGTGAATCCTTAACTATAGGACTATTAAAATCCGACTGTCTGCAAATAGTTTGTTGGCGTTCGCTCGCCATTTACTTACATTGCGACCGTCAATGGGAGAAGGTAGAGAAGAGCGGAGCCATGTCCCCCGGGGTAACCCCCTGCGAAGAAGGACTTGTGATCCTTATCCTGCGACCATACAGACATGGCCACAGCGAGGCTCGAACCACCGATCCACTTGTCGTTAGGCTCTCTCCATTGGACTTGGATTGGACTTGCATTTGTGTTGGTGTGGGATCTTCCAAAATCCCTTCAATATTCCTTGAATTTGGCTCAATCCATATATTTTCTCCATCAAGTCTTCACCTCAACCGGTTCTATGATCGCTAACGATCATTTCCGTCCAATATCTGTAGATATGGTTGTCTCTGCGCTGCACTGCATGTCACGCCAAACAAATCTGGTGTCACGCTCGCGTAGTACATAGTACAGATTTGCCCATCATTTACATGGTAACTTCAGTCGACTAAGCCCCGTAGTCGGCTAAACTGCGTTCGTGAAATCTGTCACAGATGGTGTTTTCATTACGTTGAAATAAACGTTGGGTCCTGTGTTTTGTTCCTTAGTCCCCATTGTTAATTAATAATAATAATAATAACAATAATAATACTGATGTAAGCGGGTAGAGAGGAACTGGCTGTGTCTGGTACGTAGCTTCATGCCACCAGAAACATCCATGATATCACGCTAATTTCGCTTCGAAAAAGCATGAAGAGGAAATATCATGAATTTAATGTAAGACTTATGTAAATGTAATCATCGCTAAACTTTACTCACAGCTCCGCCCACACGGCTACACCCAAGGACCCCCCCCCCCCCCTCACCCTACCCTTCACCTCAAATTAACAACTCCCATGCGGAACGCTGCAGACATGTGACCCTCTTCGGGCTTAATCACATATCTTTTTGCGACGTCTTTCGCAACGACGGAAGGTCTCGCGAGAATACGGAATGGGGACGATGAATCAATCGCGTCTAACAAATTACAACAAGGCAATGGTGGGAGGAAATTAACCCGCAATTTACTCATTATCGCTCGCTTCCAGCGGCTGGGTGGACTGTGGACTATTTTATGCACTATGATATGCACTATGTATATCTTAAGCACAGCCCGGCAAAGTCTACTGGTTTGATAGGAGCCCGCTGGCGCAGTTGGTAATCAGGCTGAGCAACCAGCATTTTGAGGTAATAGCATCTTATATATATATGAACGTTTTGCACCCGCCCCACCCATCCTTAACATTATATAGAAATTGTATGGGCCTTTTGTCCTCTAACTATGCTATTGTTCTGCACAGCGTCGCCTTGTTTTTTTTACATACAGTTTAAAAACGCGTATAAATGTTAAGTGAATAACGTATGGTTATGCCTATATATTTTATAATCGTTTCCCAATTTTTGTTGTGTGCACATTGTTAAATATTTACGTCGCAATTCTGTTGTATTATAACTATGAAGGCATTGAACAAGAACTGTATCCAACCATATGTCAAGTGGCATGCAACGACTGCATGTCCAACGCACATAGTGGCCCCATAGTGTACGCTCCTCGAGCTTTGACTCTTCCTGAACCGCCGACGTACTATTGCCAATGGACCGTTCAGCTATCTATTTCAGCTATAATATAAAGGAAATAAGAAAGCGGATTTGGGCAGTAAAACGCCCCGACCGAGCGGGTTTTGGCGGTGAAAAAGGGGGGGGGGGCTTTACCGCGGAAACCCCCCACCCACAGCAATGTATTAAGTACCCTCCCCCCCCCCCCGGAAAATACCCCTGGTTAAGGCAGGTCAGGCTCTCCGCACGTGGCGCTACGCAAGCCCTGTTTTTACCGCTGTTGTTGGCCGGGGGCAAATTTCAAGATTAAAAAAAACGGTCAAATCAGCTGTAATTTCTTACAAGATTATAATTTTCAAGAATAAAACATAAAAAAAGAACGAGCTCTGTGTATTTAATATAGCAAAATACATATTGTACCCCCTTGCAACTTTTTTAAGTGAGAGTGAACTGTTTGTTTACATCTCCTGATAGCGTGCGTTATTAGGCTTGGGCTGGGTCCCCGCACTAATTTGTAGAAATGCTCGGCGCATTTTTGCTATCAATTTGTGCAGCGCCGCCCTGGCGAGCAAGTGTGAAAATGCATTGAGGAAGTAGGCGACAACAGAGATATAATGGAGCGCTAGCGGAGTGAGGCGAAGGCAGAGAATGAAGGCCGGTGTCGATGTGACCTTCACCTTGAGCAAAGCCCCTTAGAGGTTACCGTCCAGTCTGTTGCAGCTGTTTCTGACGGATATAGGCCTGTGCCCTGGCTCGATTACAAGGCCGCGCGGGGACCTCCCGTAAGTAAGCTGCACATTGTCTATATAATAAGGATACAGAGTTTCCGCTTCCCAGAAACCAGAGCTATTGATTGACACGTCAAGCGGCAACCAACACAAATAGGACAATTCTGGCGAAGGACAGAGCGAAGACAGTCACGAATTGAAGTAGGTTACTTGGCATGCTCTCCTGGATATCAATCAGGGTCTGTAGGATCCATGGCACACAATTACTGGAAGATCTCGCGGTCCACGGGGGCATTTGTATCTGCCTCCCCATCATCTCCATGCCCCCCCCCCGACCTCACCCCAAGTACCCCCCCCCCCGACCTCACCCCAAGAACCCCACCCCCCCTTCAAGTCCACCCGTTCCTTCCGAGCACCCCAGTCTAAGGCCATCATTAATTCTCTGGCCCCTTCTGGTCCCTTATGTCCATGGCAATTAATGCGAGATGGGATCTATCACGATACAGATATGGTGGTGGTAGCGGTGGCGGCTATTGAGTTTGCGTACCGCCACTGGAGCCTGCTGAGTGCGCACCTTATATGGGCGATAATCGGGAAGTGGCCCAAGTCTATGCCCCGAACGGGTGCCGTTCCCCGTAGGTATGAAAACACCCCCACCCGGGGGGATAATACCATGGATATCCAAGCCCTGCATCATACATTATAACCTGAAACAACAATGTTCGTGTCCTGTTCGCATCCATGGGGATAGGCATGGGCGATAATACCAGTTCCTTGATGTTGCTTCCGATGCGATGGAACTGCACTCTGTGGAGTGAACGAGAAAAAAGACGCTGGGCGATAATACCAGTTCTTGGACGTTGCTTCCGTTGCGGTGAATCTGCACTCTGTGGCACGAACAAGAAATTGCTTACTCCTGAGGCAAGGAAATAAGAAATCAATGAGCTTCACATGCATCATATCTTGACCTTTTTTTGGTTTTTTTAATACCTTGGGCACTGTTGGGGACTTATAAATAAACCACAGGGCTAATCCCATCAGTCGGCCATCTACTGATCACAAGATATGAACGACGAGACTGTCACTAAATCGTATACGGCCGGATAAGCAGTTTATTTCGTGTTTACCGCATACCAAGACCGAACCCTCCGGCAACAAATGGGGCGAAAGTTGTCGGGGGGGGGGGGGTTGTCAACTGGACGGAAGTTGGTGGGTTTTTTCTTTGTTTATAAATATTTAATGTCATTCTTTATCGGGACGTTCACCGCGTGAAAATTGCTTCTCGGGAGAGGCATTCGGTTGTCTCCAGATTTTCCGAGCCGGCCGTATAGACTCAATCACGGTTGGCTTGGACCACGTCGTCACGCGATTTATATACATATTTACATTTGTAATGAGTACAACTGAGATCCCTAATTTCTAGAAGCATATTGTACTATACGGCTTGGAATTGTAGCACCTGAGCGCGAAACGAGGCCCCGGTCTATTTTGGACGCGCCACTGGACAAACGATATAAACCCAAATTTAACCGCATGTGGGCGCCACATGTATGATCATCCATGACGTCACGCTCTTAGGCAAAAATGTCGCGGCTCTTGAATTTACTGCGGACATGATTGCGAATTTATTTCTATGAACCCTTTGCTTTGAGGACCAAACCATTACCAAGGCTTCAAGATTATATTAACATTTCTACTGGCGTTTATCAACTCGATGATAGCATTAATATTCCGTGCCTCATTCCCGGTTTGTTCCATCAGATGTTACCCGAGATTTTAGTGCAAACAGCGAGCATGTAGATTGACACCATAAACATCCATTAGCATCACAGGGTGTGAAGCAAGCGAGGTCAGGCGCATAGGCATACACTTGGGAAGGGGAGGGGGGGGGGGTATGTGGTGGTTTGGGGTGGGGGGAGTGTCGAATCGATCGGCATCGTAGGTATGTTTATAAGGGTTATACACACATTAGGACGCATATAGTACCGAGCTGCCTCATAGCTGACCCACCTCATTAAACTGAAGCCAAATACAGCAGACAGAGGGAGGCAGAAGTCAATCGAAGTTACCTGTCGTTAATTCTTATGGCCCTCGTGAAATATCAAAGAGCGTTTCTCCAATTTCAAACAGCTACGCACGCAATCACATTAATTATTTGCTAAATAACATATAATAATAGTAACATTCCTGGGCGACATGGTATTTTATATCTTGTGTTAGGAAACTTCATCCCACAGCACACCTGTCACAGAGCTCCCTCGCATCCAGTACATTACCATGACTACCCTCACCCTGGCGTAACGACTCGTTATTCTGCAGCTTAGCCATGGTTATCAACTGGGCTGTGGAGACTCCCCAGAACAGTTACTATCTCACACAACTATTCGGCACTTGCCACTGGAACCAGTCTGGCCAATGTGCAAATGGTATTTAGACGGAACCAAGTAATATCACCAGACGATGAGTTGTTACATAAGATGATATTAAATATAATGCGATTTCGCTGTTGCGCACGAAGACGGGATATCTTTGCATATTATTCCATTATTTTTTATTAAAGAATAATATCTTGGCATATGCATGTTGTAATAGATCAACAAGCCTCGAAGTCGAACAGTCAGCTTTTGTCTTTTTCCGTCGTGGACAACGCCTTTAACGCTATCCGTGTCTTTGTGTTTAGCAGGCAACTCATTCCCTCCAGCTAATTGCTTGATACAGTTTCCAGCGTCAAGTCCTCCTCAAGGCAATTTTAAACCCCTTTCTTTTATAGCGCAGTTCTCTCCAGTAATCCTCCTACAGATAACCGTCACATCCTGTATATAGGTCCGAGGGAGGGAGGGAGGGAGGCTGGTAATGATAGAGGGCGCTGGGTGTCACATCCTGTGTGTAGGGCTGAGGGAGGGAGGGAGAGAGGCTGGTAATGACAGAAGGCGCTGGTTGTCACATCTTGTGTGTAGAGCTAAAGAGAGGGAGGGAGGGAGGGAGGCTGGTGATAATAGAGGGCGCTGGGTGTCACATCCTGTAGCAGTCTGTATCTCCCCTATTTGATCCATCCGGAATGTATCCCTAATTTGGATCGCGGAAACGTATTTTGCGCCGTGGTTTATTGGCGCTGCAGAAACGTGCTGCACTTCAGACTTCAGTCCTGGGGAGAACTAATATGTACACGGAAAACAAATCATGCGTTGGTATTTAAAGGGATTTGCTAAGTCGGTCAGCCACTCCGGACTGCGTGAGGTAGTGTGTAGGGACGGGGGAGGGGGGGGGGCGGGTGTCTAAGGGTTCCCTCTCTCAGCCTTACACGCAGGATGTGACACCCAGCGCCCGCTATCATCACCAGCCTCCCTCCCACCCTCCCTCAGCCCTACACACATGATGTAACACCCAGCGCCCGCTATCATCACCAGCCTCCCTCCCTCCCTCCCTCAGCCTTACACACAGGATGTGACACCCAGCGCCCTCTATCATCACCGGCCTCCCTCCCTCCCTCCCTCCCTCAGCCCTACACACCGGATGTGACACCCAGCACCCTCTATCATCACCAGCCTCCCTCCCTCCCTCCCTCAGCCCTACACACAGGATGTGACACCCTGCACCCTATATCACTACCAGCCTCCCTCCCTCCCTCCCTCCCTCAGCCATACACACATGATGTGACACCCAGCGCCCTCTATCATCACCAGCCTCCCTCCCTCCCTCCCTCAGCCCTACACACAGGATGTGATATCCAGCGCCCTCTATCACTACCAGCCTCCCTCCCTCCCTCCCTCAGCCATACACACATGATGTGACACCCAGCGCCTTGGATGAGAGGTTGTGTAAGAGCCCGGTGTGCCATTTCCTGTTTTCCTTCATCAATGTTACACCGGCGGGGATAATTAGAGGTATAAATGGCCGCTATGATTGTCAGTGCTTCAGTATACATGTAGAAAATTGGGCTTCAAAAAACTCACCAGCAGCGACACCTGGGATACGACGATGAAAGAACCCCAGATTACCCAGGAGACCAACGGCGTATAAATATATCCGCGGGGAGCGATTATATTCCAAGAAGCCAGTCCTTTCTATGGAGTAGCTGGTTCCCGGCCCCTACCTAGCGAGTCTTTCTGTGGAGTTAGTAGCTGGTTCCCGACGAATGATGCGGGCAAAGCCTAAATGTGTGGACAGCACGACCAATGTCCCGACTGTATAAACATTAGCTTCAATTAAGTGGATCGTGGTGCTATACATAAAACTGCCATCTCTTCATCGCCTAAAGGGCGACTCACCATGCTCACGATGTTTGTTTGTCAGGGTTTTCAGATTGGCATTTACAGCCAGCAGCGAGACCGGAGCAGGTACGTACCTGAAACCCGCCTAGCTGTCACCATAAACCTTTGTGGCCGGTAAGTGTCTGTCACTAGGATGGGGGGGGGGGCGTTGGGGGTCGACAGGCACTGGGTGCCCTCCTATCTTTTTTTCTAATTAGAAGGGAAAGGCTCTGTTATGCTATCACCTGCGGATATCTCTCTCGATGGTTGCTAAGTTAGGCAGCCACGGATTGTGAACAAAACACGGGGGTGGCTCAGGACACGTCCCCCATATCCTTTACCCATCCGCTCCACCCTCCCCTCTCTCTCTCTCTCTCTCTCTCCTTGTGATCTCTTAAATCAGTCAGTGCAAACCTAATGTCCTCTGCAGACATTCTTTCAATATACTAAAGTTACTCAACCAGCAATATTTTTCTTGAAAAATGTAAACATTATTTTGATTGGAAATGATGTATTTATATTCTTAACATAGAAGTACACCTATTGTATGTAATACAAACCCAGATATGTTGTTAAGCCTCTTTTGGGGGGCAAGATTAGTGCATCCCATGTGAACAAGTGTGGCTTTCTTGTGTACTACGTCATCGAAATATGCACATTGCGGCAGTGTTATACCCTTCATCATCCGATGATCTATTTCTCAAGAAGATTACATTATACAGTCAGACAATGTGTTCTAATTGTGTTTCCAAAATATTTCGAAACCATCATTTTGCTGCATGAGCAGCTTTAATAGGATTCACATTGTTCAGACAGATACAACGACGAACATCGTCGGGAACGTCTTCACAGAATAAGTAGTACTGTACGCGCTGACGTCAATAACTCTGTCTCCAGGAAAGGTAGGCGAAATCCAGCCTGTGTCAACACATTACCCGGCTAGTAAATCTCGCCTGCAATGTTATATATACCGCGCCTTTCGTGCTTGTTCTTTTTCGTATTTTTTACACTGGATCCTTAGTCAAACAGCAGCACCATATGGCTGCACCATAAACCTTGCATGCCTCTGGAAATTCTTTGGTTCTTCGTCTTCGTAATATCCGACAGAGACTCCATTGTTTAAGCCCGATTTTTTTCCCGTTGAATTGGAGCAATACGTTATTTTTTCGTAAAGATTAAAGTAAGAGGGTTTTTTTTCCACTTCACCAGGTGTATTTTTTTTTTTACTAAAAGGCGAACAAAATTGTATTCTGTAAATTTCCAGGCCTGTTTTAACGATTTTTAACATCAACCCTGTTACCTGCATTTCAGGTATGTTCAGTCCAACACTATTTCACTGACCCGGAATGTTTTTTTGACCACAAAATCGCTTTTAAATGCACAAAAATGGCCAAACACAGTTCATTCGGTCTTTGGTGACAGTGATAATCTCACCAGCCCTGCCACATACCCAGGTGGCCTTGGCATAGGAAATAAATTCGTTCTTCTTCAAATATGAACCCGTGGTGTTCAAAGACATTAGTATCGCCGTGACAGCTCCGAGCGGGGGGGGGGGGGCGGGGGAGGGGCGAGGCGTGCGGAATGGGAGAGGGGAATATAATGAATGTGGTGTTGGGCTAGGGGGCAGGGGCAAAGCAGGCGGGGGGGGGGGCCAATGGGGGCAACCACAAGTCACCTTTGATGGCCCAATTGGGTATGATGAAATCACTTTTAATATGGAGCAGTAAATAAGTGGCTGGGTGCCCCCGGCGACCTAGCCCCCGCCCATCCTCTCGGCTGTCCTCCGCCTTCCGCTATTAAGCTCTCCACCGCAGCCTGTTAGACTCGCTTTCTTGTGATTCCTGTGACCTGAGCAATGGCTTTTGCTTCGCCGTCGACCGCCGTGGCGCTTGAAAGAAGCATCTATCAGCACTCTATAAGCACTCAGCAGGAAGGCCGGAAGCGTTCTGTTGTAGATTCAGGATTGGTATATCCGGTGAGATGTCTATGATAACACACGCTGTTGTCTCACTGCCCCGTTTTGCCTGCATGGGAAACATGGATGAGACAGGAAGAGACATAACCGACTGCCCTAGAAGTTGATTTACAGGGTCTGATAGTTCAGAATGCTGGTTGTATGCCCGACGGGACAGGTGAAAATTTAGAATGCGATTTCTCGCTATTCAGCAAATGTTCAGCAGTTACTCTGAGTAAAAAACAGATCAACTGAGGCACTGGTCAATGCGCACAATAAATGCACGGTAGCTTTCGTTTTTTGGCCCCGACAATATAACATCGGCAAACTGTGCGGTCAGTCGTTGGTGCTCACTTTTCGGAACATGACGTTGTAGAAGCGTCAAATTCCTTGTAAATAACACAGTTCATAGATTGTTTAGCGGTTGTATCAACGTTGTTGCCTCTCAATTTAATAGGACAGGTAAATTTTCAGGGGGGCAGGTCAATTACCACACCGCGTGCCCAACAGGACAGGCGACATCCAAAGTTAATGTCTGTCCCTGTGAGGTTAATTGGAAGTCTCATCCTGAGGAAATCCCCACGGTAAACGGTGAAACGGTAAAAATAACATCATACCCACGCTCTTTACCTAGCCGTCTCTACATCTACCGGCACCCGAACTAAAAGTACATTTTAATATACAAAATGTAAAGGATGAGCGATAATGGAGCTGCAAGCAATTGGGGATGCATATCAAACGCATTCACCAGAACGACGTATCAGATACGCATCAGATAGATACATCAGAAAGATACATCAGACAGATATATCAGACAGATTCATCAGACAGGTACATCAGACAGATACATATCGGACAGATACATCAGACAGATACATCAGAGACATATCAGAGAGATATATTAGAGAGATTCATCAGACAGATACATCAGACAGATGCATATCACACAGATACATCAGACAGATACATATCACACAGACACATCAAACAGATACGTTTTTAGATGGTTCTGATTACGTTATAACCGTTTTAGAAACGTTACAAACACGTTATGTGTTTGCTGGGGCCTGTGCCATGGTGTGTTTGTGTAACTTCTGCTTGGAAGCGTATTTCTGCATTTTGTGAAAAAACAATAAAAACGGCCTCGCAATTTCCAGAAACACCAATTTTTTTACCTGCGGCGATAATTTTACGCGCCATGCCATACATAAATTTGAAAAATACCTAACCTGACAATACCATGAATACAATGCGGTACAGCCGTTACAACGCCCTGCTTCTTACCTTGAGAAAACCACAATGACGAGGAGGTTTCCGGTGGCAGCTAAAATGCCGACAACGACGAGGTAGACGCCCACCAGCAGATGGTAGCGGAAGGGGATCCCTTCGGCTACAGTGACCCAGTAGGGTGCCACCCCCTCGGTCGGCCACGTGCTGTTGTTGTTGTTCACCATAGTATCCAGGGGTAGGGCTACCGTGAAACCCGCGATGGCGTACGTGTCGTTTGTAACCAACTTGGCCGCCATGTTGATCGATGAATAAACTTAAAGTTAAAATATCATATGAAACACACACGTTACTTGCTTGCTTTCCTTCAAAACGCCGCAGCGATGGTGAAGCGAATTCGTCAAGAATCAACTTGAAGTTGAAATACCATATGAAACACACGTTACTTTTTTGCTTTCCTATTAACGCTGCAGCGATAGGTGCAGCAAAGTCTGTGTCCAGTCCAGTCCAGCGCGGC
Organism: Arenicola marina; assembly: GCA_964019135.1. Lineage (NCBI taxonomy): Eukaryota > Metazoa > Annelida > Polychaeta > Arenicolidae > Arenicola > Arenicola marina. The sequence continues at coordinate 10,772,567 of OZ025251.1, forward strand.
GGGAGAGTGGCTGATGGTTATGGTCGGCCTTCTGATCTTGGCGTTCCTTTCCGGGTCCACGCATTCTCGTATTCCGATTAACCGGGCGTTGAAGGGCAGCAGCAACAGCCCAGCGCACCCTCTCTCTCGTCCCCGCCTCCGCCCCACACACTCACACCCTCACGCTCTTTACCCTCCGCGTGTGACGTGACGGCGGGACTAGCTGGATGCGGTGGCTGCCCCTAGGGATCTGACGCCACATCAGACGTAAAGTGGGGGCTCAATGATACACCCTGTAATGGGGACTGGGGAGTGCAGTGGAGGAGTGCGGGTGGGCGGGGCGGGGCGGGGGCGCAGGCGGGGCGGGAGGGGAGGGGGGGGGGGAGGAGGAAGGTGAGGGTGGTGTGGAGGGAAGATCGCAGCGCCAGGCCGGATCCAACAGGAGGTGGCGCCATGGGGCGGAGGCCTCAGGGAATATCTCGCGCCCTCCACAGGGCGTCTCTTACGCCTCGCGGAACGGTTTGTCACTGTGTGTGCAGCTCTCTGGGTGCAGCTCTCTTTAGTCATTGGTAGTTTAGTCCACAATCAACAGTAGGACTATTGTTGCCATTGACCAACCATATATCATGACACCGATGAGGAAGTCTAGATCATACATTTGGCTAATTGGTAGTTGCCCGAGGTTTTGTCATAAATATAATGAAAGTGCTTCACATCCTCTCTGATTCAATGCAACATGAAATGGACGTCAGTTTTATAATTAAGGATTTTCAGTTGCCACGGGAGGCAACATGATTTGGGTTGGGATTGAAGTCCTGTTTTTGTTTTTCCATTACCATCGGGAAAAATATTAAGCACTTCAACTAAAGCCTAGGAGCAAGAAAGTAATGAAGACAAGGTCGATTTAGGTAAGTCAACTCCGGTTTTTGCTTCGTGCTCGAGCCTTGTTTGTCACCATTCACACCGCGGAAAGTGTCCACGGCCTCAAAACATTAATAATGCGCACTTCACGAGCTCTTCTTAGAAGGCAGCATGCTCCCCCCCCCCCTCTCCCCCTCCCACCCCCACCCCCAAACGCACCCATCCTCCCTCGCGTGTAATCTTTAACTGCTGCTATGCTCCATGGAAACCTTAACCCTTAACAGGAAATGACTTGATGAACCAACCGGCGATGCCATTTCCGCTTTTTGCTGCCGAGACGAATCCGGCGGTCAAAAGCATTCGACAGTGGCGCCATCTTCTGGCCAGTCATTCATGTACAGAACGATGAGGACTTCACGTTGAAAGACTCTCCATGACGTTTTCTGTTGTCTGTTATCCCCTGTCAGATTTCCAACACGACACGGTTCCAGGAGAATTAGGGGGCGTGGGGGTGGGGGGGGAAGGGGTAGTTAGGGGGGATAAACCACCTACCCCCTACCTCCTTCGCCGTCGCGTTTTCAACCTTGGAGAAACGGTTTTTGGTGTCTAATGGCTGCTTCTATTCTTTCCTCGAAATCATGATTTGCCGGTAAGTGCGGATAATCCGGTCTGCTATGTAACATGCGATGTTGCTTCATTCAAAATCGTGTACTTGCCCCCCCCCCCCCTAAACGTGTTTTTTTTTAATGCCGAAATGAAGGTTGGAAAGGAAAAGAGGAGCTATGTTTTCTGCGTGACCCCATACTCTTTTCGAAAAGCGCGTAGAACCTTTATTATGCTGCACAAACGTTGAGATTTGCACAGATGGGATTCGAACCATGCACCGTGCGCTTGGGCTGGTATAGCTAAACACAAGTCACAAGAACAAGTGTCAAGACTGTAACGTCTGAACATTCAGGCTAGCCTGCCCCTGGCTGAAGGTTTTGATGTCATTAAACTTAGTCTTATTAATTAGGGATGGGGCAAGGGGTATTTCCGTTCCTCACCTATATATCTACCTTTCAAGAAGCCTTTTTGGTCTGAACTTACTATATCTGGCAACACTATTTTAATACGACGCGCTAATACACCAGACAATATTTTGTAGTCAGTATTTAGCAGTGAGATTGGGCGCCAATTCTTCATAAAAGCTCTTGGCTTATCTCCCTTTGGTAGACACGTAATCACCCCCTGTCTTAGTGTTACGGAGAGAGTCTGAGAGTCCAATGCATACTGGAGGCTTTTTAATAGAAACGGTCCTATATCTTTCCAAAAGAATTTTTAAAACTCAACGGGAAACCCATCACTGCCAGGTGACTTATCATTTTTCATATGCATCACAACATCTGCCATTTCGTTCATCTCAATATCCCCTTCACACAACTCGCTTTGTGCAACGCTTAATTTTTTCACATTTTCATTATTTAAGAAAGATGCCACATGACAGTCAGCTTTTTTCTCATCTTGCTTTCTGTACAAAGATTCATAGTAGTGCATTTGTTCCTTCAATATTTCTTCTTGCTTAACAATTTCTTTTCCATTTACAAATAACCTATGAATAAGCTTATTCACATAGTTTTGCTTCTCTAAATTACAAAAAAACCTACTAGCCTGTTCCCCTTCTTCATAATATCGTGATTTGGATCTCAGAAACACACCTTTCATGCGCGGCAGTCTTACCTGTTCCAATTTAAATTTGAGTTCATCTAATCGTTCCTGACCCGATTGGCTATCTTCATTGCATGTTTCAAGTTCATTGATTTGTTGCTCTAAACTAATCTCTTCCTGCTGCAAAACCCTTTTCTTATGACTACTGTAGCTTATTGTTCCAACTTTAGCATTTCAAAGAACAACTGATCATTAATTATCAAATTAGTGCTGCCAGTACTATTATTCTCAGCCGAAACTTGGTACATTTTAATTGTATTTAAAATACATTCGGCTACCAGCTGTCCATATTCAGAATCTCTCAAAAACGATGTGTTAAATTTCCAAAATCCTTTACCTTTATCTGCCCGATAAAAATCAACGTTAACGCTAACTAAGGAGTGATCTGTTCTATACCCTGATCTAATATCTGCCCTCTGCACAGCAGCATGTATGTCTGAGGATACCAGAAAAAAATCTAATCTTGCTCTCTGGCTCTTTCTCTGCTGATTAGTCCAGGTGAAGCGCCTTGTGTGTGGGGAGTTAACCCTCCATGAGTCAATAAGTTCCAATTTGTCTATCATTGTATCGACTGTTTTCCTTGCCATAGTATTATTCTCACGTTTATAGCCAATTGTATCTAGCTCAAAGTCGAGGACAAGGTTCCAGTCGCCACAAATAATCATACTGGGGTTATCTAAATTCTCAATTACCTTGTGCATATTACAATAAAAATCAGGCTCGTCTCGATTAGGTCCATACACGTTAACTAAAGACAATCTATTGCCACACATCGTTACGTCCAGTACCAATAAATTTCCTTTATCATCTCTTTTCACATTGTGTACATTAAATTCGAATGTATTTTTTAAGAGAATGGCCACTCCTCTTGCTTGAGAGGATGGCGAGTTAACATAGTATTTTCCGTCAAACTCCCTTTCTAACTGGAGTTCTACAGACGCGTTGAAATGGACATCTTGCAAACAATAGATGGAAGCGCGCTTTCCCTCGAGCCAGCTCATGACGTCGGTTCTCTTCGTTGAAGATCCGAGCCCTCTCACGTTCATACTACATACGGTTATGTGAGTCATAACGACATTTACTCATACTCGTAATCACGCATTTTACATGTAGATTCCTGTTTGCATCTGTTATGGATTTTAGGCGAAATAGCGGAGTACGCAAATATATGTTATAAATCATAATATAAAACGAGATATAAAGGAATATAAAATTTACAATCAGCCAGCGAAGAGTAGAGCGTTCCCGAGCAGTATGAACTCTTATTGATTGAAGAACCTTAGTCACAACTTCTGCGATCAAAAACGTTTACTCGACTCGCGCTGACACATTATGTCCCCGGGGACCACGCATATACATATTCCAACCAGCACACACCAAACGGAATGAGCTAACATCTACGGCGGACACGTGCATCAATACTGTACAACCACACAATAAGCAAACTACAGGCCGCAGTCCGGGGCTATATCTGCCAATGCATTAGCGTAATAGACCGACAAGAACAATATTCACTCCGATCAGGTAAAAACATCGAGTAATTCTTATGGTCCATAGCGCATTGCCTCAAGAGGCACTTTCTACACAAGTTCTCAAATTCATTTTGCCTAAGCCTATCCCCGTTCTTACGCCCGGGCTACAACACTATGCGTGGTATGCTCATTTATACCAACAGTACAATAGAAAAACAAACCACGGGTCAAAAACAGGAGTAAAACAAAACATCAAGGTCGGCTCACAGTGGCAGGCCGTGTTCGACAAATGGTAATGAGCAAGGAAATAAACAGCGTTTGACACCAAGCACGCCGACGGCATTTTATACGTCAGGCACAACACGTGCAGCTCTTCCCCTCAGTGTTTACTTTCGCCATGCCTGAATAGACACGGGGCCGAATAAAAATTAAAAAGTGGCGAACATTAATGCCAGACAATAAAGTCACAAAATAATTACCATATCAATAAACAATATTTTAACAACCAATGCCATCGGGTACTTACATAGCCAATCCCTGTATTTTATCCGCTACTTTATCCAGTTTTCAGGGAGCAAATTATTACGGAGTAAAGCTTTTCGTCGATTCTCAGGCGATCACCTTGCACTGTAGCCCGATGTCCGTCTCGGCGTGACGCTCTCATGACGGGGATCAGGATCCGGCGGCGATCCTGTACCTCTCGAGGAAAGTCCTCTTCGATGTGCAGTTTACTCCCACGTAGCTTCGGCTTAGCCTTCCACACGGACTCTTTGTCTGCGTAGAAGGCGAAGCGGGCAATGATGGGTCGCTGCCTGTCCCGAGGGGAGCCCGAGTTGGGCTTACGGAATATATTGCTTTAATGTATTTATAACACAGGTTCGTACTAGTTCGTACTTCGTACTAGTACCAGTACTTCGCACTTCATATTAGTTAAAGAACGAGCTGGAGTGCACTCGCCAAAATAAAGCACGAGACGCGATAGCGAGATAAGGCATTAAGTTTGCTTATTATTTGGGCGGTAATTTTCCATGTCTGGACACAGGATACGTGAGCGAGCATTATGGCGGTGGGAAGGCGTGGAGGAAGTAGACATTTTGAAAATCTTGTTTTCTAAATCACCACACAAGGGTTAAGTCATTACGTCTAATTTTCCTGAAAACATCGCCCCTTGAAAATGGTATGAGGGATCTAACACTTCTGCTTTAAAATAAAAATTATGCACCATTAAATACATATGTGACACTTGCTGTAGCAATGACATGACATGACAATGTCAGACGTTCCCCCATTTATAGACGGCATGAGAAATATATGCAATCGATAACTGTCGAATTTCCATATATTAATATTTTTTTTAAGCTTTCTGATCTAACCCTCTTGGAGCTTAACATTGACTTATGCATTCCATTGTTTGTCTTGAAATTGGCAAGTTCTGACTACATCTGCTAGCTCGCCTCAGCTCAGCTCGGCTCGGCTCGGCTGATGTACCCCCTGATGTGACTGGGACTTGTACCAGATAGGAAGTGCCAGTAACCTCACCCCCTGATGTGACTAGGTTACTGAACCAGATATGAAGTGCCAGTGACCTCACCCCCTGATGTGACTGGGTTCTTGTACCAGATAGGAATTGCCAGTAACCTCACCCCCCGATGTGACTGGGTTCCTGTACCAGATAGGAAGTGCCAGTGACCCCACCCCCCGATGTGACTGGGTTCCTGTACCAGATAGAAAGTGCCAGTGACCTCCTCCCCTGATGTGACGGAGTGCCTGTACCAGATAGGATGTGCCAATGACCTCACCCCTGATGTGACGGAGCGAATGTACCAGATAGGGAGTGCCAGTGACCTCACCCCTGATGTGACGGAGCGAATGTACCAGATAGGGAGTGCCAGTGCTATCAAAACTCACGCATCAAATCTGTTTACTTGGCTCTATTGGATACACTTGCTCCCTTGCTCCCTTGGGGTATTTGGTTTGTTTCTTCTTTTTTTCTACCTCCTTTATCTGTTCCCATATCAATTCGACACTGCGGAGGTCGAATAGCTCGACCCTGTCATCCGCCTTATTCACGGAGTCGCCACATTGACGCCAAAACGAGGCTGTGCCTGCAAACACAAACTGCGCGACTCGTTCAACGCGTGAACTCTAATATACCGTTCCAGAGGAAATTCTGGCAGGCTGGTGTTTCGGGTACCTCTAGCTCGCTCTGTGCTGCGTAACATGCAAAAGGCTAGTACTGACTGAAAAACACAAAAAAAACCTTTGTACAGATAAATAGCGTGACTATCAAATAATACCATTTTAAAAACGAGATGCAGGCATAAAAGCAGAGAAAGCAACTGATATAAATACCCACCGGCGAACGTAATGACTGTCACAACGCTGCGCGTGGCAGGAAAGCGGCCATATTCTCGGTTTGCTGCTGTTCTTCAGTGCGGAAGATAATTAACGTTCAGGCATTTATTTTGTCTAGATATGTTCCAAATCAGAGTCAGGGATATATGTTGTGCAGAATACGTAACTTGGTTCCAGATGTGTACCGATTATATTATATTATATTATCCGAGTGCACTGAAGTGGCCTTGTTGCGTAGCAACCAGGAATGTCGAATGGGGAGCCGAAAAGATAGGACTCCTAAACTGTTCTTAATCTTGTGAAATATAAGCTGTGATTCCATTATATAATATAATACGTACAGAAAAATTTATGGAGACATCTTGTGTGTTTGTTCTGTGAATAACAATGCCATAGAACAAACATTCCCCTGACAAAATGCAACAAGGGTAAATTCACATGGAAGCCCCTATATTTTTTTAACCGGCTTTCCACGTTATCTGGGATCTTTGTGCTGTGACATGTCAGTCTATAGAGTTACAATTTTTTTGTGTTATTAGTATTTAAATTGTCATAAGTATTGTGGGTCTTATGACGCGGACATTCTGTGCCATTAGGCCTACTACCCATGTGATAGATACGTGAAAACTTGTGCACACCGGCATTGTTGAATCCCGCGCTAACGTATTTTATCGAGACCCTACGAGACAGGCATACTTATGCTCTACGTCAATGCGTAGCATCAACGGCCTGTACTTACTGCCTACCTTCCGGTTTTGGGCCTTCACTCGCCTCACACAGAAGATCGGCTAAAGCTGTCCTTGACTGCACAACTAGCCACTGAAGTTCTGCGTATATCAGAATTATAACCATCCGAGTAGATTTATGTAATATATGAGCGGTTAGACAGTTGATAAACTAGAATGCGGTTGTCTCATGAGTGACTGTGAGTGTCAGGCGATCTACTGTGTTGCGCGGGGTTTTCCATGTCGTTTGACGTAATAATCACCGTGTAATAATCATCATGACTCGCATGTCTACGCGCGGTATCTATGGTTACGTAACAACGTTCCTTATATGGACTGACCAGGCGAGGAAAAAGGTGTTCCGTTTGTCCAGAAATATAAACATCGATGAATTGCCTCAAAATACAACGCTTGTAACAGTCTCATCGAACGGATCACATGCGTTATGGAGAGATAAATGTCTTATCATTAACTATATTATGATTTCATAGTTAGCAATGCCTGGACCAAAGCAAACAAAAAATAATTTCACACCCACTCGATTGTTAATGCACAAACCGCACAGCCGGCCGGTTCCCAACACTCAAACATTGACTACAATGAGTGCGCGTCAAGCAGTTGTAGCAAAGTTTTTGTTTTTCCCCAAAAGCCCTAAACCGGAAATAGAATCCGCGAGAACTGTACAGCCCTATTGATTCTATGTTTTGTAATCCCCCAACATTAGATTTTTTTCGGACCCTAATGTGTCATAATGGTGTAATGACCCTAAGGAATTTGGCAATGTGTATATATCTTATTGATATATTGGTTCCACCACCTAAATGTATGTTCTTCAAAATACTGCGCACCATGCAAACTGTTTGTATTATTATATGTTGTGGCATCTGGGATTTAAGGCCTTCAAGACCAAATAAACCACAACCACATATAATTTCCCATATGCTTAGATATATATCTATGTGTAATATATATCTCAAACAAAAATGTAGGTACATTGTATACATTATTTGACATCAAAGATTTGCTACATACAAAAGGCATGACTGAGGATTTATATAATGTCACAATATTTAAGTTAATACAGTTAAGTTTTTTTATATTTTATAATGTTATTCCCATTCAAAGCTTTATTTAAATAAAGCTTAGTTATAATTTTTCAAAGCTTTCATGATTGATTTCTTGATTTGGACAAGAGCCGTTTCCCCATTTTCGCTAATTATTGTTTATTCCGCTTGTCATCCGTAATTCGGCCCTCGCCAACACAGTCAGGCCAGCGCAAATATTGGGTATTCAGCGGGCTGTAGTGCGCCAAGTTTACTGACCGCAGTTATTGATACGGGAAAATACAAGTTCAAAGTGACTTTCAACAATATATCGTCACTAGATAGTTAACAGGCGCTTATTTAAGTTGCATACAGGTCTAGAAGTGACCCACCCTTTTCTCGCCTCGCTCACGGCGCAGTTTGCTTTGTTCCAGGTCCTAAATCGTGACTAGAATGACAGCATTTTGATTCGTCAAGCAGGGAGCGAGTGAGCTACGCAGTAAACAATTAATGTCGCATATCACATCGTTGTCCCAAAACTCTGATCTCGTGAGGTATCGCACACATAAAACGAGATTCACTTGCATGCCCTTGCATAATGGAGATAAAAAAAAGTGCGGCATGTGTAGAGATTTAAATTTATTGATTGCGGTATTATTGCGACAAGACAGGCTTGTGTACCAGGCTTGTGTAAGTGACGTCACAAAGTAGGCAAGCTTTTAGGTAATGTCCGGTTGGGAGCCGTCTTAGTGGGTTTAGTGGGCTAGCCTTGCTGCAGATATTGCAAGGCAAGTCTTTATTTATCACATTCAGTTCAGTGCATTAAGGGCAACCACTCCACCCCGCCTCGGTCGCAAGTTTTTAGAGAGCACCCCCCCCCCCCCACCAGGTAGCAAGTTTTCAGAGAGCAACCGCCCCCCCCCCCCCCCCCCCCTTGGCAAATTCCTAGATTTGCCATCAGTGGCAAAGGACTGGAATTGGAATACACTGCAAAAAGTGCCACGATAGGCATTAGAAAAAATTCCACATTTCTGCATGGAGCTGGTCTTTGCGCCTTTTTCATCGCCATTTTCCGGTAGGGGTTTGCCTATGGTGCATGCGCTTTAACAGGGCATGCAGTGTCGCCCTCTGGTGAATGCAGCAGTGTGCTGCCCATATTCAATAGACGACTTTGCAAATCATAGTACTCCAGATTACTCCACTGTGAGGTGCCACTGCATGTGCAATGCATTCTGGGTATTATTTTGTTTTTGCGATATGTCAAGATGGCGGCATCGCATGACAACGTATTTTGTGGACACTTAGACATGCAACATTGTCATATATGTACCAAAGAATTACGTAATCTGGATGTAAGTTAGACATGCTCATTAATTTTATACATGCCTTGCCAATAACCTGGAAATATTGTATTTATCTGCATAGAAAAAATCGAGATAACACCAAAATATTTGGCTCACAATGGCCTATTTTACCTACATAGTTTAGCCGGCTACGGGGCTTACCTGGTCGACTAAAATCGCCCATCATTTACATGGTAACTTTAGTCGACCAAGCCCCGTAGTTGTTGAGCATTAGCTTTATCAGGTTGGGTTGGCATCTGTAGTTGTTATGATCCTACCCCACCATTGAAACTGAAGATACGGTACACACGTTAGTGGTTCCATATAGTGAGCCATGTCGTAGTAAGCTTAAAACGAGAAGATACCGTCCGGTGCAGACAGGGGGGGGGGGGCGAGAACATACCGTCTGGGCCAGACAGGTGGAGCGAGAAGATACCGTCTGGTGCAGACAGGGGGAGCGAGAAGATACCGCCTGGTGCAGACAAGGGGTGGGGGGGAGAAGATACCGCCTGGTGCAGACAAGGGGGGGGGTGCAGATACCGCCTGGTGCAAACAGGGGGAGCGAGAAGATACCGCCTGGTGCAGACAAGGGGTGGGGGGGAGAAGATACCGTCTGGTGCAAACAGGGGGTGGGGGGGAGAAGATACCGCCTGGTGCAAACAGGGGGAGCGAGAAGATACCGTCGGGTGCAGACAAGGGGTGGGGGGGAGAAGATACCGCCTGGTGCAGACAAGGGGTGGGGGGGAGAAGATACCGCCTGGTGCAGACAGGGGGAGCGAGAAGATACCGCCTGGTGCAGACAGGGGGAGCGAGAAGATACCGTCTGGTGCAGACAAGGGGGAGCGAGAAGATAGCGTCGGGTGCAGACAGGGGGAGCGAGAAGATACCGCCTGGTGCAGACAAGGGGGAGCGAGAAGATACCGCCTGGTGCAGACAAGGGGGAGCGAGAAGATAGCGTCGGGTGCAGACAGGGGGAGCGAGAAGATACCGCCTGGTGCAGACAGGGGGAGCGAGAAGATACCGTCTGGTGCAGACAGGGGGAGCGAGAAGATACCGCCTGGTGCAGACAAGGGGGAGCGAGAAGATAGCGTCGGGTGCAGACAGGGGGAGCGAGAAGATACCGCCTGGTGCAGACAGGGGGAGCGAGAAGATAGCGTCGGGTGCAGACAGGGGGAGCGAGAAGATACCGCCTGGTGCAGACAGGGGGAGCGAGAAGATACCGCCTGGTGCAGACAAGGGGGAGCGAGAAGATAGCGTCGGGTGCAGACAGGGGGAGCGAGAAGATACCGTCTGGTGCAGACAGGGGGAGCGAGAAGATACCGCCTGGTGCAGACAAGGGGGAGCGAGAAGATAGCGTCGGGTGCAGACAGGGGGAGCGAGAAGATACCGCCTGGTGCAGACAAGGGGGAGCGAGAAGATACCGCCTGGTGCAGACAAGGGGGGGGGGGGGAGAAGATACTCTCTGGTGCAAACAGGGGGAGCGAGAAGATAGCGTCGGGTGCAGACAGGGGGGGGGGGCGAGAAGATACCGTCTGGTGCAGCCAGGGGGAGCGAGAAGATACCGCCTGGTGCAGACAAGGGGGGAGGGGAGAAGATACTGTCTGGTGCAAACAGGGGTAGCGAGAAGATACTGTCTAGTGAAGACAGGGGGAGCGAAAAAGATACCGTCTGGTGAAGACAGGGGGAGCGAGAAGATACCGTCTGGTGAAGACAGGGGGAGCGAGAAGATACCGTCTGGTGAAGACAGGGGGAGCGAGAAGATACCGCCTGGTGAAGACAGGGGGAGCGAGAAGATACCGTCTGGTGCAGACAGGGGGAGCGAGAAGATACCGCCTGGTGCAGACAGGGGGAGCGAGAAGATACCGCCTGGTGAAGACAGGGGGAGCGAGAAGATACCGTCTGACGCAGACAGGGGGAGCGAGAAGATACCGTCTGGTGCAGACAGGGGGAGCGAGAAGATACTGTCTGGTGCAGACAGGGGGAGCGAGAAGATACCGTCGGGTGCAGACAGGGGGAGCGAGAAGATACCGCCTGGTGCAGACAGGGGGAGCGAGAAGATACCGTCTGGTGCAGACAGGGGGAGCGAGAAGATACCGCCTGGTGAAGACAGGGGGAGCGAGAAGATACCGCCTGGTGCAGACAGGGGGAGCGAGAAGATACCGCCTGGTGCAGACAGGGGGAGCGAGAAGATACCGCCTGGTGCAGACAGGGGGAGCGAGAAGATACCGCCTGGTGCAGACAGGGGGAGCGAGAAGATACCGCCTGGTGAAGACAGGGGGAGCGAGAAGATACCGCCTGGTGCAGACAGGGGGAGCGAGAAGATACCGCCTGGTGCAGACAGGGGGAGCGAGAAGATACCGTCTGGTGAAGACAGGGGGAGCGAGAAGATACCGCCTGGTGCAGACAGGGGGAGCGAGAAGATACCGCTTGGTGAAGACAGGGGGAGCGAGAAGATACCGTCTGGTACAGACAGGGGGAGCGAGAAGATACCGCCTGGTGCAGACAGGGGGAGCGAGAAGATACCGCCTGGTGCAGACAGGGGAAGCGAGAAGATACCGCCTGGTGAAGACAGGGGGAGCGAGAAGATACCGCCTGGTGCAGACAGGGGGAGCGAGAAGATACCGCCTGGTGCAGACAGGGGGAGCGAGAAGATACCGTCTGGTGAAGACAGGGGGAGCGAGAAGATACCGCCTGGTGCAGACAGGGGGAGCGAGAAGATACCGCTTGGTGAAGACAGGGGGAGCGAGAAGATACCGCCTGGTGCAGACAGGGGGAGCGAGAAGATACTGTCTGGTGCAGACAGGGGGAGCGAGAAGATACCGTCTGGTGAAGACAGGGGGAGCGAGAAGATACCGTCTGGTGAAGACAGGGGGAGCGAGAAGATACCGCCTGGTGCAGACAGGGGGAGCGAGAAGATACCGTCTGGTGCAGACAGGGGGAGCGAGAGGATACCGTCTGGTGCAGACAGGGGGAGCGAGAAGATACCGCCTGGTGAAGACAGGGGGAGCGAGAAGATACCGCCTGGTGAAGACAGGGGGAGCGAGAAGATACCGTCTGACGCAGACAGGGGGAGCGAGAAGATACCGTCTGGTGCAGACAGGGGGAGCGAGAAGATACTGTCTGGTGCAGACAGGGGGAGCGAGAAGATACCGTCGGGTGCAGACAGGGGGAGCGAGAAGATACCGCCTGGTGCAGACAGGGGGAGCGAGAAGATACCGTCTGGTGCAGACAGGGGGAGCGAGAAGATACCGCCTGGTGAAGACAGGGGGAGCGAGAAGATACCGCCTGGTGCAGACAGGGGGAGCGAGAAGATACCGCCTGGTGCAGACAGGGGGAGCGAGAAGATACCGCCTGGTGCAGACAGGGGGAGCGAGAAGATACCGCCTGGTGCAGACAGGGGGAGCGAGAAGATACCGCCTGGTGAAGACAGGGGGAGCGAGAAGATACCGCCTGGTGCAGACAGGGGGAGCGAGAAGATACCGCCTGGTGCAGACAGGGGGAGCGAGAAGATACCGTCTGGTGAAGACAGGGGGAGCGAGAAGATACCGCCTGGTGCAGACAGGGGGAGCGAGAAGATACCGCTTGGTGAAGACAGGGGGAGCGAGAAGATACCGTCTGGTACAGACAGGGGGAGCGAGAAGATACCGCCTGGTGCAGACAGGGGGAGCGAGAAGATACCGCCTGGTGCAGACAGGGGGAGCGAGAAGATACCGCCTGGTGAAGACAGGGGGAGCGAGAAGATACCGCCTGGTGCAGACAGGGGGAGCGAGAAGATACCGCCTGGTGCAGACAGGGGGAGCGAGAAGATACCGTCTGGTGAAGACAGGGGGAGCGAGAAGATACCGCCTGGTGCAGACAGGGGGAGCGAGAAGATACCGCTTGGTGAAGACAGGGGGAGCGAGAAGATACCGCCTGGTGCAGACAGGGGGAGCGAGAAGATACTGTCTGGTGCAGACAGGGGGAGCGAGAAGATACCGTCTGGTGAAGACAGGGGGAGCGAGAAGATACCGTCTGGTGAAGACAGGGGGAGCGAGAAGATACCGCCTGGTGCAGACAGGGGGAGCGAGAAGATACCGTCTGGTGCAGACAGGGGGAGCGAGAGGATACCGTCTGGTGCAGACAGGGGGAGCGAGAAGATACCGCCTGGTGAAGACAGGGGGAGCGAGAAGATACCGCCTGGTGCAGACAGGGGGAGCGAGAAGATACCGCCTGGTGCAGACAGGGGGAGCGAGAAGATACCGTCTGGTGAAGACAGGGGGAGCGAGAAGATACCGCCTGGTGCAGACAGGGGGAGCGAGAAGATACCGCCTGACGCAGACAGGGGGAGCGAGAAAATACCGTCTGGTACAGACAGGGGGAGCGAGAAGATACCGCCTGGTGCAGACAGGGGGAGCGAGAAGATACCGCCTGGTGAAGACAGGGGGAGCGAGAAGATACCGCCTGGTGCAGACAGGGGGAGCGAGAAGATACCGCCTGGTGCAGACAGGGGGAGCGAGAAGATACCGTCTGGTGAAGACAGGGGGAGCGAGAAGATACCGCCTGGTGCAGACAGGGGGAGCGAGAAGATACCGCTTGGTGAAGACAGGGGGAGCGAGAAGATACCGCCTGGTGCAGACAGGGGGAGCGAGAAGATACTGTCTGGTGCAGACAGGGGGAGCGAGAAGATACCGTCTGGTGAAGACAGGGGGAGCGAGAAGATACCGTCTGGTGAAGACAGGGGGAGCGAGAAGATACCGCCTGGTGCAGACAGGGGGAGCGAGAAGATACCGTCTGGTGCAGACAGGGGGAGCGAGAGGATACCGTCTGGTGCAGACAGGGGGAGCGAGAAGATACCGCCTGGTGAAGACAGGGGGAGCGAGAAGATACCGCCTGGTGCAGACAGGGGGAGCGAGAAGATACCGTCTGGTGCAGACAGGGGGAGCGAGAAGATACCGCCTGGTGCAGACAGGGGGAGCGAGAAGATACCGTCTGGTGCAGACAGGGGGAGCGAGAAGATACCGTCTGGTGCAGACAGGGGGAGCGAGAAGATACCGCCTGGTGCAGACAGGGGGAGCGAGAAGATACCGTCTGGTGCAGACAGGGGGAGCGAGAAGATACCGTCTGGTGAAGACAGGGGGAGCGAGAAGATACCGTCTGGTGCAGACAGGGGGAGCGAGAAGATACCGTCTGGTGCAGACAGGGGGAGCGAGAAGATACCGCCTGGTGCAGACAGGGGGAGCGAGAAGATACCGCCTGGTGCAGACAGGGGGAGCGAGAAGATACCGCCTGGTGCAGACAGGGGGAGCGAGAAGATACCGCCTGGTGCAGACAGGGGGAGCGAGAAGATACCGTCTGGTGAAGACAGGGGGAGCGAGAAGATACCGCCTGGTGCAGACAGGGGGAGCGAGAAAATACCGCCTGGTGCAGACAGGGGGAGCGAGAAGATACTGTCTGGTGCAGACAGGGGGAGCGAGAAGATACCGTCTGGTGAAGACAGGGGGAGCGAGAAGATATCGTCGGGTGAAGACAGGGGGAGCGAGAAGATACCGTCTGGTGCAACCAGGGGGGGCGTGAAGATACCGCCTGGTGCAGACAGGGGGAGCGAGAAGATACTGTCTGGTGCAGACAGGGGGAGCGAGAAGATACCGTCTGGTGAAGACAGGGGGAGCGAGAAGATACCGCCTGGTGCAGACAGAGGGAGCGAGAAGATACCGCCTGGTGCAGACAGGGGGAGCAAGAAGATACCGTCTGGTGAAGACAGGGGGAGCGAGAAGATACCGTCGGGTGAAGACAGGGGGAGCGAGAAGATACCGTCTGGTGCAGCCAGGGGGAGCGAGAAGATACCGCCTGGTGCAGACAAGGGGGGAGGGGAGAAGATACTGTCTGGTGCAAACAGGGGTAGCGAGAAGATACCGCCTGGTGCAGACAGGGGGAGCGAGAAGATACCGTCTGGTGAAGACAGGGGGAGCGAGAAGATACCGCCTGGTGAAGACAGGGGGAGCAAGAAGATACCGTCTGGTGAAGACAGGGGGAGCGAGAAGATACCGCCTGGTGTAGACAGGGGGAGCGAGAAGATACCGTCTGGTGCAGACAGGGGGAGCGAGAATATACCGTCTGGTGAAGACAGGGGGAGCGAGAAGATACCGCCTGGTGCAGACAGGGGGAGCGAGAAGATACCGTCTGGTGAAGACAGGGGGAGCGAGAAGATACCGCCTGGTGAAGACAGGGGGAGCGAGAAGATACCGCCTGGTGAAGACAGGGAGAGCGAGAAGATACGGCCTGGTGCAGACAGGGGGAGCGAGAAGATACCGCCTGGTGAAGACAGGGGGAGCGAGAAGATACCGCCTGGTGAAGACAGGGGGAGCGAGAAGATACCGCCTGGTGCAGACAGGGGGAGCGAGAATATACCGTCTGGTGCAGACAGGGGGAGCGAGAAGATACCGCCTGGTGCAGACAGGGGGAGCGAGAAGATACCGTCTGGTGCAGACAGGGGGAGCGAGAAGATACCGTCTGGTGCAGACAGGGGGAGCGAGAAGATACCGCCTGGTGCAGACAGGGGGAGCGAGAAGATACCGCCTGGTGCAGACAGGGGGAGCGAGAAGATACCGCCTGGTGCAGACAGGGGGAGCGAGAAGATACCGCCTGGTGCAGACAGGGGGAGCGAGAAGATACCGTCTGGTGAAGACAGGGGGAGCGAGAAGATACCGCCTGGTGCAGACAGGGGGAGCGAGAAGATACCGTCTGGTGAAGACAGGGGGAGCGAGAAGATACCGCCTGGTGCAGACAGGGGGAGCGAGAAGATACCGTCTGGTGCAGACAGGGGGAGCGAGTAGATACCGTCTGGTGCAACCAGGGGGGGCGTGAAGATACTGCCTGGTGCAGACAGGGGGAGCGAGAAGATACCGTCTGGTGAAGACAGGGGGAGCGAGTAGATACCGTCTGGTGAAGACAGGGGGAGCGAGAAGATACCGTCTGGTGCAACCAGGGGGAGCGAGAAGATACCGCCTGGTGCAGACAAGGGGGAGCGAGAAGATACCGCCTGGTGCAGACAGGGGGAGCGAGAAGATACCGTCTGGTGCATACAGGGGGAGCGAGAAGATACCGCCTGGTGCAGACAAGGGGGAGCGAGAAGATACCGCCTGGTGCAGACAGGGGGAGCGAGAAGATACCGTCGGGTGCAGACAAGGGGGAGCGAGAAGATACCGCCTGGTGCAGACAAGGGGGAGCGAGAAGATACCGTCTGGTGCAGACAAGGGGGAGCGAGAAGATACCGTCCGGTGCAGACAGGGGGAGCGAGAAGATACCGTCTGGTGCAACCAGGGGGAGCGAGAAGATACCGCCTGGTGCAGACAAGGGGGAGCGAGAAGATACCGTCTGGTGCAGACAAGGGGGAGCGAGAAGATACCGTCCGGTGCAGACAGGGGGAGCGAGAAGATACCGCCTGGTGCAGACAAGGGGGAGCGAGAAGATACCGTCTGGTGAAGACAGGGGGAGCGAGAAGATACCGCCTGGTGCAGACAGGGGGAGCGAGAAGATACCGTCTGGTGCAACCAGGGGGAGCGAGAAGATACCGCCTGGTGCAGACAAGGGGGAGCGAGAAGATACCGTCTGGTGCAGACAAGGGGGAGCGAGAAGATACCGTCCGGTGCAGACAGGGGGAGCGAGAAGATACCGCCTGGTGCAGACAAGGGGGAGCGAGAAGATACCGTCTGGTGAAGACAGGGGGAGCGAGAAGATACCGCCTGGTGCAGACAGGGGGAGCGAGAAGATACCGTCTGGTGAAGACAGGGGGAGCGAGAAGATACCGCCTGGTGCAGACAGGGGGAGCGAGAAGATACCGTCTGGTGCAGACAGGGGGAGCGAGTAGATACCGTCTGGTGCAACCAGGGGGGGCGTGAAGATACTGCCTGGTGCAGACAGGGGGAGCGAGAAGATACCGTCTGGTGAAGACAGGGGGAGCGAGTAGATACCGTCTGGTGAAGACAGGGGGAGCGAGAAGATACCGTCTGGTGCAACCAGGGGGAGCGAGAAGATACCGCCTGGTGCAGACAAGGGGGAGCGAGAAGATACCGCCTGGTGCAGACAGGGGGAGCGAGAAGATACCGCCTGGTGCAGACAGGGGGAGCGAGAAGATACCGCCTGGTGCAGACAGGGGGAGCGAGAATATACCGTCTGGTGCAGACAGGGGGAGCGAGAATATACCGTCGGGTGCAGACAGGGGGAGCGAGAAGATACCGTCTGGTGAAGACAGGGGGAGCGAGAAGATACCGCCTGGTGCAGACAGGGGGAGCGAGAAGATACCGTCTGGTGCATACAGGGGGAGCGAGAAGATACCGCCTGGTGCAGACAAGGGGGAGCGAGAAGATACCGCCTGGTGCAGACAGGGGGAGCGAGAAGATACCGCCTGGTGCAGACAGGGGGAGCGAGAAGATACCGCCTGGTGAAGACAGGGGGAGCGAGAAGATACCGTCTGGTGCAGACAGGGGGAGCGAGAGGATACCGTCTGGTGCAGACAAGGGGGAGCGAGAAGATACCGTCTGGTGCAGACAAGGGGGAGCGAGAAGATACCGCCTGGTGAAGACAGGGGGAGCGAGAAGATACCGCCTGGTGCAGACAGGGGGAGCGAGAATATACCGTCTGGTGCAGACAGGGGGAGCGAGAAGATACCGCCTGATGCAGACAGGGGGAGCGAGAAGATACCGCCTGGTGCAGACAGGGGGAGCGAGAAGATACCGCCTGGTGCAGACAGGGGGAGCGAGAAGATACCGTCTGGTGCAACCAGGGGGAGCGAGAAGATACCGCCTGGTGCAGACAAGGGGGAGCGAGAAGATACCGTCTGGTGCAGACAAGGGGGAGCGAGAAGATACCGTCCGGTGCAGACAGGGGGAGCGAGAAGATACCGCCTGGTGCAGACAGGGGGAGCGAGAAGATACCGTCTGGTGCATACAGGGGGAGCGAGAAGATACCGTCTGGTGCAGACAGTCGTTTGCCCTTGATGTGGCCTTTCCGCGCTCAATGTACAGCACTCTCACATTAGTCTAACCAGCATGGGAAGGCGTCTTAATGTAGAGGAATGGTGCGCTTAAGATGACCATCAGTGGAAGGATTAGTTCTGTTAGCCTGATTGCCTATACGGTTAACGAAATGGGCTCCAATTTTATCCATCCCACCGCCGGCCACTTCAGTGGCCTGGCGCCAGTGGGGATTTACTAGCGTGATACACACGACTAAGGATTTACTGGTAGGCGACCTTATGCACTCATTCGTCACGGTTGTTATGTCATGCCGGTGAATGTGTTAAATTAAAAGCATTTAACGTAATGCTGGCGTCGTGGCAGCGGCTAACTAACACCCACGTACTCTACCTTAACTAATAAAGGCAAAGAGTCAGGGAATTGCAACATACGCAACAAAGCTAGCGTGCTAGAAAAGAAGACTATATAAACCGTCGAAAAGCCAGGTAAACATGGCTGCAAGAAATATGATCTTCGTTCGCTTGATACATTGAGTCAGTTTAAACTGGGCTTGCAAACTTACTTGTTCACTAAATTTATTGATGAAGGTTATTAGTGGTGTGCGTGTATTGCGTATTTCAGTGAGCTATCTATAACATGTTTATGGATAAGCGGGTATATTATGTAAATTACCCGGTTTACTGCGATGTACAGCGTCTTTGAACGGATTCACGGATTTGGCGCTATATAAACCCAATAATAATAATAATAATCTTAGTTAGCTGATGCGTCACGTGACGTCACGATGACGTCACTTTTGGTACTTACAAAAAATCTTACAAAATCTGAAAAAAATCATAAAAATGCGCGAGTAGCGTTATATTGTAGGGAAAGTAGTTCCTGGTATAGCTCCACACTAAAAACAATACGTTCCTATCTTACTTCCGGTTCCAGGGCCGACGGCATTGCCCTATGCGACTTCCCATGTTAAAGCGCTGGATCTTTATACTGGGAAAAATGTTTTGTCGTGTATTTCACAAGTGCCTCCATCAAGCGACACCGGGATTTTTTCATTAGTTAAACATGATACATAGTAGCCTCAGTGCTTACCGTATGCGATTGGAGCAAAAAGTGACGTCACGGGATTTTTTGGAAATTTGGCCAATAGTGAGAGGTAAGGCTTTTTGGTGTTAGCAGAGGCTCCCAGGGGCGTTCTATTCAAGCCATCACTCAATGCTTGCAGCTCTGAATAGATAATACTAAACTGAGCCATAATCTGTAAACATGGTGCCATAGCCATATCACTTTTTAGTATATAGTCGAAATCGTTTAACATGGGATCCTATGGGGAAAAGTTAATATGACCTACTTCCGCTCAAGCTAGTTCAGTCTCCTTCGCCACATAGTGAGATACTATCACCTTAAAGCAAGTTATAAGAAAAACACGGCGATCCCTATACGTGTATTACTTTTTGTTTCCATGGCAATGAAGCCACTGGGCTAATGATAAACATACAGATTCTTGCCATTGAAAGAAAAATCGTCAAAAATCAAATAAAAATGCTAAAATTGCAATCTTTTCGCCAACTAGTTTCCAATAAGCATCTACAGATCATTTAATGCTTTAATGCGGATGTTGCCCAGTTATGGCGCTAGAGCGCTTCGACGTGGGACGACACCTTTGTAATTGTAATTATCCCAATTATGAGTGAATGGAGATCTTGAAATCGAATGTTCTTCAATAGAGTGTCCATCTTGAAAATAACGTCGAAATTAAGAACAACATGCCAGAGCTGTGATCTTTACGCCAAATGGTAGGGATCATTGATCTTCAGAGAACTAGTAAAAGAAACAAATGAGTTGCTATATCACTTCGCCTGCAGTGTTCTTTGTTCTTGTCCTAGGTCTCTGTGTCTCCGCAATGATGAACTAATGCAACTTTTGGCCATTTCGTACTAACAGTGAAGTTAGCCGTTTACAGACCCAATCTGAGTGAGCGGGCCACGCAGCAGGGGGCTGTGGCGGATACTATTATTGGGTCGGCCGTCTAGACGCGTCGCCGGGTCCCCTCACATCCGTCTGAGCGTGCAGGAGTCTGATTGTGCAGCTGCGCCCTCGAACACCTGATTACAAGGTTGTGGAGATAAAAAAAGTGCGGCATGTGCAGAGAGATTTAAATTGATTGATTACGGTATTATATTGACAAGACAGCTCCGTGTACCTGGGTGGCACCACCGTAAGGCGGCGTTTGGGAGGCTCCTGTCTGAGACCGTAGGGCGGTGTTCCCTCGTATGTAAGTGACGTCACAGTGTATAGGCAAGCTTTTAGGTAATGTCCGGTTGGAAGCCGTCTTAGAGGGTTTAGTAGATGACTGCTGCAGCTGCTGCAAGGCAAGCCTTTATTTGTCACATTCAGTTCAGTGCATTAAGGGCAAGAAAAAGTGCGAAAGCATGAAACCAAGAATGATCGATAATCTGAAATATCTTTACAAAAATAAATGGAAAATTTTTAATAAATAAACGACAAATTGAAACATGGGATATTAGCATTAAAGCAATATATTCTGTAATTTGTTATTACCCACCTCTTTTCCATGTCAAATAAGTATTTTCTATCTTGAATTTAAATCCTGAAATCCTGAGGGCTATCCGGAGAGAAGCGATATGGTCACCGGAGCAGAAGTTGGTGGCCGGCTTTATATCCTTGCGCCTGCTCGCTGTTCGGTATTTTGTGTGTGATGTCGACCACGGCTCGCTATCGCGTCCGCTCGCGATGTAAATAAACCGCTCAGTTTTACGTTAAAATTGTTGTTTTACAAACTCTCCAAAATATAAAACATACATGCATCATAATTTTGAGATACTTTTAGTTTTGATTCTAATATGTAAAAAATCTAAGATGGCGCATGTAAGTATATTGCTTTAATACACGTAACGTTACACAACTTTGTCTCTCAACACACGCCACGTTTCCGCACCCGCACTGACGCATTTTTTTTTATTATTTTTTTGTACGCCATAGCTCTCTATTGCGACACCTTCATGCATTTCATGTGGTCCAGCCCATATATATGTCAACAATGGGGAATGATCAAAATCTTCATTTCGGAGGCGAATGTCGTAGACACCACATGGAACAGTGGCGCCATCTGGTGAAGGCATGCCCTTTTATATATGAATCTAGATGTCGGTCGTCACTTGACCAATCTGCTGCCAATCGTCACGTGACCAATCTGCTGCCTATCGTCACGTGACCAATCTGCTGCCGGTGCGATACTGAGAACCGTCGGTCTCGAGCGTTCGTCGTCTGGGACGCCTATCGTCTATAGTCCGTTAGCAAACAGCCTGTGGCGACATAACCCATATGGCAGTATATATATATATATAGCCTGTTACCTAACGTCCATGTAGTTTGGTAACGACCCTACAGTCCCTTTTCATCATTATTACTCCCTTCTGAATGAAGGTCACCTTGACCCCAACCCTATTAACGATCGGGCCTCCATTCCCGGCCATTTGAAGAACGCATTGATCTAACGAAGCAGTATTAAGAGAAGGAGCCCTCGGGAAGCAAATTACATCTCTGTGGATGTCAGCATTGGTTCCCATGGCCGTCACCGTGCACAGGACTGAAGGTCGAATGAAGGTCGCCTTGACCCGTCCGCTAGCCCCTGATGTACGAGGTTCCCCTCCCCCTCCCCCGATTATCGCAGTTACTGTGGCAACGAAACCAACGCGATTCTTAATCCTTTAGTGACACTTTGTCGGGATTACGGTACAGTACATAGAAAGTCCTTTTAAATGGTAAGGTTTGTGGCCTTGACTAGTGAATACTTTTAGGTAGCGTCGTGGGAGGAAACGCGAACATGGTGAAGCTATTTGGTGTGAGGGAATTTTTATGGAAAACAAGATATAGGTATAATTCACGGTCCATCTTCCATATTACAGTGGTATTATTACAATGAATGGTAGGCTATGTTGAAATAATGGTTCGCTCTAACATGATATAACGGCCCCAGTTTACAAACCAGACCAATCCCGTTCCATCGTTGACTTTGCCCAACATGCCACCCGAACAGCTAGATATGTGGGTCTGGTAAGAGATGTAAGAAACTCCTCATGCGCAAAATCGATTTATCAGTCGAATTGGTAATTTTCTATATTCAGTCCTTCACTTCGGAGAATCTATCAAGGAGATCAAGAGTTTACATGCCATTTTTGTTATTCTAGTTTGCCAGCTATCTCAGGCAACCATTTTTATGATATCCTATTTGGCAAAAATGTGCGTGGTCTTTAAGCCCAGTCTAGACGATACGATTTTACCTATAGGCCACGCCTATGGGACAGGCGCTCAGACAGGCTTATGGTCGATTATATGACCGGTACGCCTCATAAAATTTCTGACCAATCAGTGCATGTCTTTCTGTCACGTGATAGCTGAATCATGTGATTCGGTAACAAGGTAATGACCGCGAGGAGCTATAATTAGGCTGCAACCATGGCAACAACACGTAACAAATGTTGGTTTATTGTTTTATTTGCTGAGGGATAGGACACAATGCAAAATTAGCCCCGACCACAGAAACTGATCACCGTCAGTGACACATCAGGTGGGGAGGGGAGGGGGGAGGGGGGCAACATGTGTCTCACGTCGCAGATTAATCAGACGCAAATGGCGATGTCGATTTCAGTTAGTCTAGTCATTGTTTGAGCACATCCACAAACCCATTGTCTATGTCTCGCGACTCTCCGCAGTTTCCTTGGATACCAAAGGTAATTGCTATTGATGACTGTATGCTGGAAGCAGTTGGGCTGCGGGCATAATGAGCTACACAATTGTAAAGAAATATTTGCCTCGCGCGCTATTGTTTGCTTTCGCCAAAACAATATGTAAAAAACAACTTGCGGACGGAACAAAAGACTGCCAATGCCACCCAGTGGCGGATTTCACGAACGTAGTTTAGCCCGCTACGGGGCTTAGTCGACTAAAGTTACCACGTAAAAGATGGGCGATTTTAGTCGGCTAAGCCCCGTAGCCGGCTAAACTATGTACGTGAAATAGGCCACAGGTCAGATATTGCACGTCCAAAAAGCACGCTCTGCCCTTTGCCCCACCTGCCCGAATGTGGTCTTGCTAAGACGGTGTTTGCACCCAAGAGACTAGAAACAAATCTGTACGCAAAAACTGAAACATTGTATATGTGTAAAGGAAGGCAATATTTACACAAACTGAACATCAGTAAACACCGTCGCTTCTTCTTAACTAATTAGATTTATCTTAAGTTTATTCGTCACGATGTGTTGCAGGTTAGTTAGATGTACATATTTATAAAATGTCCCATTTCTACATCTGGAAGACAGGCATAAAATAGAACAACAAGGCGGTTGTATTAATTATATAGCATCACACTTGTGATTATACAACGAACGAACGTGACCCTAGCTCACTCACTGTCTACAGTCACCCGGAGACAGGCCAAACAGGTCGTGTCAAAAAGACACCTCCTGTACAGACTGAATACACAGCAATCACACAAGTCAAACCTCTGCTTACAATCAAACACCATATCAGTTACATTATATAAATATCGAAATGATATAAGCGTGTACATTTGCGACACGGTGCCAATCAACGGGGTGCACTGTTATGTGCTAAGTGATAACGCCACCTACTTTAAGATCGCCTGGCGTCACAGCGTATCTACGTCACTCACACGCCGCAGTGCTTCATTTGATATATTTGTTCGCGATATACTTTTGTTGTCACCACTCACAACCGCTAAGTCGAAGACATTATTTACGAAACTAGAACGAAATCCAGCGTATATTTATCTACAGGTGGCGCCACCTCGTGACCAAATGTATCACACAGGGACCCTACGGTGGCGCCATCTCGTGGCCAAACGTATCACACAGGGACCCTATGGTGGCGCCACCCCGTGGCCAAACGTATCACACAGGGACCCTATGGTGGCGTCACCTCGTGGCCAAACGTATCACACAGGGACATTATGGTGGCGCCACCTCGTGGCCAAACGTATCACACAGGGACCCTATGGTGGCGCCACCTCGTGGCCAAACGTATCACACAGGGATCCTATGGTGGCGCCACCTCGTGGCCAAACGTATCACACAGGGATCCTATGGTGGCGCCACCTCGTGGCCAAACGTATCACACAGGGACCCTACGGTGGCGCGACCACGTGACCAAATATTTCAGGCAGCGCAAACCACGTGGTCACTTTCTCAGATAGCCCCCCTCCAGTGGCGCCACCCTGCGGCCAGTGTCTTAGACACGGGCCTCCCTATGGCGTCCCCAGTCGTGGAAACACCGCCCTACGGTGGCGCCATCCAGTGGCCAGTGTCTCAGACAGAAGCCTCCCTATGGCGTCCCCAGCCGTGAAAACACCGTCCTACGGTGGCGCCATCCAGTGGCCAGTGTCTCAGACAGGAAACTCCCTATGGCGTCCCCAGCCATGGAATCACCGCCCTACGGTGGCGCCATCCAGTGACTAATGTCTCAGACGGGAGCCTCCCTATGGCGTCCCCAGCCGTGGAAACACCGCCCTACGGTGGCGCCATCCAGTGGCCAATGTCTCAGACGGGAGCCTCCCTATGGCGTCCCCAGCCGTGGAAACACCGAGTAAAGGCCTTGACCTCCTTGTATTTGAGCGCCAACAGCAGCTTGCGCGGCCGGTCAGGCTGCTTGTTCCGTAGGTGCTGAATGTACACCTGCAGGAGAGGGTGTAGTGAGAATACATTTATTAAAGAACGGAGACACCCAAGGGGAAAGGACATCACATCATATGTCAAGCAGTCAAAAGGCCCGACTGTCTATGGGAAAAATGATATAGCGCACGATTTTAAAATTAGCCACAAAGACTTTTATCTCGGGTCAGCCCGGACATGACGTCACATTGGGTCACACCCACGTCATTGACCGCCAGGTCACGTGGTTAGATAACAGGGTAACCGGTAATGACTCCCGTCCTTCCTGTTAATTAAATTCACAAGAACATGAAAGGGTGTCGATTAAACGGTAAACTGAGCTGCAGGCCTACCTATATACAGAATGTTTACATACTGTTACAAGTGGCCTAACCATTGTACCACCAGACGTTTACTTCCGTAGAACCGCCGTTGCGTGATTATATACATATATAACCGGTTCTACGGTACTCAAACGGTCCGTCTCCCGGGACCTGCAACAGCACACCGCATAAACACCCACTGACGGTTCTACGGTACTGCGACGGCAAATGCACACCGCATAAACACCCACTGATGGTTCTACGGTAGTGCGACGGCAACTGCACACCGCTCAAGCACCCACTGACGGTTCTACGGTACTCAGACGGCAACTGCACACCGCTCAAGCACCCACTGACGGTTCTACGGTAGTGCGACGGCAACTGCACACCGCTCAAGCACCCACTGACGGTTCTACGGTACTCAGACGGCAACTGCACACCGCTCAAGCACCCACTGAGGGTTCTACGTTACTCAGACGGCAACTGCACACCGCTCAAGCACCCACTGAGGGTTCTACGTTACTCAGACGGCAACAGCACACCGCATAAACACCCACTGATGGATCTACGTTACTCAGACGGCAACTGCACACGGCTCAAGCACCCACTGAGGGTTCTACGTTACTCAGACGGCAACAGCACACAGCATAAACACCCACTGAGGGTTCTACGTTACTCAGACGGCAACAGCACACCGCATAAACACCCACTGACTGTTCTACGGTACTGCGACGGCAAATGCACACCGCATAAACACCCACTGATGGTTCTACGTTACTCAGACGGCAACTGCACACGGCTCAAGCACCCACTGAGGGTTCTACGTTACTCAGACGGCAACAGCACACAGCATAAACACCCACTGAGGGTTCTACGTTACTCAGACGGCAACAGCACACAGCATAAACACCCACTGAGGGTTCTACGTTACTCAGACGGCAACAGCACACCGCATAAACACCCACTGACTGTTCTACGGTACTGCGACGGCAAATGCACACCGCATAAACACCCACTGATGGATCTACGTTACTCAGACGGCAACAGCACACAGCATAAACACCCACTGATGGTTCTACGTTACTCAGACGGCAACAGCACACAGCATAAACACCCACTGATGGTTCTACGTTACTCAGACGGCAACAGCACACAGCATAAACACCCACTGATGGTTCTACGTTACTCAGACGGCAACTGCACACCGCTCAAGCACCCACTGAGGGTTCTACGTTACTCAGACGGCAACAGCACACCGCATAAACACCCACTGATGGATCTACGTTACTCAGACGGCAACTGCACACCGCTCCAGCACCCACCGAGGGTTCTACGTTACTCAGACGGCAACTGCACACCGCATAAACACCCACTGACTGTTCTACGGTACTGCGACGGCAAATGCACACGCATAAACACCCACTGATGGTTCTACGTTACTCAGACGGCAACTGCACACGGCTCAAGCACCCACTGAGGGTTCTACGTTACTCAGACGGCAACAGCACACCGCATAAACACCCACTGACGGTTCTACGGTACTGCGACGGCAAATGCACACCGCATAAACACCCACTGATGGTTCTACGTTACTCAGACGGCAACTGCACACCGCTCAAGCACCCACTGAGGGTTCTACGTTACTCAGACGGCAACAGCACACCGCATAAACACCCACTGAGGGTTCTACGTTACTCAGACGGCAACTGCACACCGCTCAAGCACCCACTGACGGTTCTACGGTAGTGCGACGGCAACTGCACACCGCTCAAGCACCCACTGACGGTTCTACGGTACTCAGACGGCAACTGCACACCGCTCAAGCACCCACTGAGGGTTCTACGGTACTGCAAGGCAACTGCATAAAGCTTAAGCACGGACTGGCGGTTTTACGGTACTCAAACGGTCCGTCTCCCGGGACAGGCAACAGCACACCGCTAAACACCCAGTGGCGGGTCTACGGTACTGCAACAGCAACTGCACAAAGCTTAAGCACGCACTGAGGGTTCTACGGTACTCTGACGGCCCACCACATACCTGGACACTCTTGAAGGCCAGTTTGATCTCCACGTCGCTCGTTTTCTTCCCGATCCACAGGAAGACTTGCTCGCCATTGTCCAAAATCATGACATCATCATCGGCAAGGTCATCCTTCAAGGTCAAACAAGAACATTCGATTTCACATGGCGACGGCGGTGGGTCATTGCTTTTGGAGTTTAAGGCCACGTCTGTGCACACGTCACCTATTAAACCTGACCATATGAGGAAGGCATGCATAGAGGAGTCGGGTCTTAAATTAGTGGTTTTTTTTAAGGTAATACAGATGGTGAGTCTTTCATATTTAGAAGGCATCCATGCTTGGTTCACTCACCTGGCAGAAGTCTGCGCACTTCTCTGACACCGTGAAGTACCCCTTCTCGTTGGAGCAGCGGAACAGTCGGGCGTAGTTCATGTACTCGGCATGCTGCGAGAAACAAACGACCACAATACAATATTGCACGACAATATTAATAATTTATCCACGAAAATGTATCCATACTGATGTATCAATTAAAATGTATCCATTAAAATGTAGCAACTAAATTTGCAATTATAAATGTATCAATTAAAATATATCGATTAAAATGTATCGATTAAAATGTACCAATGAAAATGTTCCAATTAAATTTGCAGATTATAATCAAGGAAGATATCTGGACAGACATCACAAACATGATCACACCTACGCGACATGACATGACATCAAGACCTCCAATGGTGAGCTACGTATCAGGGCAATCTACTAATTGATTAATTGATTGGTTGATTGGTGGGTTAAAAGTAGGAGGCCTTAACCTCCGTATGTCATACATCGACAATGGGAAAGGTCAAGGTCGAGGAGCCATGTCTCTGGGAGCAATCTACTTTAAGTTCAAATATTTGTTTATTAGTGACATGCCAACAAATATACATGAAACACAAACCATAGTAAATATCAGGTTGGCCCAGCCCTACGGCCTTACAAGTCACTCTAGTGTAAGAAAATCTATTAGCCTTCGCAAAGTTCATTAATTTGATATATACTATATGTGACGCAAGACATAGGATCTGTATACTGCATAAACTTTTTAGACGTTTGCAAAGGTTGGATTCCAACCAGGCACCGGCCGCTTGGGCTTCGGCAATAGCCTACTAGGCTACATTAAGACTCCCTCGCGGCGGGTTGGTTGGTTGTATATTCAGGACGCTTTAACCACTTTTGGTCATATCGCGTCAATGGGAGAATGAAGGGAGAATGGAGCCATGTCCCCGGGGGTAGCCCCTTACTCTTTGCGAAGGACACGGGATCTTTATCTTGCGACCACACAGACATGGCCACAGCGGGGCTCGAAACACCGATTCACGTGCCGTTAGGCTCTCGAGTGACCAGAGCACTCAAGGCGAGCGATCTAACCCACTGAGCTATCGAGGCGGCCCCCCAATCGCGGTGGGGCGCGAACTCCAGAACCGACAGAGCTCACTCTCTAGTAATGAGTCTCTACATACGTCTGGCTGTGAGGACTCACCCGGTCATACTTCTTGCGGCCGCCGATGCCGACCCAGAAGAAGTTCTCTGGCTCCTCCCCATCGTTAATGATCTGGATCGTGTGAGTCTCCTGAAGCAC
Organism: Arenicola marina; assembly: GCA_964019135.1. Classification (NCBI taxonomy): domain Eukaryota; kingdom Metazoa; phylum Annelida; class Polychaeta; family Arenicolidae; genus Arenicola; species Arenicola marina. Next base: position 10,801,659 of record OZ025251.1, read on the forward strand.
GGAAAACCGGACGTGTACAGCGGGACAAACCACAGCGCCACCAGGCGGAAAACCAAAGGCCGAGGTCATAACAATGACCAATGCTTTAGGCACTTATTTACAATTTAAAAAAATGAGTATGTAAATGAGATGTTGGTGTTTTAGGCCAATGTTGTGCACATGAAGGTTCACATGGACCATTTAATATAGCGAAAGCGTGCAATAAAGTATCATTAAAATGTATTAAAGGGAACGATTCACTTAATTACATCCCAGGTAGAGGACTTGAGAAATCCTGAAGCCAGTAATCCTTACCCCGAAGAGGTCCTCCGCGATCTCCTCGGACAACCGGGCCTCGTCTGGATCTGCCCGAGTCCCGACCCAAACATACACCACTCCCCGGTTGTCCTCGCTGTCGAAAGGCACCTCCAGGATAAAGCTGGAAGCGAGGGGAAGCAACGGCACCATTGAAACATGTAAGCCAGGGCGTGTGACGTACAGCAATATAGAATCACAATAGAATGTAAGAATATACATGTTAGATACATGTAGATGTTATATATGGGTCGGTCGGCGGGAGTCGGGGCGCGGCTTGTTGGATTGAGGCTTGTGGGCGTGGCTTGTTGGATTGAGGCTTGTGGGCGTGGCTTGTTGGATTGAGACTTGTGGGCGCGGCTTGTTGGATTGAGGCTTGTGGGCGTGGCTTGTTGGATTAGGACTTGGGGGCGTGGCTTGTTGGATTGAGGCTTGTGGGCGTGGCTTGTTGGATTGTGACTTGTGGGCGCGGCTTGTTGGATTGAGGCTTGTGGGCGTGGCTTGTTGGATTAGGACTTGTGGGCGTGGCTTGTTGGATTGATACCTGTGGGCGGAGCTTGTTGGATCGAGACTTGAGGGCGTGGCTTGTTGGGTTGAGACTTGTGGGCGCGGCTTGTTGGATTGAGGCTTGTGGGCGTGGCTTGTTGGCCTGTGCGACTTAGACTTCTGGGCGTGCGTTGTTGGATTGAGACTCAGGGGGCGTGGCCTGTTCGATTGAGGCTCGGGAGGCGTGGCCTGCTCAATGGACACTCGGGGGGCGTGGTCTGTTTGATTGAAACTCGGGGGGGGGGGGGGGGAGACCTGTTTGGATTGACACTTGGGGGGTGTGTCTTGTTTGATGAAGACTCGGGGGCGTGGCCTGTTTGATTGAGACTCGAGAGGGGGGGGGGGCGGCGTGGCCTGTTGGATTGAGACCTTGGGGGGCGTGGCCTGTTGGATTGAGACCAGGGGGGGGGCGTGGCCTGTTGCATTGGGACTCGGGGGGCGTGGCCTGTTGGATTGAGACTCGGGTGGCGTGGCCTGTCGGATTGAGAATCGGGGGGGGGGGGGGTGGTGGCCTGTTGGACTGAGACTCGGGAGCGTGACCTGTTTGATGTAAGACACGGGGGGAGTGACCTGTTGACTCGGAGGGCGTGGCCTGTTGGATTGAGACTCGGGGGGCATGGCCTGTTTGGATTGACACTTGGGGGGCGTGGCGTGTTTGATTAAGACTCGGGAGGGGGGTGGGGCGTGGCCTGTTGGGCCGAGAATCGGGGGTGGGTGGGAGGGGAGGGCGTGGTCCGTCGGATTGAGACTCAGGTGGGGAGGGGGGGGGGCTGTTGGATTGAGACCCGGGGGGCGTGGCCTGCTCTCCTACCAGAACTGGGAGTTGAGTATGGCGGCGTCCGGCTGGACCTGGATACAGCGCGTGGTGAGCGGACTGCCGTTGGAGCGGACGTAGAAGAGCTGGACGGGGGCCTTCTGTCCCCGCGCCAGCACGGCCTTCCGGGTCCCCTGCTGAATGATGAACCGCTTCTTGAAGTGGGCCAGGAACTTGATGTTCTCTTGTTGCTGGGGATAACAAAGCATCGTCATATAGCACCATCTGATTAATTTATACTGCTTTATGATCATAATAATAATCATTAAAAATTATGATATATCTGTAATTATATTCCTTCACTATTATGAATAATTTTTCATTAATATAACTTTCGAAAAATCATTGAGGTTATCTCATGGCCATGACATTCATTACTGGCGGAGCGATGCCCTTACAAGCTCTACGTGAACATTTTCATTATTTATTAGTCCCTTACTATCACCACGGGTATCTGTTATAGCCATCAAATGAACTTACCTGGTGCATTCGGACCACTTCCAATTTCTCACCGAAAAGACTTTCAAATTTCTTTTGCAGACTGGAAAGGGTAAAAAAAACATACATTGCACCACTCAGGTATCAACAATGTTCGGCCTAATCTGCGAAAACTACGAATAAGCTTGGTGACCCTGCGAGATTATCCATCGAAACAGACGAGTTAATTTATATCAAATGGTGGGGCGAATCCACCAGGTCATGTATTAATCTTATTTACCTGCCGCAACGACGTCCACTAATATTAACAAACACATCAGCGGTGGATACTAAGCAACTAATCCACGCCACAAGCAACAGTGACGTAATTAAAGGGTTATAATCGAAGTAGTAATATTAAGTATCATTGAGCGACTTCGCACGCACTCTAGTTCGACGACAGTGACGAGTTTCGGGTACTATGCTCCGACCGGTGGCAAATTTCAGGAACCAATCCTGAAGGTGAAGATTAGTGACGCGAAGGTCACTAACCTGAAGGTGAAGGTCACTAACCTGAAGATGAAGGCCACTAACCTGAAGGTTAAGGCCACTAACCTGAAAGTAAAGGTCACTGACTTGAAGGTGAAGGTCACTGACCTGAAGGTGAAGGTCACTGACCTGAAGGTGAAGGTCACTAACCTGAAGGTGAAGGTAAGCCAGCCCATGTTGCCGGCCTCTCTGCCCTGCCAGAAGTACACCACACACTTGTAGTCGTCTTCGGGTAAGTCTTCCTCGTCCCGGCCCCCGGCCCCCGCGGCGCCCTCACCCCCCTCCTGGCCCCCCTCGTCCTCCAGCTCGGCCGGCACCCAGTAGCGGCACAGGAAGACGTACGAATCTCCCGTGTGGAACCGACCTGCAGCAGACATGACATGACGTAAATGGGTATATAAGGCCGCACATGAGGGCTGCACTGGGTCGCGGGAGCACCAGGGACGGTGAGCAGTGAAACATGCGCCTTATTCGCGGAATCGCCATATTGACGCCAACACGAGGCTGTGCCTGCAAACACAAACTGCGTGACTCGTTCGACGCGTGTAATCTAATAGGAGACACTGCTGCGGGTTCGCTGCGAAATAGTACCCGGGTGATTTCAGTAATAAAATGACAGATTTAGGCAGAAGAAAAGGGTGTGTGCGTTCTGGAACAAGTAAAAAATGATGGTCTTTTGGAACGCGTAGTCCTATATATATACGAAAAAAGGGGGTATTTCCCGCGGCATGCAACAAGAGTCAATTCACATGGAATGTATATATGTTTCAACTCGCTTCCCACGTTAGCTAGGATCTTTGTGCTGTAACATGCCGGGTAGGTTTTATCATCGAAGCATGGAGAGGTATTATGCTGGGTATATGGACTTATGCTGACATATTTTATTTGAAGAAGAAGCTAATGTCGCAATAATGCTACCCCCCCACCCCCCACTCCACCCCCCGCCCCCCTCCATTCACGTAGTGACCACTTACGGCAGAAAGCCACTTGTGCCAGACACCAGGGCCACTCATAATATGCACTAGCCGTTCGCGCAAACTTACAGGTATAGCCTCGTTCTCGCACGGGCACTCCCAACATGTGAGTAAGGCGAATGCCCTAGCTTAGTAGGTTGGTTGGTTGGTTGTATATTCAGGACGATTTAACCACGTCATATGGCGTCAATGGATGTCCCCGGGGGTAACCCCCTACTCTTTATGAAGAAGGATATCTGATCTTTATCCTGCGACCACACAGACATGGCCACAGCGGGGCTCGAACCATCACCCACGTGCCGTTAGGTTGTCAGGTGACCAGAACACTCAATGCGAGCGCTCTAACCCACTGAGCTACCGGTCCGGGCCCCTTAGCTTAGTAGGACCTCATCTGCGGTCTGGCACTGTGGTAACCACTACACAGGCCGAGTCGCCAGTACCGGGGGACAGGGTGACAACGGTCGTTGCGGGGATCGCTGTGGGGCGCACTAGTTTTGGTTATCAGGAATGGGGCACTCGTTGTCGATATCAAGAGAAGGGGGGGGGAGGGGCACTTTTTGCAGATATTGGGGGGGAGGGGGTACTCATGTGGATAACGATTTGAGGACTCAATTGTAGAAACCAGTGGCGTGGGGTTAGAGAGGGTGGGGGGTGGGCGGAGAAATCACTCTCATGATAGCCATCACATTATAAAGATAGCGCCTGATAGCGTCATATCTACCACGTTGTAGTTTAGAACAGTTATAACTTATGACATTCGGAGCGCCACCTACCGAGCTCCTCGTCGGGGAGACGCACGAACTTCTTGCCCTCGAGAACAAAGGACTCCATGCCGTCCAAGTCCTCGTTCCACTCTTCAATCAGCTGATCCTGTGAACAGAGGGCGCGGAGAGACACTTGTTAGTCACAGAGCGGACTCAGCCTGATAGTGACGCCTCAGCAGACAGCTCACGTATTACTCACGCCTACCATTTAGTACAATAATCCCGTTTGTGGCTCTAACATGGAAGATGAACCATATGTCTCATCGCATTACAACAGGACATAAGTGTTGTTTCAGGCCAGTTCTGTGCACACGAGAGCTACATTACACCAAAGACCCCCCCCCCCCCACCCACACACACCTCCATCCGGAGACAATGCATGATTTGAATGAAGTATGCCCCAGATTAAACCGCCCAGACCGTTGGGTCCAACCGAGGATCGATTGGTTTCTGGTCGAGAGTTCTACCCAACTGGGCCACGGAGACTCCCCATCGGCACTGACTGACGCCATTAAACCACGGGCCGGGGGAGATCTCCACCGTTAGGGGGAGCCACATGGCGGGGCCGGGTACTGACCGCCTCGTCCGCCGTCATGGCGGGCTGTCGGGGCATGAACAGCGCTGATAGGTCAGTCTTGATCTGGTCTCTCTCCATGATGGTCTGAAGGAAGGAAAGTCAAACCAAACCACCATGATATAACGATCATATCAATGTGCATATGTTACTGCTAGGTGATCCTGCTGGATGGCATGCTTTCACGGGAACCTCAGAAAGGAACTGTTACATAAATATTAAAAACTATCAATGAAGCCATGATACCAATCGGTCAAAGCCGTTGCATTCTTAGTGTTAACAATTATGCAGTGTAGCCTGGTAATGACATTGCCATGAACCTAGTATATACGCTTATCACCATCACCAGAAAGAAAACCTCTTTAATCGGAAATGACAAAAGTCGATATTTTACATGGTAAATACTCATTCCAGTAACTTCATTAATTGATTATGCCTCCATATAATATTGGCCTACATTTCACTGAAACTGGTACTTTTATAATGTACCTCCATATATACAGGTATATATATATATATATATATATATATATAGATACATACATATCTGAGGAACAATAATCTGCCTGAGGGGCTCACATTTTGCCGTCCCTGTACGAGTGATGAGTTAACCTTGAGACTGACCTTGAGATCCACACCTCTCTTCTGTACAGACTCCGACGTTCTGGTGAAGTCGACCGCTATCACCTCGTCCCAACCCTTGAAGCGGGTCTTAAAGATCTGCGGCTCCGTTCTGCGGAACCGGAAGTCACACAGGGCATGATGTTAAATAACACGCATATGTACATATTTATCAATAACCCAAACTATACAAAACACGTGGTTAGTCTGAACGTCGATATCGTTGGTACACCAGTCACGCTGTCACGTCACGCTGTCACGTCACGCTGTCACGTCACGCTTACGTCAAGCTCTCACGTCACGCTGTCATGTCACGCTCTCTTGTCAAGCTGCCATGTTACGCTGTCACGTCACGCTGACACTTCAGGCTGTCACATCACGCTGTCACGTCACGCTCTCGCGTCACGCTGTCACGTCACGCTGTCACGTCACGCTTACGTCAAGCTCTCACGTCACGCTGTCATGTCACGCTCTCTTGTCAAGCTGCCATGTTACGCTGTCACGTCACGCTGACACTTCAGGCTGTCACATCACGCTGTCACGTCACGCTCTCGCGTCACGCTGTCACGTCACGCTGTCACATCACGCTTACGTCAAGCTCTCACGTCACGCTGTCAAGTCACACTCTCACGTCAAGCTGCCATGTTACGCTGTCACGTCACGCTGACACTTCACGCTGTCAAGTCACGCTGTCACATCACGCTGTCACGTCACACTCTCACGCTGTCACGTACCCCTCCAGACAGCGCGTGACCACGGCGTAGTCGGGTCGCTTGAGCATGGCGTGGATCTCCTCGGACAGCTTCAGGGCCGCCGCGCGCACCAGGCGGGTCGACTTCCGGCCGATCCTAAAACACAAACAAACCTACACTACATGCACAAGGCACATTGAAGGTTACGGGTAGCAGGGTCATAGGTCAGGCGGGGGAGGGGAGGAAGGGGGTGTGTTGTGGGCCCATCTTCCATGTTAGAACCCACACAATGGATTACATGTATAATAGTAAACGGTAGGTTTGAGTAATACGTGAGCTATGCTGACGCAATAATTGACCCTAACATGGAAGAAGGACTCCGTTCTGACTTCAGGGATAAACCTCAGTCATAGCTGGGTCAAATCAAACATCATAACTATCCATCATATGTGATAATTTAAGAGGACTTTAATAATTATTCGTATTTGTTATCACATGTACCAACTATGGTTTGTATGCAACTAATATCGTGCGTATTCAAGTTTATTAATCATTAGCGTGACGCGCTTAAAACATTGTTCGTGTATTATTACAAAATATTTGCTCAGTACCTGAACTGAGATTATTTTTGTAAGATAACAGAATGTCTACAGTTTAACATTTCTACAGCCTCCTGCAGCCGTTCGTGACAACTACCCCATTGAGCTCATGGGGTAGAGGCAATACGAGGCGACAAGCGCCCTCTACCGAGAGTGATGCAGAGTAACAGAAGGCCCTGAGAAGCTCCTGTGCTACTGACCAGACAAAGACGTCAGTGAAGAAGTCCAGGATGTACACTCCCTTGGTGTTCAGCAGGTCTTGGGTTAACATACTGCGTGGCAAGTCAACTGCAACACAATCAAACACCGGTCAAGATAATATTAACAATGAGGCAGACAGGTCACAACCTGGAGATAAAGGTCATAACTTTTAGATCAAAGTTCATAACGTTTAGATAAAGTTCATATCTTTATTATAAATTTCGTAACTTTATTATAAAGTTCATAACTTTAAGATAAAGCTCATAACTTTAAGATAAAGCTCATAATTTTAAGATAAAGTTGAAGATAAGGGTCATATCCGCGGATACAGGTCATAAGCCAAAGGTACATGGCAAAACCTCAAGATCTGGTCATAACCCCAAGATGCAGGTCATATCCGCAGACACAGGTCATATCCGCGGACACAGGTCATATCCGCAGACACAGGTCATATCCGCAGACACAGGTCATATCCGCAGACAGGTCATATCCGCAGACACAGGTCATATCCGCGGACACAGGTCATATCCGCAGTCACAGGTCATATCCGCAGACACAGGTCATATCCGCGGACACAGGTCATATCCGCAGACACAGGTCAAAGGACACACGTCATAACCTCCATATAAAGGCCAATCATCGCTACAGATGTACACCAGGTTGGTTGGTTATTCAGGACGCTTTAACCACTTTTGGTCATATCGCGTCAATGGGAGAAGGAAGGGAGAGTGGAGCCATATCCCCGGGGGTAACCCCCTACTCTTTACGAAGAAAGAGATGGGATCTTTATCCTGCAACCACACAGACATGGCCACAGCAGGGCTCGAACCACCGAGCCACGTGCCGTTAGGCTCTCAGGTGGCCAGAGCACTCAATGCGAGCGCTCTAACCCACTGAGCTGTCGGGACGGCCCCCAGATATCCAGCAGAGCGCTGTCATGTACTTACCCTGAGGCAGCTCCAGGTACCCCATACCCAGCCCCACTTTGTACATCACAGGTCTGGGAGGCAGCCAATCGGTCGGGACGGACTCCTGGGGGAGAAGAGAAGGCACAGGAGGGACATTACAGTAAAGTAAGAACTACACACGTCAGGTTGCCCACCAAGCTGTTCCCATGCCCAAGTTTATTGTTACGAGAAGTTCATAAGAGGGGATCCAATCAAAGACAAAGTCGTTCTTGGCTTACAAAACTGTGGTCATTATAAACTCCACGCGTCACGGTCGTAGATTGGTTGTTTGGTTGTATATTCAGGACGCTTTCACCTCTTTTGGTCATATCTCGTCAATGGGAAAAGGAAGGGAGAGCGGAGCCATGTCCCCGGGGTAAAACCCTACTCTTTGCGAAGGACATGGTATCTTTATCCTGCGACCACACAGATATCGCCACAGCGGGGCTCAAACCATCGATCCACGCGCCGTTAGGCTTTCAGGTGGCCAAAGCGCGCAAGGCGAGCGTTGTAACCCATTTGTATCGAGGCGGCCCCAGAAACCTCGACAATGAAATGGGTATGGATTAAACCAAACATAAAGCACGTGTTACGGTGAGCGATAATAAGCAGTAATAGAGGGTGTTCCAGCCGTGTACCTTGTACTCGACCACATCCGGTTTGCCGCCCATCAGACGCCAGAAGTCGGCGCTCTCCTGACCTTGACTCTCGTTCTCAATGTCAGCAAACGATTTGCGCTCGTTCTTGTTGATTTTCTCCGCAATAAGTCTGTGAAATAAACAAACAGAGAAGGTAAGGTAAACAAAAAGAACAGGTAAGGTAAAAAGAGAAGGCGGGGTAAACAAACAGAGAAGGCGGGGTAAACAAACAGAACAGGTAAGGTAAACAAACAAAAAAGATGAGGTTAAAAAAGAGAAAAGAAAAAATTGAGGTGAGATAAACAAAAAAGGCGAGATAAGCAAACAAAAAAGGTGAGATAAACAACAACGAAGAAAAGATTAAAAGATATCAATAAAAAAATATAGATAAATAAATATAGATACAATACAAAAACAGTAATGTTTACAGACAAGTGAAACGGTAGAAGTAAATTAGAATGCAATGATGGGAAGAGAACCTACCTGGCCTTGGACTTGAGCATGAGGGTGGACCGTTTGCCCGCCCACAGCAGGATCAGTTTCCCTCCATCCACAATGTACACATAGCGCGGGTCCAGAGAGGAGACGTTCAGTGGACACTGGCGACAAAAAGACAAGACGAGTCAAGATCAAGTCAGGATCTCCCAGGTAGGATTGATGGTTGATTATTTGACCTCTGACCTTTGTAGGTCACACTGCAGAAATGTGGGAAAGGGTGAAGCCATGTCATGTCATGTCATCGGGGGTAACCCCGGTACTCTTTGCGAAGAAATCTGGAATGGGATCTTGTTTTTTGCACATGTGAGACTCACACAGGGATACGACACTTCAGGTTCTTCATGTCAGTTGGTTTTTTTGCGGATTGTCCATATGGTACACACCAACAAAACATACAAGGTAGTAATTCGAGTGAATACAAATCTAATAAATCAATTTAATCTCCGAATAAAAGGCACACCGAACATGTTAAACATGTGGCGAAAAGTGATGATACCGTACGGCAACAATCAAATAATGGGGCTTTTGATATAGCAAGACATGAGACAAGACACTTACAGCTTCGAGTTTGATCTTCTGTTGTCCCGAGATCCTGTAAATTCGAGTCGGGTGCTCCTGGAAGATACAAAGATACGCAATAGACTTTCATCCAGTACTGTACATGTAATATTCATTTACAAGATATTGGGACAGAATTTTTCGCATTTTATATCCTTGAAACGGCAATGGCATAGCTTTAAACGTTGAGTACATTTGCTCCGCTGAAGCTGGCCGTGCGCCCGCCCTCCACACTTCACTTACGTATTCCTCCACGGAGTAGAAGCCGCTGGCCGTGCGCCCGCCCCACACACTTCACTTACGTATTCCTCCACGGAGTATAAGCCACTGGCCGTGCGCCCGCCCCCCACACTTCACATACGTATTCCTCCACGGAGTAGAAGCCACTGGCCGTGCCCTCCCCCACTCCACACTTCACTTACGTATTCCTCCACGGAGGAGAAGCCACTGGCCGTGCGCCCGCCCCCAACACTTCACTTACGTATTCCTTCACGGAGTAGAAGCCACTGGCCGTGCGCCCGCCCCTCACACTTCACTTACGTATTCCTCCACGGAGTAGAAGCCACTGGCCGTGCGCCCGCCCCCCACACTTCACATACGTATTCCTCCACGGAGTAGAAGCCACTGGCCGTGCCCTCCCCCACTCCACACTTCACTTACGTATTCCTCCACGGAGGAGAAGCCACTGGCCGTGCGCCCGCCCCCAACACTTCACTTACGTATTCCTTCACGGAGTAGAAGCCACTGGCCGTGCCCTCCCCCACTCCACACTTCACTTACGTATTCCTCCACGGAGGAGAAGCCACTGGCCGTGCGCCCGCCCCCAACACTTCACTTACGTATTCCTTCACGGAGTAGAAGCCACTGGCCGTGCCCTCCCCCACTCCACACTTCACTTACGTATTCCTCCACGGAGGAGAAGCCACTGGCCGTGCGCCCGCCCCCAACACTTCACTTACGTATTCCTTCACGGAGTAGAAGCCACTGGCCGTGCCCTCCCCCACTCCACACTTCACTTACGTATTCCTCCACGGAGGAGAAGCCACTGGCCGTGCGCCCGCCCCCAACACTTCACTTACGTATTCCTTCACGGAGTAGAAGCCACTGGCCGTGCGCCCGCCCCTCACACTTCACTTACGTATTCCTCCACGGAGTAGAAGCCACTGGCCGTGCGCCCGCCCCTCACACTTCACTTACGTATTCCTCCACGGAGTAGAAGCCACTGGCCGTGCGCCCGCCCCCAACACTTCACTTACGTATTCCTCCACGGAGTAGAAGCCGCTGGCCGTGCGCCCGCCCTCGATGTAAGAGATGCCGTTCTCGAAGAGGTCGAAGAACTCGTCCGACTCGTCGTTCATCTCCTCGCGCTGAGTGCGACCCTCGGCGCCCAGCAGGTTGCGCAGGTTGACGGCGTGGATGGCCGCACAGGCCTTCTTGTCCAGCTGTGGAGGCGGGGGGGGGGGGGGTAGGGGAGGTGCGATGGGGGGGGGGCAGGGGTGATGGGCGGGAAGCAGGGGTGATGGGAGCAAGGGGGGTGGTCAGGGGGAGGAAATGAGTGAGGGTGGAGGGCAGGGGCGAGGCGGGATAGATGGGGCGGGGGCGGGTTCACGGACGAGGAGCAGAGAGCAGGGAGTGGTCGAGAGCGTAAGACGGGAGCGGAGGGGAGGGGGGGGGGGTGAGGGTGCAGGGCGGTGGCGAGAAAATAATCAAAAGTTACTTTTTTAGACGACGACAATGGAAGACTATCGAAGACATATCACCCTATTAGTTGGTGATGGTACGGCGTAAGTAACGGCAGCAAATCGTATGCCACGCCGCCAGCTTCAGTCGTACAATACCGTTACAACACACTGGGCACAACACATTTAATAATGTACCTCATCAACAGATTTTAGACTATTTAACTGAAATAAATCTAGTCAAATGTGTATGAGATCTACTCAAAAATTACTGTTAAACAGTAATGTATTTATTTATTCCGATATATGAATTGATACCCTCAGACTAATCGATTGACTTTACCGTTTTATCAGAGTTTATTTCCACGGTTTTTAAACAACCGGCTGAATCATGTTACTTGATATTCTCAAGGTTTTATAAATCTACCGATAGTTTCAACATTGACTATCTTCATGGCTTACCGTTACCTACTTGCTGCTTTACCGTGTTTCAATTTGTTTTATCTAGAAGCTCACATGTATTAATACTTTCAGGGTTTTAGCACCGACTCGTGTTTAAAAGGAGGCGATTTTTAAACGCGGTCGATCGCTATGCAGCCCCATTTAGCTCAGCCGGTAGAACATCGGATGGTTGTATATTTAGGACGCTTTAACCACTATTGGTCATATCGCGTCAATGGGAGAAGGAAGGGAGAAGGAAGCCATGTCCCCCGGGGGTAACCCCATACTCTTTGCGAAGAAAGACATGGGATTTTTATCTTGGCTCTCTTACCGAAGCCTTCTCCCCGATCCAGTACCAGATCTGCCAGGCGTAGCTGTTACTGTCGTCAATGAAGGTCTTCAAGATGATGTAACAGTCCGCCTCGTAAAACTTGCCAATCAAAGCTGTCGAAACAACAGCAGCGGTTAAATTGCTTATAAAATGATACATTTGACATATACGCAATATATAGTAAGTAACAAGATGTGATATCTACTTCTTATTCCGGCTTCAAAATCAAGTATTTGTTTAGCACTTGTGCGGCGAAGCCATTGCTCCAAGAGGTCCGTGCAGCGTTGATAGCGACAACGGTTTCAAGACACTTTAAGACATGTCATAATAATATATTCACAAAGACGAAGTACGAATGAGGTGGGCAGTAGCGCCGACACAAGGCATATCCTTCTGTACTCGTAACACAAAAATGGATAAATGTGACAACATTCCAAAGGAAATGACGTAATTCCGTGTAAAAACTTCCAGAAGTTACTATTCACAGTTTGTTTTATCACAGGGCAAGCGGAGAACGAACAGACACAATAGAGGTACCTCTACAAAATGAAGAAAAACATGAAACGCGTAACGATATAACATAACATCAACTGGTCCTTTCACTATACAGATCTATACAAGAAGTTTGATTTAATAAAACACGGCATACCCAGTTTCTTAGCTGTGTGAAAGAAAGGAGAGGACAGGGTTTTCACCATAGACCAGATCAGACTGAATCACAACTAATGTCAGAGTCAAAGTGACCACAATACCAGGTATTAAATGAAATGAATTGTTGGTGTTTTAGGCCTAAAATTGGTGTAAAATGCTAACGTGGCCCAAGAAACGTCCCAGGACGATGAATTAGGTGGCGGGAAACATGTTCCAAAATCAGGTGACACGGGAAGTTAGACGGGAAGTTAAACGGGAAGTTAAACGGAAAGTTATTAATGGAATGGTAAATGGAAAAAAATTCAATGGAATGGGAAATGGAAAAGATTTCAATGAAAAATTAACTAAAGAAAGCGTCAAGCCCATCCCTATAACTATAAACCGCTTTTAATCTTCCAATCGAAAGCAGCAGGAGGTTAAATACGAAAGCAAAAGGTCAAGCTATTGTTAAGTGTATGTGGGATGCGGCCGGTCCCAAAGCGAATGCGGATGTTAGAACATTGTTAAGTTAGTGTAGGTTTCAGTCAGTAGAAATGAAGTTCCAACGCGAATGTAGATGTTAGAATATTGTCAAGTGAATGCTGTATTCAGTCGGTAGAAATGAAATGAAATGTCTATTCTACACCTTACCGCCCAATACCGTCCTAGCAAGGAGCTTTACTGACATATAGTATATCATTTTCCCGGCAGAGGGCGCTTAGCTTAAGATAAGAATCCGTCTGCCAGACGTAAAACTAGTCAAAATCTTAAAATTATCCTTCCAATGCGAAAATTGAAAACGAATCTAATCGAAACACTCAGAATTTGGTGTCAAATACGCCATTATAGCATGTGCTATTGGTACCGTAACCAACAAAATACGTTGGATTTTGATTAACTTAAGGCCATCTTATTTTCGATTGATATTTTTCAGTCCGTTCTAGGTCAAAGGCGTGACCCGCTTTACAAATAAACGGATATGACCTGAGGAACGTGCGCCCTCTGCTGGGAGAATGGGTAGTAGAGACTTAACTCGCGTGTGAGAATGATGAGACATATTGTAAATAATATGGAGGTAGGAGTATACACGGCGCCTATCTAGAAGAAGCAAGGCGTTAAGTACAGTACGATACACAGTCTCAGTTCACCACAACTATTTTTACCTTCATCTGGCAACATGAAAAACAACAAGGCAGAACACGTTAGTAGTACAGGGTCCGAGGAAACACAACCCCCTACTGGGATTACATCTTGGCAAAATGGAGCAAACAAAACAGCAAAAACTAGGACTCATTCAACTGATTGTTAGACTCTTAGAACACAATATCAATACAAGCAATACAACAAAAACGGCTTAGTGAGGTGCAAAAATTTCGCATACCAAATACAATTCATACTACTGGACATTCTGTTTCAGTATTATCGACACATGAATATACACAATAAATATCAACCAGGCAAAGGGTTAATAATAACGGGTTAATAATCGGATGCCGAACGTATGAGAGACATATTGATAAAATTTCACCTACAAGTTTCAAGCACGAACTGTGAGTATTTGGCAAACTCACAATCTCTACAGAGGAATGATTTTTTTTTTTCTCCCATTGAACCCTTTAATTTTTCATTTTTCATTTTCAAGGCCGACGAATCCAGTGCGACATGGAATGAGTCTTAATTTTTGCCCCTCGTAGTGACCGCATGACGCCACCGTGCGGCGTCCGCCAGAAGCTAATTTGGAGAGTAAATCGCGGCCTGAACGTTGCTACAACGTTACAAAGACACGAGTCCACGAGTTAGTGCTATCGCACAGCAAGATTGATACTTCGTAACACCCTACGGGGGAAGGGAGGGGGAGGGGGGCGTTTTTATATATATAGACGTGTGGCTAAACACTGGTTTAACCTATGATACACAGTAGACACACACTGACAGTGACCAGTGTAACATATAATGCCAGTTGTCAGTGGCCCGCTAGTTCACGAACATATTTTAGCCGACTACGGGGCTTGGACGGCCAAACATGATAATCCGCCACTGGCAGGAACGCCGAGAAAAGATGACCTTGCTTACCTTCATCGATGCGGTTTGGAAGGAAGTTCTCGATTTCCCAGCACGACAAACCTGAAGCGAAACATCCCCATTAACAGGCCGGATACACCAAGATACTTCATACGGCGACAACACATGGATGATCAGTTTGTTTCGTGTGTTTAAAAACGAGGATAGTATAGTTATAATGGCAGGGATAGATTGATTTATAAAGGACGACTTAACCCGTGAATGTAATATCGTGAGGGTCAAGGTAGAGAGGAGCTATTCTTCTGGGAATATCCCCTTACTCTTTGCGAGGGAAGACATGGGACTTTTTGTGTTGCGGGAAGCTAGCCATTTGCACCGATGGGACCGGAACCCCGCACCGACCGCCTGGTCGGGCCTAGCAGAGCGCAACTCGACAACAGACGAACGCGCTACCTACTAGGCCACTAGGTGAATCCGGTTATAATCGAGAGAAAAATATACACTTAAATCACTCGTGTTCCAACAGTTTCCCTCACAATAACTTTAAGATGCCCGAACATACACATTGACACGGTGGGGCGCGAACCCTGGCACGATGGCTGGCCTGGCAGAGCTCACGCGAACAAAGAACAAAGCACGGGCGCGCTAACCACCAGACCAGTGCGGTGGCCCAACGCTATTGGGGCAATAGTACCGGAGTTTTATTCAGACTTACCAGGAATCTGACCGACGTCGATATCAAAAATATCTCTGTAGTTGAGGTCGGGTCGTTCCAGGTTCTCATCCCACCGTTTACCCCTGAAGTGACGTCAGCAATGATGCAGCCAATCAGAGCGCGCGGATCAAGGCGAAAGACAACACAATCAAATAATGCCTCACAAAAGACAAACAGGCATTCAATTGCAGTGCAAAGGGCGTCAAACATGGGGGAAGGGGGGGGTGGCTGTGTACGAAAGTACATATACGGTACTATATTTAAACTTCAGGTCACGTGTCCCTTTCTTTCGGATACACATCAAAATGTGTTTTACTTATATCGCATAATAAGGTATATATAAATATCTATGTAAAACACGTTATGGGTTGTAGGCGTCCGAGCTGAACCTGTAACCCGTAGAACCGTTGCTGCGTGTTTTAAGCGATGTCCACGTGCAGGCAACGGGGGGGTCCCGCCGGAGTACCGTAGAACCGCCAGCGCGCGCAAAAGCGGTTCTATAAATAGCCAACCGGTGCCGCTGCTCGGTTCAGCATAAGCAACGGCGGTTCTACGGACGTTCAAGGCAGGCGGTTCTACGGTCGTTCAGATCAGGCGGTTCTACGGACGTTCAGGTCAGGTGACGGACGTTCAAAACAGGTGGTTCTACGGACGTTCAGGTCAGGCGGTTCTACGGACATGTGAGAGCGGTGTATGGGAATTACATTGTGACGTCATCGTGACGTCATTGTACGTACTTAAGCGGTTCTCCTTTCTCCTCCTTGGCCGGGGACAGCCCCTTCGCCTTATCCTTGGCCACATCCTGCATGCCCTGTGTACACAACAAACGGTGTTTAAGTCTCCACACATGATCTTCTAGACAAACCCTTCGATAATCTAAATCAATATTGATATATTCCGCACACACGCAATGATTAGATTGTAATTAATAAAAAACATATACATATACATGACCGGTATTAAAAACTCACAGTTATTGGCCTGTGATAACCTACTTTTAAATTGTGATGCAATAATGCAACATGCGATAATTTGTGTTATTCACCAAGTAATGTTTCAACAAAATAGAACAAAGGACCAAGAGCGGTGTTTAAGGCCACTTTTGGGCCCACGAAGTCTAAGCTGGGTCAAGGAACATCAACAGGTGCGAACCCAACCCCAACAACCAGCTCAGCCTGGTTGCGAACAGAGCTAGAGAAAATGGACTTGTATGTTAAAAGTGCAGCTTACTTTGAGGACTTTCTCGCTGCCTTGTTCGCTGTCTCGTCGCTTTCTCAGACGTCGGAGTCGAGCGACTGGATCCCGCTTCTCTGTAACACAGGGGGGTGGGTGGGGGGGGGGGGGAGGGGGCAGAGGCAGAGGCAGAGACATGAACAAAACAATAAATACATTAACACTCTATGGTCGACTGATGTACGAGAGATAACGTCAATTCCTTAACGCCGGAAATACTTCAGCTTCAGAAACAGAATTAATAACCATGCTACCGCGATGACTTTAACGTTGCCGTGCTTCCCACCTCTATTAATAACAATGCAACTCCGATGACTATCGCAATTAATAACAAAGCTAGTGCTGACTACCTTCATTCATGATGATGACTACCTCTAATAACAATGCTACGCCGATGATTGCCTCTCTTAAACACAAATCTACTGCGACAACCAGCTTTATTAACACCATGCCACTACCGCCAGGTTACACCAGGGGTATGACGTGTATTACAGCAGTTTGCAGAGGCCAGACTCACTGGGGGACTCCTCTGACGTCGAAGCCGGGGCCGCGCCCGCCAGCTTCAGTTGATGACTCAGCGAAAAATCGATGCCGTAGAACTCAGCTGAGCTCTTGTCATCCGGGGGTTTGGGCGGCATCACGAGGTCGGGGTTCTCTCGGACGTCCAGCGTCTGAAAACAGAGGAAAGGAAGCGAAATGAAGTGAAATAAAAAGTGAAGTGAAGTGAAATGAAAAGTGAAATGAAGTGAACTGAAAAGTGAAATGAAACGTGAAATGAAGTGAAATGTAATGACATAAAATAAAGTGAAAGGAACTTCTGTGCACACAAACGCTAAGCTGGGCCAGTGACCCTCAGGGGAAGATGAAGGATGAATGGATGACACATGCCCATGATAATGTACCTGGGCCCGGATTCGAAACCCCCGGGGACATGGCTTAACCATCTCTTCCTTCTCCCATTGACCCGATATGACCAAAAGTGGTTAAAGCGTCCTGAATATACAACCAACCAACCGGATTCGAACAACGCATAATGGCGTTGTCACGTGTCGGGTGTACCGGGAGGTGTACACTCACCTCTAGGTCCGTCAGGAAGTGAATGGCGTCGGGAAGAGTGATCAGGCGGTTCGTGTTCAGAATCAATTTCTTCAGTTTGCCACATCTGGAAATGATATCAAAATCAAAAGTTGTTTTTCGTTCCTTAAATTAACTAGAGTTTAAGACATGTTGACGTATGGCCGGCTCCACCTGAGATATCACATGTCAATCATAATGGATCTCGCCAGTTAACTACACATGTTGAATACGCAAGGAAACTCCAGTCGAAGTCTCAGTTCTAGATGTGGTCCTGATCCCGATTGGGACGGGGACGGGTACGGGGCTGGGTCTGTGACAGGAACAGGGACAGGGACAGGGACAGTGACAGTGACAGGGACAGGGACAGGGACAGGGACGGGGACTGGGCCCGGGGCTGGGTTTGGGACTGCGACTGGACTGTCACTAGGACTAGGAATGGGACTAGGACTAGGACTGTGACGCCGTATCCTGACTGACTGACCTGCACACTCCCTCCGGGATGGTCTCCAGGTTGTTGTTGGCGGCGCTGAAGAGCTCCAGATCCAGCAGCTTGCCCATCCCGGCCGGGATCCCATTGAAGTCGATCTGGTTACTGTTCAGGTACAGCCGCTTCAGCTTGTCCAAGCGGCACAGGGTCGACTGTAGCACAAGAGCCAGACAGACATTGTGAAACCACAGCCGCTTCAGCTTGTCCAAGCGGCACAGGGTCGACTGTAGCACAAGAGACAGACAGACATTGTGAAACCACAGCCGCTTCAGCTTGTCCAAGCGGCACAGGGTCGACTGTAGCACAAGAGCCAGACAGACATTGTGAAACCACAGCCGCTTCAGCTTGTCCAAGCGGCACAGGGTCGACTGTAGCACAAGAGACAGACAGACATTGTGAAACCACAGCCGCTTCAGCTTGTCCAAGCGGCACAGGGTCGACTGTAACACAAGAGACAGACAGACATTGTGAAACCACAGCCGCTTCAGCTTGTCCAAGCGGCACAGGGTCGACTGTAACACAAGAGACAGACAGACATTGTGAAACCACAGCCGCTTCAGCTTGTCCAAGCGGCACAGGGTCGACTGTAACACAAGAGACAGACAGACATTGTGAAACCACAGCCGCTTCAGCTTGTCCAAGCGGCACAGGGTCGACTGTAACACAAGAGACAGACAGACATTGTGAAACCACAGCCGCTTTAGCTTGTCCAAGCGGCACAGGGTCGACTGTAACACAAGAGACAGACAGACATTGTGAAACCACAGCCGCTTCAGCTTGTCTAAGCGGCACAGGGTCGACTGTAGC
The DNA here is from genome assembly GCA_964019135.1 of Arenicola marina. NCBI lineage: Eukaryota > Metazoa > Annelida > Polychaeta > Arenicolidae > Arenicola > Arenicola marina. The sequence continues at coordinate 10,820,767 of OZ025251.1, forward strand.
ACAAGAGACAGACAGACATTGTGAAACCACAGCCGCTTCAGCTTGTCCAAGCGGCACAGGGTCGACTGTAACACAAGAGACAGACAGACATTGTGAAACCACAGCCGCTTCAGCTTGTCCAAGCGGCACAGGGTCGACTGTAACACAAGAGACAGACAGACATTGTGAAACCACAGCCGCTTCAGCTTGTCCAAGCGGCACAGGGTCGACTGTAACACAAGAGACAGACAGACATTGTGAAACCACAGCCGCTTCAGCTTGTCCAAGCGGCACAGGGTCGACTGTAACACAAGAGACAGACAGACATTGTGAAACCACAGCCGCGTTAGCTTGTCCAAGCGGCACAGGGTCGACTGTAACACAAGAGACAGACAGACATTGTGAAACCACAGCCGCTTCAGCTTGTCCAAGCGGCACAGGGTCGACTGTAACACAAGAGACAGACATTGTGAAACCACAGCCGCTTCAGCTTGTCTAAGCGGCACAGGGTCGACTGTAACACAAGAGACAGACAGACATTGTGAAACCACAGCCGCTTCAGCTTGTCCAAGCGGCACAGGGTCGACTGTAGCACAAGAGACAGACAGACATTGTGAAACCACAGCCGCTTCAGCTTGTCCAAGCGGCACAGGGTCGACTGTAACACAAGAGACAGACAGACATTGTGAAACCACAGCCGCTTCAGCTTGTCCAAGCGGCACATGGTCGACTGCAGTACAACAGACAGACGTTGTGAAACCAGTCTTCTTCTCAATGTTAATGTATGGGGGGAGGGAAAGAGGGAGAGGGGAGACTCCGCCCATGATTAATTGGCCATTCCTCAAAAGTAAAGTATACATTCCACACGATGTCATAATGATTGTCGTTAGCTCGGTTGGGTTCACGGTTCTGTCCGTTTGTTTCACACCCGAAAAATTAACATACAAAGGAAGTAGGCGTCCAGTTCTGTCAGCGTGTTTCAAATAATCTAGAACCTCACATCAAGATTAGATATGAATTGATATCGCTATAAAAACACGTGCCTCATATCCTATATATATTTAAACCGCCAGACCTAGACAACCGTAGAACCGCCGTTGCGTGTTTATTCAAAAGCCCGCCGTTCGGCTATTTATAGAAACGTTTTGTTACGCACTAGCGGCTTTATGGTACTCCGGCGCCCGGCTTCCCGGTGTCTACAAACCACTATGCAAACGGCAGTTTAAAGTATATGTGCCGAAGACGTTGGTTATGTACCCACCGGGAGGTCTGTCAGCTTGTTCCTGGAGAGGTTCAAGTACTCGAGGTCCTCCCAGTTACCTAGAAACAAGCAAAATCAAGCCTAACATGTAGGATACTCGCAACATCAGTACATGCGTTTGATACTTCAATTAAACATTTAATGATGCCACGGCAAAGTTAATTAAATTGTAAATTATTCAGTTAAGGACACGGGGATATGGCAAATACATGCATGCGTGACAAATACGGCCCAGCCCTAGTAAACGTAATCTCAAAAAAGTTACATGAATTGACTTATATATAAAAGATATGACCTGTTGGTCTGTAGTTGAGCCTGCTTATGGATTGAGATGGGGATGGGGGGAGGGGGGGGGGGGCTTACCAGGCTTTGCCATTGACGATTAACTCACCCATCAAAGTAGACATTTCTGTGATCTCGTTGTTACTGAGGTTAAGCCGCCTGAGGCTGGTGACCTTGTAGAGCGCATCCGGCAGGCCAGGCAAACTGTTATACGACAAGTCCACATCTGAGGGGAAAAAATGCCATTCGTCACAGACAGAAGAGAACTGCGTCTTCAGATGTAGCCTTGCATATTAAACAACAGGTATGTCAGATACGTAGCTTAGATCTGCCATAACACGACTGCCATTATAGACTACGGGCTGAGACCAAAACTAGGCGGACATCACACCATCAACCAGGCCACAAAATGGGCGAAATATACCAAAATAAGAAAAATCAGTGCAAGCTTCATTGTTTTGTTCGACTGGATGGATGGATATCACAGACGCGAAAAGGAGTAAGACGGCGCAGGTCGGTAGAGGGCGCTGGTCGTTAAAGGGCGCTGGTCGGTAGAGGGCGCTTGTCGGTAGAGGGATCTGGTCGGTAGAGGACGTTGGCCAGTAGAGGGCACTGGTCGGTAGAGGGCGTTGGCCGGTAGAGGGCGCTGGTAGATAGAGGGCGTTAGTCGGTAGAGGGCGCTGGTCGGTAGAGGGCGTTGGTCGGTAGAGGGCGTTGTTCGATACAGGGCGCTGGGCAGTAGAAGGCGCTGGTCGGTAGAGGGCGCTGGTCGATACAGGGCGCTGGGCAGTAGAAGGCGCTGGTCGGAAGAGGGCGCTGGTCGGTAGAAGGCGCTGGTAGGTAGAGGGCGCTGGTCGGTAGAGGACGTTGGCCGGTAGAGGGCACTAGTCGGTAGAGGGCGTTGGCCGGTAGAGGCGCTGGTAGGTAGAGGGCGTTGGTCGGTAGAGGGCGCTAGTCGGTAGAGGGCGTTGGTCGGTAGAGGGCGTTGGTCGATACAGGGCGCTGGGCAGTAGAAGGCGCTGGTCGGTAGAGGGCGTTGGTCGATACAGGGCGCTGGGCAGTAGAAGGCGCAGGTCGGTAGAGGGCGCTGGTCGGTAGAGGACGTTGGCCGGTAGAGGGCGCTGGTAGGAAGAGGGCGTTGGTCAGTAGAGGACGTTATCTGGTAGAGGGCACTAGTCGGTAGAGGGCGTTGGCCGGTAGAGGGCGCTGGTAGGTAGAGGGCGTTGGTCGGTAGAGGGCGCGGGTAGGTAGAGGGCGTTTGTCGGTAGAGGGCGTTGGTCGATACAGGGCGCTGGGCAGTAGAAGGCGCTGGTCGGTAGAGGGCGCTGGTCGATACAGGGCGCTGGGCAGTAGAAGGCGCTGGTCGGTAGAGGGCGCTGGTCGGTAGAGGACGTTGGCCGGTAGAGGGCGCTGGTAGGAAGAGGGCGTTGGTCAGTAGAGGACGTTGGCCGGTAGAGGGCACTAGTCGGTAGAGGGCGCTGGTCGGTAGAGGGCTCTGGTGGGTAGAGGGCGTTTGTCGGTAGAGGGCGCTGGTCGATAGAGGGCGTTGGTCGGTAGAGGGCGTTGGACGGTAAAGGGTGTTGGTAGGTAGAGGGCGTTTGTCGGTAGAGGGCGCTGGTAGGTAGAGGGCGCGGGTAGGTAGAGGGCGTTTGTCGGTAGAGGGCGCTGGTCGGTAGAGGGCGTTGGTCGGTTGAGGGCGCTGGTCGGTAGAGGGCGTTGGTCGGTAGAGGGCGTTGGTCGATACAGGGCGCTGGGCAGTAGAATGCCCTGGGCAGTAGAAGGCGCTGGTCGGTAGAGGGCGCTGGTCGGTAGAGGGCGCTCGTCGCTTACCTTGGAGGTTGGTGAGAGTTTCCAGCCCGGAGGGGATGTTGCTTAAGGTTCGCTGTGTATTCCTCATGTGTAAGGTCTCCAGCGAGCTCATGGCACAGAGTTGTCTGGAACCAACACGGGCAGGTCAAGTTTACAAGTTACTATTTGAACTACATATTCCGACTAATATTAGAATAACTAATCACAATCGAGAATTTTTCTTCAAATGTGACTACCATGGGAAAAACCATATTTCTCACCTTAAATATGAATTGCTGCCATCAGTAAAGGCAAAAGAAGAAAAGATTAGGGCTGATGTTAAGTATCAAGGTCTTTAGATTTCCTGAGTTGTGCTAACGGCAGCGGGTTGTGGTTGAGGGTCAATGTCTTCAGATTACCTGAGTTGTGCTAACGGCAGGGGGTTGTGGTCGAGGGTCAAGGTCTTCAGATTACCTGAGTTGTGCTAACGGCAGGGGGTTGTGGTTGAGGGTCAAGGTCTTCAGGTTACCTGAATTGTGCTAACGGCAGCGGGTTGTGGTTGAGTATCAAGATCTTCAGATTACCTGAGTTGTGCTAACGGCAGCGGGTTGTTGTTGAGTATCAAGGTCTTCAGATTAACCAACCGACGCATCTGGGGCGGCAGCGTGTCTAAGCGGGAAAACGAAACGCTCAAATTAACCGGTTAGAACCTAACGGCTGCAGCTTATTTTGCCATAATGGCCATTTAATATCAGACATGCCACTTTCGGTTTCAGTTTAGGTCTAAATAAAATCTTCATTTTACAAAATGATATTTATAGGTACATAATGAGTGATGAGACATGTCCAAAGAGTACGCAGCAATCTGCAATACATTGTAATCTTAGGATTCGACACTGAGCCCAGGCAAGCTTCTCACACTTACCTAGTTTATTGTTGCCAACATCCAGATGAGTCAGATCGGTGAGATTAATGAACAGTAAGTTGGGAATGGCAGATATCCTGTAAAGAGAGGAAATAGACATAACAGTAATTTAATATGGCTCAACAATCTCATTTATAGGAAATCTTACCTAAATCAGAAAAACACAATATAAATACCACCAGTAGCATTTTGCAAATTTATTGGAACAAATTCCAGACAAAATAAACTTTATGCGATAAATCATATGTTAACCAATAGAATCAATTGTTATTAGAAAATAAATTAACTTTATACAGACAATCTATGTCATTTAAAACATATTGCCTGAGAGGAAATTGATATCTTCAAATCGTATAAATATTCAAATCCACAACAGGAAACACACCTGGAATTCAACAAACTTACTGATTGTCACTTAAGTTCAAAACAAGGATATTCTTAGCTTGATCCATTTCGTCAGGTACATTCGTAAGTTGGTTGTGGCTGAGATCCTGAGATTAAACGGGAATAAAAACATCATCCACATTATATCTGATGTGTGTTTCATTATGTGTGTTAGAGATATCGCCAGAAATCAGTGAATGTATGGTGAGATTACATATTAAAGTTGCATGTCGAGCTGGCTTTCCCGCCAAAACTAAAGAGGTCAAAATACTAATAAGAATCAGTCCTAGAATCATTCAAGACTTCTCTTGTCTATACTCCACCCATGCCAGACTGCCAAATAGTGTCTCTTAGCCTTGCCCGTGATATCAATTTACCACAAGTTTTAATTTTAGTGGTAAACGTCATCAGTTTGTGTGCTTCGCGATGCATTGGTATAAGTAGCAGTACCGCGACCGAGTTCTGTGGTGTCCCGGGATAGACACGTTTGCCACACCACAGCCAAAACGGCGATGTTTATCAGTTTTTTGATTTCATAGAATGAAACAATCGAGTTTTCTGCAAATTTTGATATAAATTTCGCCTAGGCTTAGTTTTGGCGGGAAAGTACTCGACATGCAACTTTAAAGACAGTGTTACTTGGCTCAAGTTACTAACGTTTACATATAAAGGACACTGTATCAGCAAGGCATCAAATCATATTTCTGGATTACCCGTACTGTTATACACAAAGCATAAAACACAATTGCAGCACTCACCACCACCGATAAGTCCTCAAGGTTGAAGAGTTCTCCAGGGATGCCATCATTCTTGAGTTTATTGTGGCGACAGTTGATGACACGTAAGTTGGGTAACTCGGTCACATCCTTGTGCAGTTCACGGAGACTGTTGTTCACTAATGACAAGTGTTCCTAAAATACAGGCAAAGGAGTTTTTATAAATCCTTGTGCAGAAAATCTACCTTCTAGAGAAACACCGAACTTACACTTTGGCTTGTTAAGCCGTATGCATCTACATGACTGGCAATGTTGGGTCAACAGATTGAATACATTTGGTTGGTTGTATATTCAGGATGCTTCAACCACTTTTTGATCATATCGCGTCAATGGGAGAAGGAAGGGAGAGTGGAGCCATGTCCCCGGGGGTAACCCCTTACTCTTTTCGAAGAAAGACCTGGGATCTTTACCGTGCGACCACACAGACATGGCCACAGCGGGGGTCGAATCATTGATCCACATGCTGCTAGGCTCTCAGGTGGCCAGAGCAGTCAATGCGAGCGCAATCGCCTACTGAGCTATCGCGCTGGCCCCTGAATACATTTGGAAGAGAGTTCATTCTATTGGTGACAGAAGGCCTGGGCATTTTGTCTACCGCTCGCATTGAGTGCTCTGGTCACCTGAGAGCCTAACGGTGCGTGGATCGAAGGTTTTAAAATATTGTTTGCATATGTTACATGTTTCCACTGAAAGCATCTGACTTACCAGTTTCTTGAGATTAGATAATTCATATGGGACATGGTCAAGTCCGGTGTTGTTTAGCCTCAGCCACCGCAAGCTGATCATATCAGACACATGGTACGGAAACTTGTCATCCTATAAACGAAATAAAATTTTAAGTATTATAAAGATTCAATACTACATTTCTAAAATAATGAGAATACATCTATCCTTGTTACAGTCTTTCCAATTGCAGCTTACAAACCCTTTCCTGAAGTAACTTGCATAACCAAATACAACATGCTGGGGCTACACAAAATATTTTTTTTGACATACCATAATTTCAGGTCATACCGTTTTTTTTCTTGCATCTGAGGGGTGCAACTTATACACAGATATATGACTTACATACAGACTTCAGCTGCTCTTGTGTCCCTCCCTACCAGCATATCATAATTCCATCCAGGGGAATGAAGCCAATTACTCTGGCATCAATTATAGATACAAGCGGTTGCAACAACTACAGGTCACACCATTCATCTTTCCATCCCCTTGCTCATCTCTTATCAAGTATGCCTTGGCTAGCTCTCTTGACACTGACTGAATGTTTATGAATCATGCTCACTTGAAATACTGTATTAAAGTCAGTGTATCCCTGACCATGCGATACACAGTATTAAAGTCAGTGTATCACTGACCATGCGATACACAGTATTAAAGTCAGTGTATCCCTGACCATGTGATAGACACCAACCACTTACATTAATATGCAACTCATAACTAGGAAATTACAGTAATATCCACCAGGCATGGGGTGATTACATTGTAAATGTAATCGATTACCATTACTTGGCAATTTCATGATTACAATTACAGGAAATATGAAAGTAATCGATTACGATTACATTCAATGTAATCGATTACGATTACATCCAATGTAATCATGATTACAATCGTGATTACATGGACTGTTTTTCGACGAAATTGAAATAAAAAACACAACACTGACGGATAATCGCACCTCTATCTTGCTGGATTCATTTAAACTTTAGAACTTTAGGATTCTCGCCGGAGAGGGAGGTGTCCAGCGTAAAAACTTATTACCTTCATGTTAAGTACCATGGAACTAAAGGAAGCCACACAGTTATATGACACAAAGGAATCTAGTCCAGCCACCACACCATACATCGCCGTGCACCAGTCCTGACCAAATCGAGTTCGAACACCTCTTCCAATCAATCTATATAGAGAACAATAACACAAGCATCTACCACCCTCCCATCACAGCCCCCACCTGGTACCTACCTATCCATCACAGCCCCCACCTACCTACCTACCCATCGCAGCCCCCACCCACCTACCTGCTCCCAACATATAGACCCCTAAGTCGCTCTGGACTATTTCTAGCTATCCAATGCAAACAAGATAATGAGGGGATTCGAATGTGGCACCCCCAGCCAGCTTAATTGGTTATGTCTGGTTATTTGTCGAGTGGGGCCGGGAGGGCCAGGGTGGTTTCAAGGGGGGTCAGATCTCTACAGTAAGACTGCAGTGGCGAGTTTCTGTATATGATACAAGCGACATGGAAAGTATGACAATCAATTGGAGATCAAACAGCCTGAGTGAACATTGCAAAGTAATCATCAAAAGTAATCATGATTACTATTACATTGGCAATGTAATCGATTACGATTACATTGCCTTAAAAACCAATGTAATCGATTATGATTACGATTACTTGAAAAATTACTGATTATGATTACCCCATGTCTGATATCCACTTACTTATATATAAGAAGAATATATATTCTATCATAAAAAACATTTATATGACAATCCGGCACAGTGTAAAGCTCTCCGCCAGTATAACGGCAGCATATAAATGAACATTGGCATCAAACAGGGGGATTCGCTGAGCCCAACTCTTTTCAACCTATTTATCAATGATTTGTTTGACAATTTAAAAAATACAAAAGCTGATCCTGTATGGTTACAAGACATTTCCATTGAATGTCTGTTATATACTGATGACTTGCTCCTTATATCAAAGTCTCCCACTGGTCTGCAAAATGCTTTGAGATGCTTAGGTACCTTTTGTGACAGATGAGGCATAACGATAAATACTGACAAAACTAAAATTTTGATATTTCAGAAAGGCAGCCCTCGGGCATGCAAGGTTACTTTTTATCTTAAAGGTCTTCACTTAGAACAAGTGTATAATTACACATATTTAGATGTTACTAAATAACAACTTGTTTAGTTGTTACTGTATGTTAAATGAATATTATTTTAGGCTGGGGTACATAACTGTTTAAATACAGGATGGGAAAATGGTAGCGCATGCATGTTCTCCTACTTACAAAACATATTGGAAGAGAAGTAAGCTTATAAAATACAATTCTGGAAAACTTTCAAATCGACATCAGGAGGGGGTAATAAGTTATTAACATATATAACCTTAAAAATTAATTACACAATGGAACTACCGTCATTTACGTATGTTTTGGAACACCCGAAAAATAATTACAAACCTGGGTGCTCCAAAACATTAATTAAAAATTTTTTTTTTATTAATTTTGCAGCTGTTCCAAAACTTTAATACTTTTTTTGTTTGGGTGGGGCGGGGGGGCGGTGGTAAAGGGTAGGGGGCTTGTATGGTCAGTCAGCCCAAAAGCTTCCTTAGACGTAGCCACCACATGATGCGTGTAAGGGGCAGGGTGGGGTAAGGTCAGCACACAATATTTGGCTTCCTTGCTTCCTGTCAAACAAAGCCTGGCACGAGTGTAAAGGGATCGGTCGAGAAGGAGGGGGAGGGGGAGGTGTCACAAACTTAGCCTCTTCGTCACCGCAGGCACTTGGCGAGCTGAGAGGAACGGCCCTCCTCTGACGATGGGGGTGGGGTGGGCAGAGGTTGGAATGGGGATTACTGTCGGTCAACCAGCTCTGATGGAGAGAAGAGAAGCGGATAAATGTGTGTCACATGGCTAGGAAGGGGTGGAGGGTGGTGCAGACAGAGCAGTCAGGCAGCCCAGAAATAAAACAATGTATGCGAGTTTGGGGGAGGGGGGTGGATGGGGGTGCAGGGAGAGGCATTCAGTCAGGCAGCGCTGACATATATACAATGAACGTGCGGGTACCACCGCAAGTTTTGACTGACATTTGATATGCCCCGAAAAGAACACAACTTCTTTACAGGGCGGTAAGCATGGGAACTGATGGGAGGGTGCTGGATCGGAGGTTGAGACCGATTTCAATGTTATATGTCTTATATCTTCACGGCCGCGACCTAAGTAAATAGATCTATTTCCGGAAAATTAGGGCGTACTAAAACATTGATACCAAAAAACTACCCACCATCTGTGGTGTACTAAAACATACAGCCACAAAAAATAATAATTTTTTCCAAAATTGGGGGTGTTCCTAAACATAGGAACATTTTTGCTGTTCCAAAACATATGTAAATGACGTTATATCTCAGTGCTAGAAATATCAATGGTGGTTTACCAGACTCAGACTATCCAGTCACCACCTCGAAATTGAGCTTAGTCGATATAATAAACCAATGCCAGTACCTGGAAGATGAGATTTATTTTATATTGCATTGTGAAAAGTTCTCTAGTCACAGAAAAATGCTTCAAGCCAAACTTATCCCCCCTGGGGTTGGGGTTATCTTTTAGTGGAGAGGCGATCCCCCTGCTGCACTATTTACAGTCGGTAAATTTATCGATGTAGCCATGCAACTATATATATGAATGCTTTTTGCACAATTTTCTCTTTCTGTGTTTTTGTTACATAGCAATACACATATATCTGTGATATCTCGGCCCAGGCCCGGTGGATAAAAGACACCAAGCGCCTCGGGCCAAATGGGAATTTCCCTTTGGCCTAACGCGTAAGGTGTTCGCTCGGGATGCGAAGGGTCGCCGGTTCGAAACCCGCCTAGAACGTTCTAGGGTAGAACCGGCGTCCATTCGTGCCTGGGACCAGAAATACTACATTTGGTGCCGTGACCAGGATGAACCTGGGTTGTCGGAGCCACCCGGAGCCACATGATAAGGCCAGCGTCCGGGTTACGGCGTGGCGCATGGTGGCGGTTACTGCGAGGTCGCAGTCCATTGGGGAAAGGGTGGAGTGTGATATCTCGGCCCAGGCCCGGTGGATAAAAGACACCAAGCGCCTCGGGCCAATTGGGAATTTCCCTTTGGCCTAACGCGTAAGGTGTTCGCTCGGGATGCGAAGGGTCGCCGGTTCAAAACCCGCCTAGAACGTTCTAGGGTAGAACCGGCGTCCATTCGGGCCTGGGACCAGAAATACTACATATCTACATGTCATAAACCAATAAAAAATTGAATTGAATTGAACTGTATAGATAGACTCTCCCCACCCCCCCCCCTGCACCTAAATGTGCGTGGCGAGCACCAAAAGTTGCCTTGTAACATTAGATAGTGGTTGGTCATGCTTCAAAAGTAGCTGCAAATGTTTCACAAAGGTTCGTAGAAGGCAGGTAAGTGACTGATTTGGAGATTCAGCCATTAGTTTTGCAAATACAAGCCTTACAAGGAGTTAAAGTGGGTGTTGACGCTCCTTGGCAGCCGTTGAGTCGTATAACCTGTTCTTATTTAGCTCGTCGCGGCGCCTCCCAGGCCTTCAGCATAGCCTTCTCCTATTGGCCTGACGCAAAAATAACGTGCCCCCCCCCCCCACCCCCCTTCCCGGTAGTGGCGGTACGCAAGTAAGCTGTGAAAACAAGCACAAAAAATGTTTTCATAAACACTTTCAAGGCTTTTATCAATATAACACAGAGATTTCGCGTTAATTTAATAATGCAGACGATCGCCCAGAAACAACTTTCTTTAAAGGCAAGTAACTTTGTCGCACCTTGAAATCATTTCTTGCGAAGTCTACTCCGCGAACAAACGGCAACACTCCCGTTTCCGCCATCTTGAAAGCTTCCGGGGATTCCGTACTTCATAATGACGTCATAGTCAGAAAACAACTGAACACTGAAACTTGGTGTATGTAAAGTGAAGCCAGGCATTGGCGATATAAATATTTACTTCAACAAATCGAGTTACCTCAGATAAATATAAGGCGAATCATTTTAATTTTCTAGCGTAGCTTTTCTGTACATGGTCATGATATATAATTAATTCAACGATGGTTTTCAGTAATATATATGTAATTGCTTTATGCTATGACATTCATTGCAATACAATTTATAGATCAACGAAAGCCGCGTGATATTTCGGCCCAGGCCCCGATGGATAACAGACACCAAGAGCCAAGGGGCAAGGGCCAAATAGGAAGTTCCCTTTGGTCCAATGCGTTAAGAGTTCGCCCTGGATGCGAAGTGTCGCCGGATCGCATCCCGCCAGTTCGGGCTGTCAACTTTCGGCGTCCATTCCATATGGAAGAGACAACTTGGAACGAGATGTACTTCATCGGTCCCCCACTAACCAATGATGCGCATTGAAGACTTAGGCAGTCCCTCACTAACGAGTTTATAACAGGACCATATAAACCATACCTCTTCCCTTGTGGTGCCCACCACAACCGAACAAATTAGTCAACAAATCTGAAGACCATGCTATACATGCGTGTAGCTTGATTTCATCTGGGGTTGTTTTGGCACTTATGTCGGCACCAGCTACCCACCACGCATAAACGTACGCATAGGCGTAGGAAGATTGTTGCGATTTGTGGGGCACAACCAATAGGTACCAGGGGCATGAGCATGAATTCTTGAGGGGGGGGGGGTGTACAAACATTAAGAATGCGTGTAAAAGCCTTAGAACGAGGTGACCGTGATGCAGAGTCTAGAATAAATTAGCGGATATGAAACAATAAACAAAATCAAATTGCCGAGACAAGATTCGAGGTTACTGGCTTCATTGGCTGTTTTACAACCCCAAAACATCCCAGTACTCTCTGAAAACTTGCGACCGAGCGGGGGGGGGGATCGGTGCTCTCTGAATAACTTGCGACCGGGGGGGGGGGATGCTCTCTCGAAACTTGCGACCGGGGGACACGGAAGTGCTCTGTGAAAGACTTGCCACCTGAGGTGGGGTGGGGGTTTGCTCGGAAAATCCGACTTTAACAGTGTATGTTTAGGTTCCCAGTGGGGGGGGGGGGGTTACCAAGAAAATTATTACGTCTTAGTTTGGTAAGCAGCATGTGAATTATTGGGGGGGGTGCCACAAAGATACCTGTGCCCCCCAATATTTTGTTAGGGGGGGGCACGTGCCTGGGATGCCCCCCCCCCCCCCACGCTGTTCCTCCGCCTATGGTACGTGAAGACAGGCAACCACTGCTGAGTGCACGAGTAGATGATTCCTATCAGCCTCAAGGCTTGTATCAGTCTTATAGGGCTATGCAGTTCTCGCGTTTCTTAAATATTCTTTTTCATATCGCTAGGCCTTAAACTAAGATTTCATAAGCTGATAAGCGCGGCATGCGGTATGCGGATGCGGCATGCGTCATCCGGCATAGATGGACATGTATATAATAGCCTATGAGTGATTCCATATGTGCGAAAACGGCATCCGATGTTGCATACGGCTGCGAGCGGATGCGGATGCGGCAAAATGAATCGCTCCATGTAGCGATCCGTCCGGCAAATTTGTGAAAATCGGATGCGGGGAATCCGGATTATGACGTCAACTATGGGTGTTTCCCAAGCATTCTGGCGGGATTTTGCCAAAGAACGATGCCAAAAAGTCATATGCCACCAGAGAAGTGTGAACAGCTCATTGAGCTTGTTCGGCAACACCCACCGCTGTACAATTCTAGACTTGCGGAGCATCGAGATGCTAATTTGATATATAACACATGGAGCAGCATTGCAAAAGTCATTTATGTGCCAAACTTTGGAGGTAAGTGAGCCCAATCATATTGTAACGGATCGCGTGGGTGGGTGAGCACAAAATAACTCGAGATGGCCAAAGTACAGTTTTTATATTTATTCAGTTATAGGGGGCCCCACAAGTCACAACGTCGTAGCTGGTAATAACACAGACTTAATTACCGTGATTACTACCTTAGTTATCCCCAATACTGACACGATCCTGTACATATAAACATGGATTCTTCAACTCAAGCTGTAACCAAGCATTATCAGATTATAAGAGCAAACGCTAAAATGGTCTAAACCCACCAGCTTCAAACATGTGCCTATACCCTCATATATACTGTATAGCACTTCTTAAGTAGCTAATCTTGTCCTATGCCTTGTCCTATGCCTATGCCTATGCATGTGGAAATTCTACAAATCCCGACGAGACATTTACATGGTCGGGTCACCTGACCCCACCACGTTTAATACTTACCTGGACACGCCCACCTAATTTGCATACTGTCAAAATGGTTATAAGGGTAGAATTCTATCGTAACTCCTATCTAATCTTAGTTTTGGAGTAAAAGTTAATGCTCTAACTTACCGCGTATGTAATTATAATAAAGGCTTGATAAAAATAGCTACTCTAGCTCTAAATTCGCGAATAATACATGTACAGCTTGCATCTCTTGTCTGCTAACCAGACGTGACCTTTAACCTGTACTTGGCCTTGACTGTCTAACTGGGTCGCTTCGCTGCTTCCAGTTCCGTCTGCAGGTTGTCTCGAAGTATCTTCTTAAAAATGGATGGTTTTCAATCTTTCACTGCGTTGATGTGTTGTCTTTAGTACTACACTTCAGGAACTGGATTTATAGGTAGGTCAGCATTGAATTATCTTTGTTTGACGCATCGCCAGTGTGTATTTTAAGGAGCAGCAGGTCAAACGTCTTGAATGTTTTCGCCATGTGGTGTAGGTGTCAGTGCATCGGGTCAGATCGGGTGCATCTGGGCTCGTTACAAAGCAAAAGCGTCATAATGTAGCGAGTAAACAAATGAGTAAAACTCATTTCGTTTCAATATATTCCCTGTTGTCAAGGGCCATAATGGTGTACCTATGTAGCCCCTCATTGAGCCAAGTTGGTGAAAAATGTGAAAGAGTGAAGTGCATTCTGTGTTTACACAGTGTTATATTTGAATGTAATCGGTAATAAAAATATTGCAAAGTCTGCAATGATGCAAACTGACATGGCATGGCAACCGTGTGTTAAATGTTAAACAAGGGATGTATAGTGGTTATCACGTTGAACTAGTTTCCTAAAACGTGGGTCATATAATCCCACCCGTGTCATATTAAACTCTGTGCTATAACTATCGCAAATGTATAGTGCATTTACACATGTCCTGTACTCGTTTTGATATTATGCAGCTGTGGAATGCAAGAAGAAATGGAGAAACATAAGAGATACATATGTGAAGAAAAGGAGAGAGATGAGGACTACCAAAAGTGGCCAAGGAGCTGAGAAAGGCAAAAAGTGGAAGTTCTTCCACATACTCCAGTTCCTTGAACCTTATGTAGAAGAAAACAGGTAAAATTGCAATACATAATGAATGAAATATTAAAAGATAGCACAATGCGTTAACCTAGATGTATGTTTACTATTGGCAAGCTTTGCATACAAAGTTAGCTAGTACTGAACTACAAAAGTAGGCGATTACAATACTTGGCATTTATTTGTAGCACAGACAGTAATGTTCCAGAGGTTGCTGAACACCAGTCTGAGGACGACGATGTTGGTGATGACAATGATGACGAGGATGAGAATGATGATAATGGCAGTGATGACGTGGCGGGGGATGATAAAGAATCGGAATTGCGTGATGACGACGACTCCACGAGTTCTGTCACAAGGGCCAGTGGTATTGGGTGGGTGTACCCTCTACTCATTCCATAAATATGCCTCTATGGACATGAGCATTCTGCCATGCTACAGGTGAAACATGTGCAAAGTAATCCATGTAGATATTTCGTATGGTGATTGCATCCCTTGAAGCCCTGTTGCCTGCTGCCGTTAAGTCCTGCAAACCTGCGACATCCATTGCTTCTGCTTTTTGTAATAAGGTTGTTATATGTGCTCGGGTACTTTGGCCCTGCAGGAAGTTATGTAGTACACAGGTGGCCTTCACGATGGAGGTTACCCACTGTGGTCTGACAGACAGCTTTGTATATACTCTCCACCTTGATGCTAGTATGCCAAACGCATTTTCGACAATTCGCCTTGCCCTACACAAACGGTAGTTGTATAGTTGTTGGTTTTTTGGGCATCCTCTCTCTGGGAAAGGCCTCATCAAATGTTGTTGTTATGGAAAGGCTTCATCACCGATCATTACATAAGGCATTGGTCCTAAATGAGCACCCCCTGGTAGAGGTTTATCTTCCGGAAGATGAAGCTTGTCATCGGCTAGGGCTTTGCCAAGATTAGAATTGGAGAATATACCACCATCACTATTGCGGCCATACGCTCCAACGTCTATTGCTATGAACTTAAGATTAGCATCGACCAGTGCAAGAAGCACTGTAGAAAATGTCCCTTTGTAATTGTGGTATAGGGATCATGAATTCCACGGGCCCTTCATCACAACGTGCTTCCCATCCAGTGCTCCAAGACAGTGTGGGAAGTTCCATTTTAGTGCAAAACTCTCCTCAATGAGCTTCCACTCATGGCAATCTTGTGGCATTTTCATATGTATTGGCATAAGTTTTTCCCATAATATTTCACAGCATTCCGCAACAATATTGCCAACTGTAGTAGTTCCTACGCGATAGCTAAATGAAAGTGACCTGAAACTTTCTCCCGTGGCAAGGAACCTGCAATAAAGAAGACATATTTCTTACAAGCAAAAAAATCGGTAGGCCTACAGCAAATATATGTATGGCATGTTCACTTGACAAACAGGGATTATTATGACATTTGCTTTATGATGATGATAATTATAATTATATTGTGCCTAATCCGACAATCGCTCTAGGTCGCTTTACACAATTTCCCTGGCAGACACTTTTTCAACTCTGCGTGGAGCATGCACATTGTTACGGCCCCTATTTAGCCCTATGCGTTGTAGATGGTGTAGTTGTATAAGGTGCAGGTGCAGGTTTAGTTATGTTCTGCTTGTGACTAGCTGGCGTTTGCTACCAGATTTATGGCGCTAGCTCACTATGGGGTACCTCATCGCAGGTAAATGGATACCATGTAGTACACTCTTTGATGACGACATATAAAGCAAAATAATATATTTAATATTTTTGCTTCAGGTCCAACGCTGCATCAGCAAAGTCCAGCAAAGGCGAAACACCGAGGCGTTCATTCCTAACGCCTAGGTCATCAACCCCCAGCAAAAAAAGGAGACAAGATACAAGCAAAATGGAGGATGCTTTGACAGATATCATCAAGCAAACGACGAAGTCAAAGCAGGAATTCGAGAAGGGTTTCAGAGAAGAGAAGACAGTGGAGGACGTCTTTTTTGAGGCATGCGCAATGCGCATGAAGCAACTCCCCCCGACCATAAGATCGTTCCTACAACTGCAGATAACGCAGCTTTTTATAAACGCGGAAAACCCTGATCTGCAACCGCTACCCATAACTCCTCTCCCAACACAAAATTTCCAAGCGACCACCTACTTTCCATTTACCCACTCCCAGCCGCAACAAAATGGACAGAGTGTCATGTACAGCATGGGTACTTGTGACACCGTTAAACACGAAAACGACGAGTAGTTACCATAACAACAACCTGGGTGGCGGCCCCCCGGTCAGCTGCCAGGGGTCTTACGGCCGGGCGATCACCTCCAAGCCGACGTTCACCGCCGCTCAGAGCCCCATGGGGTACGAGGGCATCGTGGGACCCCACGTCTCCCTGCACGCCACTATGTCCGGCCCCGCAGCCTTCACCATGGCGACGTCAGGCGGCGCCACCAGTCAATGGCCACCGCAAGCTGGGCCGCAGCACGACGGCGGCCCCGGCGGGGGTTCCCATCTCTCACGTGTCCGACTGGCTCAACAAGCATCACGGGGAGATGCGGGGGGTGCCCTGCACGCAGTCCGGCCTGGGGCTGGCCGAGCACCCCCACCCCCCGCTCTCCCCCCAGAGCAGCGTGTCGTCGTCCGGTAGCGGCAGTGAGGGAGGCCCGGGGATGCTGGATGACGGTCTGTCCCGACCCCCCCCCCCCCACCCGCAACACTTTCTTGGAGGAGGCCAGCGGCATGCGCGATGTTCCCGTTTGGTTAAAGAGCCTGCGACTTCATAAATACGCCAACCTATTTCAATCCATGACCTACAATCAAATGATGACCTTGAACGAGGACTGGCTAGAATCTCAGGGTGTCACGAAAGGTGCGCGCAACAAGATTATCCTGAACATCCGCAAGCTTCGAGAGCGACAAGTCTGCTTGGAGGCTATGGAAAAGGAGATTATGGAGAGCGGCAGGGTTGGGGGCACCAGGACCCTCTCCCCCCGCACGCCGGACCGACAGCTCGTCGCTATGGCAACAGGCGACAGCGGTGACTGGTGTGGGAGGGGGGTCACGTCACCAGCATCTGGCATGCTGGTGACCTGGCTGGCCCTGGGCCTCGCAGTCTGTACCTCGAACCCCTTGTGTATCATCGATCCTGGTCGTCGTTGTCATTGGATAAACCACAGCCTGGAACTGGACATTAGCTGAAAGTCGAACCAACCGGGAACACCTATCGCCGGCTGATTGGGAAGTGTCTTGCTGTGCATTTCGACCGCTGGGAGTTCTGCAGCGGATTTAAAACTTAAGGGACAAGGGACAAAAGTCCAAAAGTCTCTGGGGATGTCACCCTGGACGCTGTCGATCGTGACGTCACAACCGGCCGCCGCATACGCTATACGCTCTCCGGGCCTACCCACCGGTCACGTGATGAGGTAACCAGCATTACAGAGGTCAAGAGGTCAGGAATATCAGGAGTGATGTGATACCACAACTATTTAGTGTCATCACGAATCGTTGCACGTGTGCACCTGGTTGGTAATGGTAGTGTAACCTGATACATTCAGGACTTGTCGCAACGAAATACTTGGTAAGGTGTATCAATGTTTGTTTCGCACGAAAGAATGGGATGGCCGTTGTTGTGAATAGTGTGGTGTGAGTATGCATCGTCAAGCCGATGGGGTTTTCTACTAATTCTGCTTTTGGGTGAACCCTCTTTGGACCCAGCGTCCTGTTGTAAGTAACAGTAACGTGTGTGTGTGTGTGTGTGTGGCGGTTGTTCATGGTGACTGCTCTTTGTATTCTCGTGGCATTAACATGGCTCGTGGCAAATTTGACGTCAAGCTTGGTCGGGTGCCATAAGCGTCATTATTTCTAACTGGTCTTTGAATTGTTTATATTTGGTACTACCCTTTGTTTGCACCCTGCACTGCAGTTGACCTTGTTCATTCAGGCGTTGTTTGGTTCTTGTAGATGCGCGCTTTAACGGTTTAAAGCTTGTCCAAACGAAACTTGAATATTTTTTTCAAATGTTGTCTTTGCGAAAGGGAAATTATTAGTATACATAGCAAATGCTATTCGATGTATTGCAAGACTGTCTCGTCTTTGTGTTTATTAAAGTAAGGATCAGGGTAAATTAAAGCTTTTCACGCGGTGTTCTCCACATGAAGGTGAACTTGTCGCCCTGTTTGCTGTGTACCCTCTATGGTAAGCCTCTCTGAGAGAGAGCTCCGCTTCGGCAGAGTTGGAGGGGCAGGCGGGTCCCCCCGTCACCCTAGCAACCGGGACCCAACCCCTATCTCACCGAATCTTGTTTATGAAGAAAGATATCAAAGTTGTCGACACTGCCCAGCCGGAAACGAAGTCGTTTTGTGACATATGTTGTATCGTTACAGGTTACATATTACGTGTATTGGTTAAGATAATAAACTCGTCGATATAATATTATATATATATTATTACGTGTATGGATATTTTTTTTTGTATAAAAAAAGTAAAAGGACAACTTGACGTAAAAGAGACCGCGATCTGTGTGAGAGAGTTGTGTGTGCTAATGAAATGTAAACACATCCGTGGTGGAAGATAGTTGAAAGCGTGTCATGTCAGTGTCCGGGAGATCGCTGGCATTGAGCATTGTACAAGGAAATCCTCACCCAGGAACTCCTCCCCAGTGGCCACAATGTGAAATCAGTCGGCTGATCTTCCTCGCTTTGCAAAAGCGTGTCTTGTATTTAAAGGGGATCGGGAGCCGTCGCTGTTGCACTCACGCTAACGCTAATATCGGTATATATATATCCGATTGCGAGAGTTTTATTAAGTATTTGCCAATATCATTTTTGTCTTTAAACAAGGAAGAGATAACAAAAAACGTATGGACTGTTCCTCGTACCAAAGACGGATATCGTGAACTTTGACCTCTGGTGGTTTCGCTTTTCTATCGACACCCTGCCGGTGATGGGACCTTCTGTGCAGATGATTTGAAGTAGTGGTTGTCGACAGTTCCTTTGTTTGTTGCACACGTTGTTTTAAAAATACGTATTCTAACTTGCCTTATGTACAGTTTTCCAGCTTGGGAAGGGAAGGCGGGACACGTTGAACAAGTCACGTGATGTGAAATGTACATTATACAATTGTTGCGAATGGTTGTCGACAAAAACGCTGTATAGTTGTTTATTTCGGGTATGGCTAATGAGGGACAGGACCTCTAGTTAGTACATATAGAAAGTGGTGAGAGGTGTGTCTGCATGTATACCATGTCTGTCGTGTAGTACTGTTTGCGAATTGCATATTCTACTGGTGTAGTTTGGAATCCTAGTTGAGTCGTCCCCCTGGGTCGCTTTCTCGCTTTCTACCCGGATTCTCCACCAATGTTAGCTTTGCTATTCGGGGATCGGGGATTAAGCTAGGGGATGTTTAGCAGCCTGGGGAATTAGCCACTAGGGGAAGTTACGTAGCCCGGGGAATTAGCCACTAGGGGAAGTTACGTAGCCTGGGGAATTAGCCACTAGGGGAAGTTACGTAGCCTGGGGAATTAGCCACTAGGGGAAGTTACGTAGCCTGGGGAATTAGCCACTAGGGGAAGTTACGTAGCCTGGGGAATTAGCCACTAGGGGAAGTTACGTAGCCTGGGGAATTAGCTACTGGGGGTAGAGCGGTCGGGTACAGCTAGCCTGGTAAACTGCCAACGTATATACAAAATCAACACAGTAGTAAGTTTAGACATAATATATTTCGTAAGATAAAAACTATGTGGATTAATAATACAAGAACTTATGGGCTATACCTCACAGTCTTTCGTGGGTCCTGGAGTCGTCGGGGGAGGGAGAGTCGTGTCGTCTTCAGGTCGTCGGTACGTGGAACCTCGAGTTCCTGGCCTTTGCCCTTTTTGAACCCGTTCAGACTGCCCAGTGTGGGCGTGGCGATACCCCTCATTGGTCAGTCTGCCCGAGGTCACCGAGCTTGTGATTGGCTGCTTAGGCCGCTAGTCGGCCACCATGCGTGCCCGCCCCTGTGGGCGGACCAGGCCCCGCATGGCCTCGCTGAGCCGTGTAACACCAGGTGTAACACCGTTGCCACCGCCCTCAATGCCGCAAATATAGCCCCTATGCAATGACAACCACCATCTGGCTTAGCCCTTCTGAATCTGCCACCCGAAATAATAGTATGACATTTTGAGTTTTTTGGATGTAAAATCGCTGTTGTGTATTGAACAGACCTGCACCAAGCAACAAACCTATTCCGTTTGTCATACTTGTCATACTTTTTTATGAATGATCCTGTAATAAAGTGCACTGTAGAACAGGCTGATTTGTCACGTTGTCACTTACCGTAAACATATAGCCAGCCGTTGTCGTGGGCAAATAACCTCCCGGCTTCTACAGTGTTTCACTAGATGTCCTTCCACATGAAATATGACTTGTGCAAACTGCTCTCTTGTCAACCTGAAGTATTGCTGAAACTTCTCCCCGTCCAACTGTAACTCCTTTACCAGATTATGGTACGCTCCTTGATGCAAACGGTTCTTGATTATGTCATGCATCCACCAGCGGTGCCTTCTTTTCTTACTGTGCTTCTTTAACTGAATAAATTTATAGGCCGCCGCGATCAGCAGCGCGTCATGTTCCATTTCCATGAGGAAACGCTGCATTTTAGATTGATTGACCATGCTTCTGCTACGAAATCTGCAGCCAAAGAGACTGAAAACGCACAAGAAAACGTATAAGTTCTATGGAATCACAAATCGGATACCGCATGACGCATACCGCATCCGCATGCCGCATACCGCACTAATGGAATCTTAGCTTTACGCAATGGACTCGCTCCTCGGGGCCTGGCTCTTGCGCAGTTAGACTGGTTCCCAGTCTCTGTCTTTGCGTAAAATACACGTCACGCCCACGAGCGCTTAACTTCTATATAGACTATGAGAGGTGGGGTTTAGTGCAGATGACCGCGTGGGGACTAGGCCTAATAATGAACGAAGAAGTTAAGCGCTCGTGGTCACGCTTACGTCACAGATAGTCAGGATACCAGTGTGCGTAGTGATTCTAAACTCGTTCGAAACACGTGCTTCGTTTCACGGTTTGTCCCCAAAATGAGTAAACCGGAAGTCTAGGCGAACGAGACTTTATAGCCCTATAGCAGACAAAAACTATTATTATTATTATTGGGTTTATATAGCGCCAAATCCGTGAATCCGTTCAAAGACGCTGTACATCGAAGTAAACCGGGTAATTCACAAAATATACCCGCTTATCCATAAACATGTTATAGGTAGCTCACTGAAATAAGAAATACATACATACCACTAATAACCTTCATCAATAAATTTAGTGAACAAGTAAGTTTTCAAGCCCTGTTTAAACTGACTTAATGTATCAAGCGAACGAAGGTCGCTTGGTAGGGCGTTCCACAACATTGGAGCATTGACAGCAAAGGCACGTCTGCCAAGTGTCTTACAATTGGCCTTGGGAACCTTCAATTTAATTTCTTCGTTGGATCTCAAGTTATAGCGGGCACAATTCGTTCTAATTATCATTTCACTGATGTATTCAGGTGCCATATCATGCAATGCCTTGAAAACCATCATTCAGACTTTAAAATCAATTCGAAACCGCACTGGAAGCCAGTACGTGAAGCTGTCTCAGAGCTGGCGTTATATGGTCAAACTTTTGAAGATTTAGTACCACCCTGGCTGCCGCGTTTTAAAAATTAAAAAAACAAGTACTCCTGCACAGATAACTTTTGCCGGGTAGGGATTTTGTTTGCTTCTTCTGATGGGTGTTTGCCAGACACTCTCCGGGCTTTAGGTTAAGCGTGCGTTGCGTAAAGATATTTTGTACAGCAAATCTCATTGATCTCATTCAGTATTTTCTGTATTTGGTAGGTAGACAAACGGGAATTCCCATTGAAGGTTACACACCAATATGTGGTGCGTAGAAAAGTATATGGTGTCAAGTAGTGCCTAAAATATGATCGTATATCAGGGTTATATGGTTACTGGTTATTTCTTTCTTTGTATATATTGTTTCTTTTACTATTGTTTGGCCAGATTGCTGCCTGTTGCATTAATCTGTGGCGTATTTAATCATGCTTGCGGACGTTGCGGGTGCGTGGTTCGGTCGACCTCATGACATGCTGATTCGCTGGGTGTTTAATTTTCGGCGGGTCGCGCAAGTGGGGGTGTCATACTATGGGCTGTAGCTAAAAATATCGCCCCTGAACCTATGTTCTGTTTGTTTTTAAAATAAAGTTGGATACTTGCTCTATAATATCCCATGGTCCATATAGTCAAACATGGTTACCGATTTTTTTCTAGCATGGGGTTAAAAATTTGGGTTTTTGCATTACTTAACATGGGGATGGTTTCTATTGGTGTGTAACCTGAAAGCCTATTTTTCGATATCTGAAACTGCTGCGTTTCTTGAATCTATATCCACGTCATTTATAAGGTGACGACATTGCGGGATGAACTTGCGAGCTATTACTACTCTTAGGCCTAAGATTATTACACGTCAGTGTTTAAACAATTACCTGAGTTGATTGATTTATCTTGGTAACAGGGTAAGTCTTCCATAACGTAAGGAAGTTTAACCTTAACTTAACTGGCTTAACTTTAAAATAAGTCTTTTTAATAAGGAAAATATTGTTTTCCGGCTAGCTAACCATCTGCTTAATATTGATCTTGCATTCTTGGACAGATGAGACTGGTATAGATCTAGGGTAAAACTTATATATATTTATCCTTACTTTTATTTCATGTATGGCAGAGCTTAGCCCCAAGACCAAGTCGCCCAATTCAAGGAATTTCCCTAGAAAACGTCACACAGGACTAGGCAGAGCTTTACACTAATTCCCTTACTTATATAAATTCTTCTAAAGCAGGGAGAGTCATAACCGACTGCCCGGGACAGCTGAATTTCAGGGTCGGACAGGTCAGAATACTGGTTGTATGCCTGACGGGGCAGGTGAACATTTAGACTGCATCTCTCACTATTCAGCAATTTTCAGCAGCTACACCGAACAAATAACTTGCAGGAACTGATCAATGTGAACAATAACTGTATGGCAGCTTTCGTTTTTTGGTCCTGACAATATAACAACAAAAAATTGTGCATTTAGCCATAGGCGTTCGCTTTTCGGAATATGACCACACAATTGTCGTAATTTTAGTAAATAATACAATAAATAAATCATATTTTAGTTATATCAACATTATTGCTTCTCAATTTGATTAAACAGGTGCCTTTTCAGGGCGGCCAGGTCAATCTCAACACCACATGTCTGACAGGACAGGTGACATCCAAAGTTAATGTCTGTCCCTGTAAAGGACAATTCCTTAAATTTTTAATTATCCTCCCTCCAACAAAACAAAAAACCTTGTTATATTATTAAGTATCAATAGAACAAGTTAGAGTTTTAGTTGAAAATGAATCAGCAAAAGCAAATAAAAAGATGGTTACAAAAGTTTGCAACACTTGGCACTTGTCCGTCAAGCAGCGGTACTGTGGGATAAATACAGGTAAATTGTTTACTTATGTGATAGGCAATTTTTATGTCAAGCCCTGGATGCCCAGCAAACCTATGCAATTTTTTCAACATTTTGAAATGGTTCTTATCATGTTATAACCATTTTAGAAATGTTACAAAAATGTTATGTTTTGCTGGGAAGTTTTAAAAATTGAAAGTTTTGTTAAAGACATCAGCAGGATTCACTTTATTTAAAATGGTCACTGTCAATGATGTCAAATGATATATAACACAAAAAAACTTTCAATATGAAATTTAAAAAATGATCCTGAAGAACCTGGGCTGCCTATTAGGCATGGGACCTATGCTGCCCACAGGGTGCAATTTGCCAATCTTTCTCTAATATCCAATGGCAAGTATTGCGAGGCAATGTTTCATGCATGTTGCATTTAAAGTTTGCTTGGTGGCAGACATCTTGTAGTAAATGGAATTGCCTGATATGCAAGATGCTTTTGGATATTGCAGAAAAACTTACATTTTAGCAATATCCCATAGATATAAAGCATTAGCAGCCTCAATACGTTTGAAAAGCTAAAGATTTGATGCAAATGTTACTGTTACAACAGGCAACAACACTTTTTAGATGGGTCATAGAATTATAGATTTGGATTGCGAATTTGTCTTCAAAAAGTGTCAACCATGGGGAGAGCTACATGTTTGAGAGAAAAAAAGGGGGTATTATACCATCTGGATAGTTGTCTATCTGCAGCAGACCACCAGTATTTTTTGTGTTGTTGAACTGATACTAAAGAAGATGGTTCCTTCACGTGATGACGTCACTTTAATGCAGCATATATTGATATAATCTTCTCAACTCAACAGATACCACCCACTGAGCATCATGGCAAGTGGAGGACGTAGACCAAGGGGATCTCGGAAAGAAGAGGAGGAGAAGGAGGGAGGCTTTGGGGCAGCAGGCGCGATCCTTGCAGGACTGGCCGGGATTGCCGGTCTGGCTATCGCGGGGAAGGTAATCTACGACAAGTACAAGGAAAAAGATGAGCGACAGGCACAAATGATGCAGCGAGATGTCGCGGCAAGCAAGAGACGGGAACTGGACATGTTCGACGACAACTTCGGTTCATCCTCGCGGAGATCGTCAGGGAGAGACCCCGATGTACCGCGGCCATTAATAAACAGGCTCATTTCCCAACTAGATAGCGACTCCGATGAGGATGCGTCCTCTGTCGAGGAAGCATTCTCCCAGAAGTTACAGAACTACTACAAGACGTATGCTGACGTGGACGACGAGTCGATGTGGCGTGCTGGCCAGGTTGTCGATGGCATCAAGAACGTTATCTTGACATACTTGTGGCAGAGCGAGAGCCGGCTGGGGATCACAGCCCTTGAGGATTGCGGCAGCTTTGGGGAAGGCCTCCAGGTGATCTCCCCCGATGAATGCGACGTCCTGATCCCGATCGAGCTTCCGGGTACTATGTGGGCGCTGGTGGGGGGCGGCACCCTTCAGCCGAGGACACCCGGCTACCATCAGATTCGGAGACTGAACTCGGCCGACCACCCCATGGGCAGCAGTCCGTATGATGAGTACGTGGTCGACGACTACCTCTCCCCGGTTGCACTGATCACAGGTCTGAAGGCGATGATTGGGCGGGCGGCCAAAGGCATCACCCAGCACAGCGTGAAGTATGACGACAGCGGGCCAGACATGACACTCCATGTGACCTATGACGGGAGAGATTACATCGACATCGATTTTGTGCCGGCGATTCTGATTGGTTCCCGGCGGATGGTGGCGGCGCCGCACCATGACGTCAGCACCGACCATTTGATGTGGATCCGCTGGCGGGAATCGTACCACGTTCAGGAACGAGACCGGCTGGCCCGCTGGTCCGGACACTCGTACTGCCACCTGAAGATCCTGAAGATAATGAAGGCAATCCGGCTGAACAACCGCGCCCAGTTCGGGACCCTCAGCTCCTACGTGTACAAGACGCTTCTCCTGGAGATGATGACGGACGGATTGTCTCGGGATCAGTGGACCAACGACGACCTTCAGGAGCGCTTCATCGACATGCTGCACCTCCTGCAAGGTCATCTCCTGAAGAGGCACCTCCCGCACGCCTTTGATCCTGACGTGAACCTTCTGGATTCCGTGTCGCCCGCGGCTTGCACCGCCCTGAGGAACCACATCGCCAGTCTCATCGGCAACCAGAGGCTGGAGGACGTCCTGAGCCGTAGTTACCGGGGGAAATATGGCCACGTGGGTGCTGAGAGTCCCTTCTGTGATGCCGCTTACAGTACCAATGACGTTGTGTACTATTGAAGCGTCCCATTCGCCTCCCAACCGGTGAATTGTATTTTAATGTTGATGAGAAGTATTTTATGCCGTGGGATATTCCCGTTTACACTATTCCCTTTTGTCAATACGAACAGGAAGCAGATATTCTCGTCTTGGTTTGTATTGTTCCACTGGCAGTTAGAGTATCGACATGTACTTCTATATAGTGTCTGATATTACGTTGTGTTACTTTATTGTTATTATTCATTTGCAAAATGATTACTTACAGCGTGTTTCCTATGCAGTACTTATGGTACTCAAAGTTATATTTTGAACTTAGCTTATCGAATTGCTATAACGTTTGTTCTTACATATGTCATTGGATCGTATTATGATGGATAAAACAACATTTTTTGTGAAACCAGGGAATATTTTTAGTAATTAATGATATATTTGGAGTTTTGGGGCTAACACACTGAATGTCTGGAATTCTTTCTGAATGAAAAAAAATGGACGGCTGTTGAGAGATGAGAGGCCACTGAAAACATCGGAATCTTGGCCAGTGAAAACTATTGTTTGGTCAGGGAAGACTGGGTTATTCGTCCTTGTTTATATGGCGTGTATACCTCATGCTAACCTACTTATTTATATATTCAACCTTAACCCAGAAATCGTACTAGTACGTGTGAAGAGGTCAAGGTTCAGGTCAAGCTGGGTCAATACTGTAGCCTACTGGGGCCGTATTCATAATCCCCTCCTAAGTTACGCACAAAAGGTGCATTTTCGTCTTAGCCTCACCAGCTCGCTTTGGTGGTGTTCATGATTAGGAAATCATCTTCAATATAATTTTGAGCATTTTCTTAGTTCAGAAAATCAACTTCTTGGGTGACTACTTATGTATTTTGAACCCCATGATCGGTCGACAAATGTTCCACTTAGCGCTAAGTCTAGTCGTGCAGCCCAAGTGGCGATTATGAATACGGCCCCTGGCGAGTACAACGTTACTGATATCACAACACAATATAGACTTATCATAACGTGACCATAAAGTACTGAATCGTTACTGTAATGGTACACTAGCTCCAAGTATAACGATCTATCTTTGTCCAAGACATACTGTCGGTAAATGTTAGGAACATGTAAAACCAGAAGAATATATTGGGTGCAGCACTTGCAAAGTGTTGCCATCATATATCTAGAGCATTATAACCTACATTTAAACTTCTTATCAACTACATTAGTTTTAATCTACCATTCCACCTTCTATTGTACATTTGTAATCTACCGGTAATACATATTTCTAATACAGTCTACCCCACTGTGCATGCTACAATCTACTAATTATGCAAAACTATATTGACAATCTACTGTAGATTGTTACTCTATTGTTGATTACAATCCTCCTTGGATTTTCCTCCGCCGTGGATGTTGTAATTTAATGTGGACGACTAGGGATACCGTGGATCATAATAAGGTGGTTTACGCGGCTTTATCATCTACAATATAGTCTAATCTGTTGATTGTCATGTGCTGCTGATTCTAATGTGCCTTGGAGTGAAATATATCGCGGCTTTTCATCTAATGTGGGTTTTTTTATCTACCGGGGAATCTAATTTATCATAGGGCTGTACAGTTCTCGCGGGTTCTATTTCCGGTTTAGGTCTTTTGGGGACCAACAAAAAAACACGTGCTCGTAGAACGAGTGCGCATCACGCTGGTGCCTTGCTGCAACTGCGTGACTCGCATTCATTGTAGTCAACGTTTTAGTGTTGGGAACCGGCCTGCTGCGCGGTTTGTGCGTGAAGAATCGAGTGGGTGTGAAACTATTTTTTGTTTGCTTTGGTCCAGGCATGGCTAACTATAAAATCATAATATAATTAAAGATTAGACATTTATCTCTCCATAATGCATGTGGTCCCTTCGATGAGACTGTTGGAAGCGTTGTATTTTCAGCCAAATCATCGATGTTTACAGTTCTACGACAAACGGAGCACCATTGTCCTCACCTGCTCAGTCCATATAAGGAGCGTTGTTACGTAACCATAGATACCGCGCGCAGACACGCGCGTCATGACATGGAAAACCCCGCGCAGCACATTAAATCGCCTGACACTGACAGTCACTCATGAGACAACCGCATTCTGGTTTATCAACTGCCTAACCGCTCATACATTACATAAATCTATTCGGATGGTTATAATTCGGATATGCACATAACTTCAGTGGTTAGTTGTGCTTCCAAGGACAGCTTTAGCCGATCTTGTGTGTGAGGCGAGTGAAGGCAAACAACCGGAAGGTAGGCAGCACGTACAGGCCGTTGATGCTAGGCATTGATGTAGAGCATAGGTATCCCTGTCTCGTGGGGTCTCGATAAGATCCCGAAGTGACTGTATAGCCCTATTGGTACTGGTAATGGGTACACACCATAAAGTCTGGTAATGGGTACACACCATAAAGTCTGGTAATGGGTACACACCATAAAGTCTGGTAATGGGTACACACCAAAGTCTGATCCACTGTGGATGTACCTTTGGTGTTGTGATAATGTTATCCTTCATATTATGTAACCTTAAGTGACTGGGACTAGCGTGTTACTTGTTATCTATTCCAATATCTATTAACGTGCTCTATCCTGTTGTATTAACGTTCAATCAGCATAACTAGTCAGAATTCGTGATTCGTCCATTTTTCATTTCAAAACGATTTGGTGAATAATTTGTATCATATTTAATCGTTGAACCATTGTTAATAAAATAAATCATGAAAATTATTCGTTGTCTGGGTTGTCTGATGATGCTGGTACATGTTCCTTACCACTTACCACTACTCGAGGCGGAGTTGTTGCTCTGATCCACTCCAGACTGGCGTCAGTGGGGGTATTCTGTAGAGATCTGCTCGGGCGCAAATTTGATGCCCGCGCCCGCCCCGCGCACGCAACAACTTGCCCCGCGCCCGCGTCTCCTGCCCCTTTGCTGCCCGCGCCCGCCCCGCGCCCGCGTCTCCTGCCCCTTTGCTGCCCGCGCCCACCCCGCGCCCGCCCTGCACCCGCGTCTCCTGCCCCTTTGCTGCCCGCGCCCGCGTCTCCTGCCCCTTAGCTGCCCGCGCCCGCCCCGCGCCCGCCCCGCGCCCGCCCAGCGCCCGCCCCGCGCCCGCGTCTCCTGCCCCTTTGCTGCCCGCGCCCGCAAGTGCTTACCAGCGACTTGCACGCGGGCGCCCGCAGAGAGCTGCCCGCAGCCCGCCCCGCGCCACGCTAGATATGATATAACTTTTCATAATTATTAGTGTCGAATGTCGATGTTTCACGACGTTCCGTGTGGATTTTTGATTCAGTGTCATTTTTTTTTCTAAAATGCCGCTGTCTGTGTCGATGTCACTTTTTCAGATCCCCAGTGTCGGAATTTAGAAGTCCATGTCGACTGTCGATTTTTTCAAATATGCCAGTGTCGCGTGTCGCCATTTACTCCTTTCAGACCCCTCTAGACAAAGAACTGAGCTATCTTTGGATGTCGCCGTGAAAGCTTATTTTACCGTCTTTCTTCCCAATTAGTCTATTATACTCGCTATTTCGACGGCTGCGTGACTTCCAATTTGTAACATTTCTCAACCGTTGAAGACAGAAAGAGAGAGGGACAGAGAGGTATACCCCCAGTAAACCCCAGTAAATTCGGTAGCACAGAAAAGGACCTTAGGCCTACCTACTGGCTAGAAATAATTAATAGTCCTCTCTCCCCCTCCACCCTCCATCCCTGCCGCTTATCTCTCAGCCTTGTATCCACAAGAGCGCAAACTGTTTAAAGGATTAAGGCATTACATTTGTCGCACACCTGTGTGCCTCCCTCCCCCCTCCCCTCTGTTGCTTCTCTCTTAGTGTCCCGGAGCCCGTACAAGAAATTATCTTGTTTGTTTAACACATTGACAGCGGTATCCGTCCTGTAGGTATTATAGGCCTTTGTCTCTGATATACAAAAGTATATGATGCCTTGTCGGTCGCAAGACAAAAGGACGTTGCTTTCAGTAACAAGAGCATGCCTTGTTACTTATGCCGGAAACAGACGCGTGCGATTATTGCAAGAAAACCTGATTTGTTATGGGTCGATTGATGTTTGGTTATGGCTCTACTGCATATATACTCGAAGTCTACTTCTTTTAACGTCTGGCAGTAATAACCTGTGGACGAAAATATTCCTTAAGTTTTTTAACACTGCGTGCACAATGTGGGCGTGCCCGCAAAGGCCTGCCCGCGCCCGCCACACCCCCGCCCCGCACAGATAGGGATCTGACCACCCCGCCCCGCACAGATAGGGATCTGAACACCCCGCCCCGCACAGATAGGGATCTGACCACCCCGCCCCGCACATATAGGGATCTGACCACCCGGCCTGAACCGGCATTGCGGGCGCCCGCGACCATTGTGGGCGCCCGCGGGCAGCCCGTGGGCAGCCCGAGAGGGCATGCCCGCCCCGAGCAGATCTCTAGACTATGCTGCCCTGTGTTGTGAACAGCCGACTATGAAGGGCCATAATTGGGTCACATTGAGATTTTGAATGCGTTTAATATTGAACGCCAGCTTACGCGCGTAAGTGGCTGGGTTGCGCGCGTAAGTGACTGGGTTATGCACGTAAGCCAGTCGGTAAGCGCGTAACCTGTTGACCAATCAAGACCTCTGTTACAGCCGATTCCCGATCCTCAAACTCTACAAGTGTACCAAATTTGGTTCTCTTATCACCAAAGTACAATACTTTGCAGGACCGCCGCGGGTACTAGTATAAAACTCAGCAAGAATAGCAAAGCCACGCTCCACCCTCGCCGCTCCCCGACCACCCCCACATCCATCAACCCTCAAAGGGAGGAGGTGATGAAGATGCACGACAGCCTCTCCACCCCAGTTTCTCCCCTACTCAATGTTACCGATTCCAGTTCCTCCGCCCCTCAACGGATCATCAAATCCGGTCGCGCAAAATCAGAATCTGCACGACCGTCGTGCACCACCCCAGATCCCTGGCGCAGCCTGGCAACTCTCGCAAAAAGAAACATTCTACAACAGCCACATACTACGAACATCTTGAAAACTTTGTTAAACTTGTATATGAACGTTCCATTGATGTGATACCGTGCAGGATATGGCGCTACCATTCAGCCACGTGCTTTTGTTTATATTCTAACACGGTATTTCATGGGTGGCGCCTCGGCGTGTTTTGTCACATTGGGAAAGTTGACAGTTGGGCATCCTATTATACACCATCCTTGAAAGGGAGGTCTTGATTGGTCAACATTTTACGCGTGTAAGTGAGTGAGTTACGCGCGTAACTCACTCACACGCGTAACCCAGTCGCTTACGCGCGTAACTCACTCACTTACACGCGTAACCCAGTCGCTTACGCGCGTAACTCACTCACACGCGTAACCCAGTCGCTTACGCGCGTAACTCACTCACTTACACGCGGAACCCAGTCGCTTATGCGCAACCCAGCCACTTACACGCGTAAGCTGGCTATCAAACGTCAAACGTTCAATATTGAACGCGTTCAAAATTCAGGGGGAATACTTTGTCCTCTAATTCTTTGGTGGACACCAGGAGACAGCGCTACAGTTTATGCAGTTGTGTATACATAACAGGTGCTGGCAGCTGGGGGCGCCTGGTGGCCATTTGTAAACAAACAAGATGGCGCATGCATTCGCAGTTTGAGCCACTTCCGCTGACGGAAGACAGGCACATCTGCTATTACTGGCAATAAATACAATTAATATTAGACTTATCTCTATCTGGACTAATGCTACATCCAGAGCATATGTGTCTTCGACATGCTAGCGGCTTGGTTTTGGTATAATTACGCCGGTTTTGGTCGGTTTCGGTCGGTTTTGGTCGGTTTCGGTATAACGATGTACCGGTAACGAGTGTATAACCGGACCATATAAACCATACCTCCTCCCTTGCGATGCCCACCACAGACGAACAAATTAGTCCAAATGTTTTAAGAGCATGCTATACATGCGTGTAGCTTGATTTTATCTGGGGTTGTTTTGGCACTTATGTCGGCACCAGCTTCGCACGACGCATGAACGCACGTGAAGACAGGCAACAGCTTCTGGTTGTGTAGATGATTCCTATCAGCCTCATTGCAAGGCTTGTATCGGCCTTCTAGCAGACAAAAACTTTTAAAAAAAACATGTACTTCTGCACATATAACTTTGGTCGGATAGGATTTTGTCTGCTTCTCCTGATGGGTGTTGGCCAGGTACTGCCCGGGCCCTAGGCTAACCGGGCATTGCGTAATGATATTTAGTAAAGGTACAGCAAATGTCATTATTCTCATTCAGTATTTTCTGTATTTAGTAGATAGACAAATGGGAATTCCAAGAGAAAGCCTTTTTCGATGTCTGAAACTGCTGCGTTTCTTGAATCTATATCCACGTCATTTATAAGGTGACGACATTGCGGGATGAACTTGCGAGCTATTACTACTCTTAGGCCTAAGATTATTACACGTCAGTGTTTGAGCAATTACCTGAGTTGGTTGATTTATCTTGGTAAGTCTTTCATAAGGCCCATAAGTTTTTTTGGATAAGGAAAATATAGGCTTTCCACAATGTCGCTTGGCTGAGTTTCTTTCTGATTATTTCCTTACTAAGCTTAAGCCTAAATCTATGTCACTCAGTTCAATTTCTATATAAACTTAGTCTATTTATTTTTTATTTGTAGATCTATGTCTATGTAAGCTAGTTTATACATTTGCAATTTCTTTCTTATCTACCACTTCTAAGTTACTATCAAAATATATGCATTTATTGTATAATATTGTAAAAATATTAATTGTTACTCAGCTCCTTTCCATTCTAACGTCTTGTTTTCAGGGTAACCATTTGCTTAATATTGATCTTGGAGAGATGAGACTGGTATAGGGTAAAACTTGTATATATTTGTCTTTACTTTTATCTGCTGTGTGGCAGAGCTTTACACTAATTCTTAACTTATTTATATAAATCCTTCTGAAGGACAAGTCCTCAAATTTTTACTTATGCTCCCTCCAACAAAACAAAAAACCTTGTTATATTATTAAGTATCAATGGAACAAGGTAGAGTTTTTGTTGAAAATGAATCAGCAAAAGCAAATAAAAGGAGGGTTACAAAAGTTTGCAACGCTTTGCACTTATCCATCAAGCAGCGGTACTGTGGGATAAATGCAGGTAAATTATTTACTTATGTGATAGGTAATGTTAATGTCAAGTCCTGGATGCCCAGCAAACCTATATAATTTTCTTAACATTTTGAATTGGTTCTTATTATGTTATAACTATTTTAGAAATATTACAAAAATGTGACATTTTGCTGGGAAGTTTTAAAAATCTAAAGTTTTGTTAAAGATATCAGCAAGATTCACCTTATTTAAAATGGTCACTATCAATGATGTCAAATGATATATAACACAGAAAAACATTTGAATGTGAAATTAAAAAAATTATCCTGAAGAACCTGGGCCACGTATTAGGCATGGGACTATGCTGCCCACAGTATGCACTTTGCCAATCTTTCTCTAATATCCAATGGTAACGATTGCGAGGCAATGTTTCATGCATGTTGCATTTAAAGTTTGCTTGGTGGCAAACATCTTGTAGTAAATGGAATTGCCTGATATGCAAGATGCTTTTGGATATTGCAGAAAAACTGACATTTCAGTAATATCCCATAGATATAAAGCATTAGCAGCCTCAATATGTTTGAAAAGCTAAAGATTTGGTGAAAATGTTACTGTTACAACAGGCAACAACACTTTTCAGATTGGTCATAGAATTATAGATTTGGATTGCGAATTTGTCTTCAAAAAGTGTCAACCATGGGGAGAGCTACATGTTTGAGAGATAACAGGGGTTGTGGTTATTACAAAGGGACAAAACTAAGTTGCCTTCATCAGGGATTGAATGCACAACCTTGCAATTAAAAGTCTGATATTATACCATCTGGATAGTTGTCTATCTGCAGCAGACCACCAGTATTTTTTGTGTTGTTGAATACTAAAGAAGATAATTCCTTCAGATGACGTCACCGTAATGCAGCATATATTGATATAATCTTTTCAACTCAACAGATACCACCCACTGAGCATCATGGCAAGTGGAGGACGTAGACCAAGGGGATCTCAAGAGGAAGAGGAGGAAGAGGGGGGAGGCTTTGGGGCAGCAGCCGCGATCCTGGCCGGGATTGCCGGTCTGGCTATCGCGGGGAAGGTAATCTACGACAAGTACAAGGAAGAAGATGAGCGAAAGGCACAAATGATGCCGCGAGAGGTCGCGGCAAGCAAGAGACGGGAACTGGACATGTTCGACGACAACTTCGGTTCATCCTCGCGGAGATCGTCAGGGAGAGACCCCGATGTACCGCGGCCATTATTAAACTGGTCCATTCCCCAACTGGATAGCGACTCCGATGAGGATGCGGTCTCTGACGGGGATTTTGATTGGTTGGCTATTTAGGACGCTTTAACCACTGTTGGTCATATCGCTTCAACCACTGTTGATCATATCGCGTCAATGGTAGAAGGAAGGGAGAGTGGAGCCATGTCTCGGGGAGTAACCCCCTACTCTTTTGTCGAGGAAGCATTCTCCGAAAGGCTACAAAACTACTACAAGACGTATGCTGACGTGGACGACGAGTCGATGTGGCGTGCTGGCCAGGTGGTCGATGGCATCAAGAACGTTATCTTGACATACTTGTGGCAGAGCGAGAGCCGGCTGGGGATCACAGCCCTGGAGGATTGCGGCAGCTTTGGGGAAGGCCTCCAGGTGATCTCCCCCGATGAATGCGACGTCCTGATCCCGATCGAGCTTCCGCGTACTATGTGGGCGCTGGTGGAGGGCGGCACCCTTAAGCCGAGGACGCCCGGCTACCATCAGATTCGGAGACTGTACTCGGCCGACCACCCCATGGGGAGCAGTCCGTATGATGGGTGCGTGGTCGACGACTACCTCTCCCCGGTTGCACTGATCACAGGTCTGAAGGCGATGATTGGGCGGGCGGCCAAAGGCATCACCCAGCACAGCGTGAAGTATGACGACAGCGGGCCAGACATGACACTCCATGTGACCTATGACGGGAGAGATTACATCGACATCGATTTTGTGCCGGCGATTCTGATTGGTTCCCGGCGGATGGTGGCGGCGCCGCACCATGACGTCAGCACCGACCCGTTGATGTGGATCCGCTGGCGGGAATCGTACCACGTTCAGGAACGGGACCGGCTGGCCCGCTGGTCCGGACACTCGTACTGCCACCTGAAGATCCTGAAGATAATGAAGGCAATCCGGCTGAACAACCGCGCCCAGTTCGGGATCCTCAGCTCCTACGTGTACAAGACGCTTCTCCTGGAGATGATGACGGACGGATTGTCTCGGGATCAGTGGACCAACGACGACCTTCAGGAGCGCTTCATCGACATGCTGCACCTCCTGCAAGGTCATCTCCTGAAGAGGCGCCTCCCGCACGCCTTCGATCCTGACGTGAACCTTCTGGATTCCGTGTCGCCCGCGGCTTGCACCGCCCTGAGGAACCACATCGCCAGTCTCATCGGCAACCAGAGGCTGGAGGACGTCCTGAGCCGTAGTTACCGGGGGAAATATGGCCACGTGGGTGTTGGGAGTCCCTTCTGTGATGCCGCTTACAGTACCAATGACGTTGTGTACTATTGAAGCGTCCCATTCGCCTCCCAACCGGTGAATTGTATTTTAATGTTGATGAGAAGTATTTTATGCAATGGGATATTCCTGTTTACACTATTCCCCTTTGTCAATACGAACAGGAAGCAGATATTCTCGTCTTGGTTTGTATTGTTCCACTGGCAGTTAGAGTATCGACATGTACTTCTATATAGTGTCTGATATTACGTTGTGTTACTTTATTGTTATTATTCATTTGCAAAATGATTACTTACAGCGTGTTTCCTATGCAGTACTTATGGTACTCAAAGTTATATTTTGAACTTAGCTTATCGAATTGCTATAACGTTTGTTCTTACATATGTCATTGGATCGTATTATGACATATTATGATGGATAAAACAAAATGTTTTGTGAAACCAGGGAATATTTTTAGTAATTAATGATATATTTGGAATTTTGGGGCTAACACACTGAATGTCTAGAATTCTTTCTGAATGAAAAAAAATGGACGGCTGTTGAGAGATGAGAGGCCACTGAAAACATCGGAATCTTGGCCACTGAAAACTATTGTTTGGTCAGGGAAGACTGGGTTATTCGTCCTTGTTTATATGGCGTGTATACCTCATGCTAACCTACTTATTTATATATTCAACCTTAACCCAGAAATCGTACTAGTACGTGTGAAGAGGTCAAGGTTCAGGTCAAGCTGGGTCAATACTGTAGCCTACTGGGGCCGTATTCATAGTCCCCTCCTAAGTTACGCACAAAAGGTGCACTTTCGTCTTAGCCTCACCAGCTCGCTTTGGTGGTGTTCATGATTAGGAAATCATCTTTAATATAATTTTGAGCATTTTCTTGGGTGACTACTTATGTATTTTGAACCCCATCATCGGTCGACAAATGTTCCACTTAGCGCTAAGTCTAGTCGTGTAGCCCAAGTGGCGATTATGAATACGGCCCCTGGCGAGTACAACGTTACAGATATCACAACACAATATAGACTTATCATAACGTGACCATAAAGTACTGAATCGTTACGGCAATGGTACACTAGCTCCAAGTATAACGATCTGTCTTTGTCCAAGACATACTGTCGGTAAATGTTAGGAACATGTAAAACCAGAAGAATATATTGGGTGCAGCACTTGCAAAGTGTTGCCATCATATATCTAGAGCATTATAATCTACATTTAAACTTCTTTTAAACTACGTTAGTTTTAATCTACCATTCCACCATCTATTGTATATTTGTAATCTACCGATAGTACATATGTCTAATACAGTACCCTACCGTGTATGCTATAATCTACTAATTATGCAAAACTATATTGACAATCTACTGTAGATTTTGACTATTGTTGATAACAATCCTCCTTAGATTTTCCTTCGCCGCGGATGTTGTAATTTAATGTGGACGACCAAGGTTACCGGGGATCATAATAAGTTGGTTTACACGGCTTTATAATCTACAAAAAAGTATAATCTTTTGATTGTCATCTGCTGCTGATTCTAATGTGCCTTGGAGTGAAATATATCGCGGCTTTTCATCTACTGTGGGTTTTTATCTACCGGGGAATCTAATTTATTATTGGTACTGGTCCAGGTAATGGGTACACACCATGAAGTCTGGTAATGGGTACACACCATAAAGTCTGGTAATGGGTACACACCATAAAGTCTGGTAATGGGTACACACCATAAAGTCTGGTAATGGGTACACACCATAAAGTCTGGTAATGGGTACACACCATAAAGTCTGATCCACTGTGGATGTACCTTTGTTGTTATGATAATGTTCTCCTGCATATTATGTAACCGTTGACTGGCCTAAAGTGACTGGGACTAGCGTGTTACTTGTTATTTATTCCAATATCTATTGGTGCAAACTACGTGCCCTATCCTGTTGTATTAACGTTCAATCCGCATAACTAGTCAGAATTTGTGATTCGTCCATTTTTCATTTCAAAACGACTTGTGGAATAATTTGTATCATATTTAATCGTTGAACCAATGTTAATAAAATAAATCTTGAAAATTATTCGTTGTTTGGCTTGTCTGATGATGCTGGTACATGTTCCTGTGTCACGTACCACTACTCGAGGCCGATGGTTGTTGCTCTGATCCACTCCAAACTGGCGTCAGTCGGGGTATGCTGTAGAGATCTGCGCGGACGCAAATTCGATGACCGCGCCCGCCCCGCGCACGCAACAACTTGCCCCGCGCCCGCGTCTCATGCCCCTTTGTTGCCCGCGCCCGCCCCGCGCCCGCCCCGCGCCTGCCCCACGCCCGCCCCGCGCCCGCAACGACTTGCCCGCGGGCGCCCGCAGAGAGCTGTCCGCAGCCCGCCCCGCGCCCGCACACGCTAGATATGATACAACTTTTCAGAATTATCAGACAGTGTCGAATGTCGATTTTTCACGACGTTCCGTGTGGATTTTTGGTTCAATGTCTGTCTGTGTCGATATAACTTTTTCTGATTTTCAGTGTCGGAATTTAGGGGTCAATGTCGAATATGCC
Organism: Arenicola marina; assembly: GCA_964019135.1. Classification (NCBI taxonomy): domain Eukaryota; kingdom Metazoa; phylum Annelida; class Polychaeta; family Arenicolidae; genus Arenicola; species Arenicola marina. Next base: position 10,859,094 of record OZ025251.1, read on the forward strand.
AGGGTCGCGTGTCGCCATTTACCCCTTTCAGACCCCTCTAGACAAAGAACTGTGCCATCTTTGGATGTCGCCGTGAAAGCCTATTTTACTGTTTTTCTTTCCAGTTAGTTCATTATCGCTATTTTAACGGCTGCATGACTTCCACTTTGCAACATTTCTCAACCTTTGGAGACAGAAAGAGAGAGGGACAGAGAAGTAGGGGAGTGTGCGGAGATTGAGGAAATACGTAGCGTAATCCCCAATAAAGTCGGTAGAACAGGAAACGACCCTAGGCCTACCTACTGGCTAGAAAGAATTAATAATCCCACTCCCCCCCCCCATCCCTGCCGCTTATCTCTCAGCCTTGTATCCACAAGAGCGCAAACTGTTTAAAGGATTAAGGCATTACATTTGTCGCACACCTGTGTGCCTCCCTCCACCCTCCCCCTCTGTTGCTTCTCTCTTAGTGTCCGGGAGCCTGTACACGAGATTATCTTGTTTGTTTAACACACTGACAGCGGTTTTCCGTCCCGTGGCCACTATGGGCCTTTGTCCTGGACTTACAAAAGTCTATGAAGCTTTATCGGTCGCAAGACAAAAGGACGGTGCTTGCAGTAACAAAAGCATGCCTTATTATTTATGCCGGAAACATACGCTTGAGATTATTGCAAGAAAACCTGATTTGTTATGGGTCGATTGATGTTTGGTCATGGACCTCTTTTAACGTATGGCAGTAATAATCTGTGGATGAAAATATTCCTTAAGTTTTAAACACTGCGGGCCCAATGCGGGCGTGCCCGCAAAGGCATGCCCGCGCCCGCCCCGCGCCCGCCCCTCACAGATATGGATCTGACCGCCCCGCCCCGCGTCCGCAAGAACTATGCCCGTGGGCCGGTTCGCGCGTGGGCAGCCCGCTCGGGCATGCCCGCCCCGCGCAGATCTCTAGACTATGCTGCCTACGTGCAGGGTTACCACGGTCATAGCCTGAAAACAAGACGTTACTGTCGTGGGACACTGGGGAATGGGACGACATCTAACGTTACATGTCATTTTATACATACGGCGAGCCTAACGAAACGTCATTCCAACCGCCACAAAGCATTGTTACGGCAAACGCTTTTATACTTCCTGTCACTGTTGCAAATATTGCTACTTGCTGGTATTGCTGGAAGAATTGCTATCTCGTGGCATTGATGGTAGAATTGCTGCCTCATGGCATTGTTGAAAGAATTGCTGTCTTATGGCATTGTTGGAAGAATTGCTGTATCGTGGCTTTGCAGGAAGATTTGCTACATCGTGGCATTACTTGAAAAATTGCTTCCTCATGGCCTTCCTGGACGAATTGCTGCCTTGTGGCATTGCTGGAAGAATTGCTGCTTCGTGGCATTGATGGAAGAATTGCTGCCTCGTGGCATTGATGGGAGAATTGCTACTGGTGGCATTGCTGGAAAAAATCCTGCCTCGTGGCATTGCTGGAAGAATTGCTGCCTCGTGGCATTGCTGGAAGAATTGCTGCCTTGTGGCATTGCTGGAAAAAAAAATGCTGCCTCGTGGCCTTGCTGGAAAAATTGCTACATCGTGGCTTTGCTGGAAGAACTGCAGCCTCGTGGCATTGATGGGAGAATTGCTGCCTCGTGGCATTGATGGGAGAATTGTAACTCGTGGCATTACTGAAAAAAATGCTGTCTCGTGGCATTGCTGGCAGATTTGCTGCCTCGTGGCATTGCTGGAAGAATTGCTGTCTCGTGGCATTGATGGAAGAATTGCTGCTTCGTGGCATTGATGGAAGAATTGCTGCCTCGTGGCATTGATGGGAGAATTGCTACTTGTGGTATTACTGAAAAAAATGCTGTCTCGCGGCATTGCTGGCAGATTTGCTGCCTCGTGGCATTGCTGGAAGAATTGCTGTCTCGTGGCATTACTGGAAAAATTGCTGCCTCGTAGCATTGCTGGAAAAATGGCTGCCTCGTGGCATTGCTGGAAGAATTGCTACATCGTGGCTTTGCTGGAAAAACTGCTGCCTCGGGACATTGCTGGAAGAATTACTGCCTCGTGGCATTTCTGCAAGAATTGCTGTCTCATGGCATTGCTGAATAGAACTTGAATACATTGTTTTATCCCAGCCAATGGAGAATACTTCCACTGACCCCGGCAGATGTCTCTCGTTGCTCACATCATATCGCCACCACGTGTCTGGCAATCTTACCGAGGTGCACCGAGGTAATACAGGGGTAATACCTGGATAAGCATTCAGCATCGAATCAGTTCTGTCTAATGACTAGGCGTCTTCTCTGTACACTATTCTCCATATTCCTCTTATTCTTTCTTGAGCAATCTTTCCCCATCGCCGCTCACTGAGAGTGAAGTAACGTGTCTTCACTTCTTCACTTTTTGTGTGTTTTGGTAAGGTGGGTAAGATTGGCAAAATCAGCACAGAGGAGTGGATTTACAGGCGCTCGACGATATACAAAGCCAGAAACGTGAACATAGTTGCAGTATTCGTATTTGTGATCTCTTGATGATTGATATTTCTCAACGTATCGAGTGCAATTGTCATCTAATAATGCCCTGAGTGCAATTATATATATGAGTTAATAAGATATTGAGTGCACTTGCACCTCATCTAATAATGCATATTTGAGTACTGTTTTACATCTCATTTAATGATGCATTGGGTGCAATTACAAATTTCATTCAGTTATTTATTGTATTGTATTACACAAGTAATTACACCTATATCTTCTAAAAATATGTTGAGATCAATTAAATTTGTAACTGCGTTGCTTGGTTGCGCTGCAGACCGACAGGTCACGGGTTCGCGCCCTGTCAAAGTCTCACTCCCATGGTACACTGCTAATCATTAAAGAAGCTTTTTATTGGCCAACGACACAATTTTGCGTTCATTCAATTACTTAACTTGTGATCCATCGTGTAAGAACCGTCATTTATTTAACGGTTTCCCCACCACCAACCCCAGCACAAAGCACACAGGGTCTGTATTCTCGCCGTTAGATTGCATTGGAAAGTTCATGGCAGCTTAATCTTAATACAGTCCCTCGCACACAGGCCTCGTCTCGCGCAGTTTTAGCGTCCGACCCTGTCCGTACCCGTTTTATCACTGTTGACAAAAACACTAAATATAACTAAAGCAGCCTTAACGATGCATCAAAACCACGTGTATGAGACATGAGACGACAGAGACTCGCGGGGGAGGGGGGCGGGGGGGAATTGGCTTGGTATCTCTGGCGGCCGGTCGGGAGGTGATGATGCAGCTGTCGTATTAGTCAATCATCTTTTGGTTTTACCAACGAATGGTTTCTCGCGTGGCGGGGGGGGGGGGCGCCGCTTGGGGTGGGGCGGGCGGATCCGTGCGCCCCCCACCCCCCCTCTAACCCCCCACCCACCTTTACGTGGTCTGGGCTTGCAGACCGGACGGCTGGGTGGCTGGCTGGCTGGCTGGGTGGCTGGCTGGCTTTCATTGTCGGAGGGATTCCAGACGGCCCTCATCTAGGACTAGCGAAGACCGAGCGATGGGAGAGCGACCAGGCAGATACGGTGGAGTAGATACGGCGCCCTCGGGGTGGCGTGCTCGAGAGGCGGCGCCTAGGGGGCCGCTGTCGACGGCGGCAGGGTCCGGCCGATCCGGGGGGCCGCTGTCGGCGGCGGCAAGGGTCGGGCGGCCTGGAGGGCTGCTGTCGGCGGCGGCAAGGGTCGGGCGGCCCGGGGGGCTAGTCGGGTCCACCCTCGTGGTCATCCAAGCGGTGTGCCTGCTCCTGATTCAGGTTGTTACACCAGGTTAGTGCTGCTCTGCCATACGTAACTGATACGTATATGATATAACGGCTTGCCGTGATTGTACACATCATAACAGCTTGTCGTGACTGTACACTTTATAACAGCTTGGCGTGACTGTACATTTCGTAACAACTTAGCGTGACTGTACACATCATAACAGCTTGTCGTGACTGCACACTTTATAGCAGGTTGCCGTAACTGTACACTTTATAACAGCTTGTCGTGACTGTACACTTTATAACAGCTTGTCACGACTGTACACTTCATCACAGCTTGTCGCGACTGTACACTTTATAGCAGCTCGTCGTGACTGCACACTTTATAGCAGGTTGCCGTAACTGTACACTTCATAGCAGGTTGTCGTGACTGTACACTTTATATCAGCTTGTCGTGACTGTACGCTTTATTACAGCTTGGCGTGACTGTACACTTTATAACAGTTTGATGTGACTGTAGATGTTATAACAGTGTGATGTGACAGTACACTTTATAACAGCTTGTGTTGGCTGTACACTTTGTAACAGCTTGACGTGTTTGTACACTTTATAACAGCTTGAGGTGTTTGTACACTTTATAACAGCTTGACGTGTTTGTACACTTTATACCAGCTTGACGTGTTTGTACACTTTATACCAGCTTGGCGTGACTGTACACGTTATAACAGCTTGTCGTGACTGTACACTTGCTAACAACTTGGCGTGACTGTACACTATGTAACAGCTTGTCGTGACTGTAACCCTTTTTTAATATAAACTTTATTAATTTGGCGAGGTTTACAACTGCGAATTTACACTCTGACAGGACACATATACATAGAACTTTATATACATTTTGCAGTCGCTCAATTTCTGCTTCACATAGAAATGTTAAACATGTCAGATGTTACAAGCCCAAAAGCGAATTGTAAGGCGCCGACCATGCACCAGTGTTGTATGGTCAGACGGCCCATGACGCCTGCCGCTCTGGGCCCACAGCGCAGCGACACCACGTGGCCATGCTAGACACCACCCCTTGTGGAATGATACACCGTGGCGTCCTGTACCAATAACACAATCATGCCCGCCATCAAATGAGGAGGCCCCTCAGTGGGAGGGGGGGGGGGAGGCGGGCAATCTAAGGGCAAGAGCTTTCTGGCCGGGAACAGATAACGAAAAGATCGAGTGACTCAGCGACCAACCTTGTTCTCAGTCTCAGATCCTGGTCATTCGTTCATTCATCTGGGTATGGTTCCCGATGGTTCCTGTGCAATCTAGTAATGCGATGGGCAGATACCAACAGTAACGGTGGTGGCGGGTGCGGTGTATGGTGCATGGTGGTGGATGGGGGCGGTGGTGATCAACGTGATGATGCTTGATGGAGCTGATGTACAGATGGTGTTGATCATGGCAATGACGATGGTGATGGTTATTGTCGTAATGGTGGTGCTGTTGATGGTGATCTTAAAGTTGGGGGTGGGGGTTACGGTGATGTTAAAGTTGGTGGTGGTGGATATATATAGTGATGGTCGGTCGAGTTGGTGATGGTGATGATGGAGCTGGTTACATATAACAATGACGGTAGTTGTAGTGGCGTTAGTAATAATGTTCATAGTCTCACCAGCCCTCTGGCACACGTCTGCACTTTGGCACACTGCAGTATCTTCGCGATATTGCCGCCTCGTGGTTGTGTTCAATACATCATGATCTGTTGAGATTACGGCGGTCAGGTGGGATGCGCTGTGGGCGCCGATGGATTGACTGACCCTGCAAGTGATGAACTGGATGTGCCTACAAGCAGGACATAATTTAACCCCAGCTCTGAAAGCTAACTGGCTATAGGCACCACACATTTCATGGCTCCCTCGTTGTGCAGGTCAATGATAATTCACGGTCAAATCCTTGGTTTGATTTACAGGGCTACTGATATCAATTGTTTTCTGTGAGATGGCAAAATACGGATGTAATGAAGTCAGCGGTCTCCGCCATCCAACGGGACATGCCTACGGTAAAAACATCCATAAGGTCAGCGTTTGCTTATGACTTGCCATAAAAACTTGCCGCTGGGCGTTTTTGCTCTTTTCATGAAGTCTTTGAGCCGCGTTTTATTGAATTATGGGTGGTGGTGGGGGGGTGGGGGGGTCTATATTGATTCATCTGCTATATGGGCACATGGAGAGAAATTTTAGATTTCTGGTTTGGGGATTGAGAGAAAAAAATCCAAAAAGGTACCTAACTATATGTAGTGCCCCTTCTCCCCCCCCCCCCCCCCCGCCCCCTCTCCCGGGGGACGCGGTATTTCATCCGAGGATCCCATAATGGAGGGGAAGGTCTGCATGCCGGAACCTTGGTACCTGTCCGGTTGGCCCCAAAATGGTATCTTGATGGCCTTTGAGATCATAACGGTGCGGTCAAATACACTGTCGTCAAACGCTCTCAGTCAAAATTGACCTTGGCATAGATTTTCTGGCCATAGGGGAAAATGCATTTAATAATATGTATTAGTGATGGCAACGTATCTTTCATGCTTTTGATCAATTATTTTGTATTTGATTCCAGCTAGAAATTATAAATTGCCATTGCATTTATTGCTACTGGTTTGTTCGGCTTGAAACTCTTCCTAGTTGGTCACACATGAAAGCGTATGACCTCTCTCGCGTTCGCTCTCCAGTGTTGTGCCCACGTACGTTGCCTCACCAGTGCGTTAGCCGGTTTCTCTGGAATACGGAAGCCCGCAAGTCCATTCCAAGTGTCACTTGGTTTCCTCGTTTAATTAGGGACCAGCAGGCAGGCTCCTTATGCTGGCAGCAGGTGCTCCATCTCGAGATACGAGGAATACAGCTCGTTTGCTTGGCTTCCTGTTATGCCGAAATGTAACCACATCACACAGGGCAGACACAAACTAAAGCGAGAAGAAGGTGGTTGATGTGGGTGGGGTGGCGGGGCTGGCGACGAAGAGAGGGGTGGGCGAGAGATGGGGCCGGGTGCCAAAGTACTGTGGCCCATAGGTACAAAGTAGCTGCGCCCTGCAATCAGAGCTGCTCCATGCAGATCAGAGCTGCGCTCTGCAATCAGAGCTGCGCCCTGCAATCAGAGCTGCGCTCTGCAATCAGAGCTGCGCCCTGCAATCTGAGCTGCGCCCTGCAAATCAGAACTACGCCCTGCAAATCGGAGCTGCGCCCTGCAATCAGAGCTGCGCCCTGCAATCAGAGCTGCGTCCTGCAATCAGAGCTGCGCCCTGCAATCAGAGCTGCGCCCTGCAATCAGAGCTGCGCCCTGCAATGTTGAGCTGCGCTCTGCAATTTAGAGCTGCGCCCTGCAAATCAGAGCTGCGCTGTGCAAATGTGAGTTGCGCTCTGCATTTCAGAGCCGCGCCCGAGCGGGGGTCACTCCGTAATAAATATTTGACCTGGCTTTAGCGAGTTATCGGCTTGGGTCGGTGTTATATTGGGGAAGGGGAGCCCTTACCCTCAGTTGACCCTGTTTTTTTGCAGTTCATACATGCAGCATTTCAATGTAAGCAAATAACATTTACTGTGAGTTGGCCATATTAATTTTAGATTGAACTTATAATATTACAAATTTACCAACATGTTTCTCTTTTCTACTCTCCAATCTTGTGATTCCAGGTAGCAATATTATTTCAACGACTAGAGATCTACGAAGAAACTGTCGCTTCGATTTCGCAAATAATTTGATAGGAATGGTCATAAACAAGTGACATGCCAAATATTATCAAAATCGAACGGGCAGTTATTCTGCTGTTGCCTATGAAGCGCGACTAATTCGAGGCATTACGATGACAAAAACTTCGTCTCGACGAGTCTTACAATGACATGCGCATATTTATTTTAATGATACTGTAAAATGTGTCACTTTGATTTCCCTGAAACTTCAGCATTTGATATGGATTGTTATGTGGAATTGACATGCTAAATTTACTAGCAATCGAATAGGTAGTGACCCCCCACCCCTTGATGACAAAGCCAAGTGATGCGTGTGATGTGCACTCTTGATCTTTGCAACATTGTATTGTTTATTTCTTTATTGACGTCATAGCCACGTACAAAATGTTAATTGTTATTCCGACTGACCCAGCGCCACAGTGTAGCTCAGTGTGTTCTTCATATCCATACTATAGATATCTGTATATAGACTTGCCCGTTGTTTCGCCTGCCAGCTTGCGGAGGTGGATTAGATAATTAAATGGATTAAATCGGCAAATGCAAGTGTAGTCTAGCATTGTGTTACGTTTAAACTTTGTGAAAATGCATACAATCTATGTCATGACTGGGGCAATGGGGGCTTATATCTTTACAATTACAGTTTTTTTTATAGATCTAAACAGTTGTGGGAAACAGGCCCCGGATTACATAAATCTATATAAATCCTTATTTGAATCGGCTTTAGGAATGAACCCAATCATTTCCTGCAAAGCTGTTTGTTTGCTCATCTCCAAGATATAGATCCTAACTTATAGCCTTTGGCTTTGCGTGGGGGAATATTTGCTAAATGTTAACAATTCTATGACTATTTCGCCATTAGGCTTATTAGGCAACGCACATTTGCAAAACTCGCGATCTCGCATAAGGAATTTGCTTGAGAATTACTTGTGTACGTAGGACTTAATTTACTTGTGAATGTTTGTGAAACGGTTCTTTGGTAAATTCCTTACGGAGTAATTTCTTTTTACTCAAGCAAATATATTGTTTTCCTTATAAGGAATGTTTGTAAACACGGGGCCTGTTGCTTAGCAACCCACTCGCGTAAGGACTGACTTATTTCAGTTCCAGTTTCAGCGCAGTTCCAAAATGCAGGGCGCAGCTCCAAAATGCAGGCTGCAGGTCCAAATTGCAGGGCACAGGTCTGATTTGCTGCGCGCAGCTCTGATTTGCAGAGCGCAGCTCCAAATTGCAGGGCGCAGGTCTGATTTGCAGGGCGCAGCTCTGATTTGCACGGCGCAGCTCTGATTTGCACGGCGCAGCTCTGATTTGCAGGGAGCAGCTCTGATTGTAGGGCGCAGTTCTGAAATGCAGGGCGCAGCTCTGATTTGCAGGGCGCAGCTCTGATATCCAGGTCGCAGCTCTGACTGCAAAGCGCAGCTCTGAAATGCAGGGCCCAGCTCTGATTACAGGGCGCAGCTCTGATTTGCAGGGCGCAGCTCTGACTTGCAGGGCGCAGCTCTGATTGCATTGCACAGCTCTGATTTGAAGGGCACAGCTACAAAATTATTTATATGGTCTATAGAGAACTTTTCGCTGCGCCGCTTTAGAGCGCAGCTCTGATTTTCAGGGAGCATCTCTGATTTGCAGAGCGCAGCTCTGATTTACAGAGCGCAGCTCTGTTTTGCAGAGAGCAGCTCTGTTTTGCAGGGCGCAGCTCTGATTTGCAGGGCGCAGTTACTTTGTACCTATGGGCCACAGTACCAAAGACATGCAGACATGTAGTATGGGGAGCCGGGTAGAGTTGGGTCTGAGGGGGTTTCCGAGTCACGAAGTGAGGAGATTCATGGAATTAAAATGCCCAGACGTGTCTGACAGACAATGTATAATTGCCCACAGAAGACCCCCCGCGCTGCCGATATCATGACGTCACAGTGCGGGAGCGGCCGGTGTTCCTCGGTCAGCGCCGGTATCCACGCTGTGGCCGCCATAGCCTCGGTTCCAGACTCAGAACAAAGGTCATGTGAGGCGGTATTGCTTCACCGCGGTCGGTTCCATTACATGCCCGGCGCCAACGCGACAAAGGCTCTTAAGCCCGGAACAGTCGCACATATGAATGTAGCCAGGGTCCCTCCAATAGGGGACGTGGGGATGGATATTGCTTTGTCGAGCCATCCACGGCGGTAACGACCTGCCCAAGGTCATGGTACATTACATTACATTACTGCATCAATATATTTAATATATATATAGATATATATATATATGTCTGATGCATTGTTTACAATAAAAATACAGGTTTATAAACTAAATTAAAGAAGGAATCCGTGGCTTGCAGGGATTAGAAGCAGCCTGGCCAGCTGTTATGAGAGGGTAAAACTAAGAGAGGAGTCCTTGACTTAAAAGGACGAAAGAAACTGTTACCTTAGAGGAGTTAAGCAAAAAACAACCCACCCGTGGCGTTATCGGTTTCAAGGGAGAAAGAAACCCTAGACATAGGAGGGTTAAAAGAAGGTCACAACTCGTGGCGTTAGAGGGTTAAAGGAATCCAGCAGCCCTTGACTTTCACCAGCAATTGTTTCCACCAGTCCCTTCCATTACCATCTCCCATCCCATTATGTCACTCTTTCATTACTATCCCCCATCCCATTATGTCACTCTTCCATCACTATCACCCATCCCATTCTGTCACTCTCTTCCATTACTATCTCCCACCCCATTCTGGGTCTCTTCTCTCCCACCTCTTCCTCCCGTCATTTTATCCCACCCCTTTCTCTCCCCTCTTTCGCTCACCCAGCTCTCACCCCTGTCTCCCACCACTTCCTCCCACCCTTTATCCCACCCCTTTCCCCCCCCTTCCTCTCACCCAGCTCTAACCTTTTCCTCCAACCACTGTCTCCCACCACTTCCTCCCACCCTTTTATCCCACCCCTTTCTCTCCCCTTTTTCTCACCCAGCTCTAACCTTTTTCCTCCCACCACCGTCTCCCAACACTTCCTCCCACCCTTTTATCCCACCCCTTTCTCTCCCCTTTCTCTCACCCAGCTCTAACCTTTTCCTTCAACCACTCTCTCCCACTATTTCCTCCCGCCCTTTTAGCCCACCCCTTACTCTCCCCTCTTTCCCTCCCCCAGTTCTAACATCTTCCTCCCACCACTGTCTCCCACCATTTCTTCCCACCCTTTTATCCCACCCCTTTCTCTCCCCTCTTTCTCTCACCCAGCTCCCACCACTGTCTCCCACCACTGTCTGCAACCACTTCCTCCCACCAATTATCCCACCCCTTTCTCTCCCCTTTCTCTCACCCAGCTCTAACCTTTTTCTTCCAACCACTGTCTCCCACCACTTCCTCCCACCCTTTTATCCCACCCCTTTCTCTCCCCTTTCTCTCACCCAGCTCTAACCTTTTTCTTCCAACCACTGTCTCCCACCACTTCCTCCCACCCTTTTATCCCACCCCTTTCTCTCCCCTTTTTCTCACCCAGCTCTCACCTTTTTCCTCCCACCACTGTCTCCCAACACTTCCTCCCACCCTTTTATCCCACCCCTTTCTCTCCCCTTTCTCTCACCCAGCTCTAACCTTTTCCTTCAACCACTCTCTCCCACTACTTCCTCCCGCCCTTTTATCCCACCCCTTACTCTCCCCTCTTTCCCTCCCCCAGTTCTAACATCTTCCTCCCACCACTGTCTCCCACCATTTCTTCCCACCCTTTTATCCCACCCCTTTCTCTCCCCTCTTTCTCTCACCCAGCTCTCACCCCTGTCTCCCACCACTTCCTCCCACCCTTTATCCCACCCCTTTCTCTCCCCTTTCTCTCACCCAGCTCTAACCTTTTTCTTCCAACCACTGTCTCCCACCACTTCCTCCCACCCTTTTATCCCACCCCTTTCTCTCCCCTTTTTCTCACCCAGGTCTAACCTTTTTCCTCCCACCACTGTCTCCCAACACTTCCTCCCACCCTTTTATCCCACCCCTTTCTCTCCCCTTTCTCTCACCCAGCTCTAACCTTTTCCTTCAACCACTCTCTCCCACTACTTCCTCCCGCCCTTTTATCCCACCCCTTACTCTCCCCTCTTTCCCTCCCCCAGTTCTAATATCTTCCTCCCACCACTGTCTCCCACCATTTCTTCTCACCCTTTTATCCCACCCCTTTCTCTCCCCTCTTTCTCTCACCCAGCTCCCACCACTGTCTCCCACCACTGTCTGCAACCACTTCCTCCCACCCTTTATCCCACCCCTTTCTCTCCCCTTTCTCTCACCCAGCTCTAACCTTTTCCTCCCACCACTCTCTCCAACTACTTCCTCCCGCCCTTTTATCCCACCCTTTTCTCTCCCCTTTCTCTCACCCAGCTCTAAACTTTTCCTCCCACCACTGTCTCCCACCACTTCCTCCCACCATTTAATCCCAACCTTTCCTCTTCCCTTCCTCTCACCCAGCTCTAACCTTTTCCTCCCACCACTGTCTCGCACCACTTCCTCCCACCCTTTTATCCCGCCCTTTTCTCTCCCCCTTCCCTCACGCAGCTCTAACCTTTTCCTCCCACCACTGTCTCCCACCACTTCTCCCACCCTTTTATCCCACCCCTTTCTCTCCCCTTTCTTTCACCCAGCTCTAACCTTTTCCTCTCACCGCTGTCTCCCACCACTTTCTCCCACCCTTTTATCCCACCCTTTTCTCTCCCCTTTCTCTCACCCAGCTCTAACCTTTTCCTCCAACCATTGTCTCCCACCACTTCCTCCCACCCTTTTATCCCACCCCTTATTCCCATCTTTCGCTCACCCAGCTCTAATCTTTTCCTCCAACCACTGTCTCCCATCACTTCCTCCCACCCTTTTATCCCACCCCTTTCTCTCCCCTTTCTCTCACCCAGCTCCAACCTTTTCCTCCCACCACTGTCTCCCACCACTTCCTCCCACCCTTTTATCCCACCCCTTTCTCCCCCTTCTTTCTCTCACCCAGCTCTCACCACTGTCTCCCACCACTGTCTGCAACCACTTCCTCCCACCCTTTATCCCACCCCTTTCTCTCCCCTCTTTCTCTCACCCAGCTCCCACCACTGTCTCCCACCATTGTCTCCCACCACTTCCTCCCACCCTTTATCCCACCCCTTTCTCTCCCCTTTCTCTCACCCAGCTCTAATCTTTCCTCCAACCACTGTCTCCCACCACTTCCTCCCACCATTTAATCCCAACCTTTCCTCTCCCCTTTCTCTCACCCAGCTCTAACCTTTTCCTCCAACCATTGTCTCCCACCACTTCCTCCCACCCTTTTATCCCACCCTTTTCTCTCCCCCTTCCCTCACCCACCTCTAACCTTTTCCTCCCACCACTGTCTCCCACCACTTCTCTCACCCTTTTATCCCACCCCTTTCTCTCCCCTTTCTTTCACCCAGCTCTAACCTTTTCCTCCCACCACTGTCTCCCACCACCTCCTCCCACCCTTTTATCCCACCCTTTTCTCTCCCCTTCTCTCAACCAGCGCTAACCTTTTCCTCCCACCACTGTCTCCCACCACTTTCTCCCACCCTTTTATTCCACCCTTTTCTCTCCCCTTTCTCTCACCCAGCTCTAATCTTTTCCTCCAACCATTGTCTCCCACCACTTCCTCCCACCCTTTTATCCCACCCCTTATTCCCATCTTTCTCTCACCCAGCTCTAATCTTTTCCTCCAACCACTGTTTCCACCACTTCCTCCCACCCTTTTATCCCACCCTTTTCTCTCCCCTTTCTCTCAACCAGCGCTAACCTTTTCTTCCAACCACTGTCTTCCACCACTTCCTCCCACCCTTTTATCCCACCCCTTACTCTCTCCTCTCTTTCTCTCACCCAGCTCCCACCACTGTCTCCCACTACTTCCTTTCACCCCCTTTTCCCACCTCCTGTTTCTCCCACCTCGTTCTCCCACTCCTTTGTCCACCTCCTTCTTGCTATGCCAATGATTTCCAATGACTAGCCCAGCGTGGTGAGCCGAAGCCAGTGTGGTGGAATCATGCATCTAGAATTTATGCTCCAGGCAGTAGTTTTCGAATGTGTCCCACGCGCACCCCTATGCGCATCATATTTACGTCCTGCCGGTAGGTGGCATTAACAAGTCGAGTGACATGGAGAGTGACTCTGTTACCACCCCCTCATGCCACGTGACTCCCCAAAGACGACATAAAGTTGTAACACCCCACTGCAGGCAGTTCTATGTCCTTTTTTCTCTACAACAAACAGTGGCTCCGTCGTATATTTCGTATTATTATAGTGTGACCCAGGTGCACCAATCGTGGTCAAGCTAGCCCCGTTGAATTTTATCACTATGAATATCCGCAATGCTACCCAAAAATGCATTGGCGAGGAAACCAGTAACAGGGGGGGGGGGGGGGCGGGGGGGGGCTCTTCGGGGTTTTTTCCCTCTGGCTGTCTGTCCCCCTTTCGGCGCTCCATATCACTATCTTGGCGACTCTGGGTCTTTCTCAATAGACTTCTTTGAGATTAGCTCCATTAAATTCCTTTAGTAATGAGGGTAGTAAACCACGCCCCTACCCACCCCCAACACGGCGTGAGCCTCCGCACTGGTCATAACCGCATCAGCACTGAACCCTGGCGCGAAACGTCATGCGATGGTCCATAGCAATCATATTTGATGGATCGCTCACCACCGTGAGTGGGGTAATAACATTTTATACTCCATTCCCAGGTTGTCACATAAAGCATCGACCGAAGCGACATGGTCATTGAACAGTACACGGCAAATGTCTAATGCATTATAGCGTTATTTATGAAGAAATTGATAACAGAGTGAATTGGCACCACGACGGTATTGGTAAAGAACTGAATCTCTGAGCTTCTGACCTAGTGAACAACGAAATCAATCTATAAACCAAGTATACAACTACAATCTTAGTTTTTTCACCTCGATCGTTGATTGAAGGAATAATATCTCTTCCTTGGTGTATACCTGACCAAGGTAAAGAAATAGATTCGTCTTGGTTCAAAACGTCATGTACCTTTATGACGTCACTTCCGGTCGTAGCAATTTGCCGTGAAATTGCTTTTAATGATATAATCACCGACTCTAAATGTAAGACGTTTACTCGATTAATTAGGTCTCCATTTCCTATTGCCACCGGAATAAACATCCGCTAACATACATGCCTCCCCGCCCCCCACTCTCCGGCTTCTATACACCCGGCCCTCGTGTATCCTCCACCCCACCCCCCACCTCCAAACCGCCCATCGCATGAACCGGAAGTGGACCATAACTACTTGCGGGAGGCGCCGGATGGCGCCTTTGTTCCCCTGGGCTACGTTTTGTGATATGAACCAAGCCAGCGCTCGGATCAAACGAGATAGATCACTCAAACAGTTAAAGGACGCTTGCACCAGGAGGGAATAAAGAAAAACCTGTGGTTGACCAGTTTTATCCCGGGTCCGGGAAAAGTCGTTTGCGCCATAAATCTGAATGGATACATTCCGGGAAAGGGTGGTTAGGGTGTAGTTTAGAATTGAATTGGATGTCCGCTATGGGATTTAGTACATGTACGGGCAAGTCGTTGTTATTGCAACAGACATCGATATGGAAACAAAAATTGCAGCAAATACCCCTCATAGATTCCAAGTTCTGAATAACAGTGGCACTGACATTTGATGTCATGGTTCCGGCGCTTTTTTTTCCGACCCGGAAATTGTCAATAAATATCGCTGATGCCGCATGGAAGCATCGCCCTCCACGGGAAGTTGTCAAAATATGGTTGTCATGACACCGTCAACCTGAGGCAATTGTCCATGTATGACTGTTCTGCCAAACGCCACCATGATCCTTCGATACCAAATGATGTGACTCCTTTCATCACAGGTGTCCTGCTTACCTTTCATTACAGGCGAGGCCATCATGTGCTACCAGTTATAATGTCGTGCTTACCTATCATTACAGGCGAGGCCATCATGTGCTACCAGTTATAATGTCGTGCTTGCCTATCATTACAGGCGAGGCCATCATGTGCTGCCAGTTATAATGTCGTGCTTACCTATCATTACAGGCGAGGCCATCATGTGCTACCAGTTATAATGTCGTGCTTACCTATCATTACAGGCGAGGCCATCATGTGCTGCCAGTTATAATGTCGTGATTACCTATCATTACAGGGGAGGCCATCATGTGCTACCAGTTATAATGTCGTGCTTACCTATCATTACAGGCGGGGCCATCATGTGCTGCCAGTTATAATGTCGTGCTTACCTATCATTACAGGCGAGGCCATCATGTGCTGCCAGTTATAATGTCGTGCTTACCTTTCATTACAGGCGAGGCCATCATGTGCTGCCAGTTATAATGTCGTGCTTACCTTTCATTACAGGCGAGGCCATCATGTGCTACCTGTTATAATGTCGTGCTTGCCTATCATTACAGGCGAGGCCATCATGTGCTACCAGTTATAATGTCGTGCTTACCTATCATTACAGGCGAGGCCATCATGTGCTGCCAGTTATAATGTCGTGCTTACCTATCATTACAGGCGAGGCCATCATGTGCTACCAGTTATAATGTCGTGCTTACCTATCATTACAGGCGAGGCCATCATGTGCTGCCAGTTATAATGTCGTGCTTACCTATCATTGCACACGGCGAGGCCATCATGTGCTACCAGTTATAATGTCGTGCTTGCCTATCATTACAGGCGAGGCCATCATGTGCTACCAGTTATAATGTCGTGCTTACCTATCATTACAGGCGAGGCCATCATGTGCTGCCAGTTATAATTTCGTGCTTACCTATCATTACAGGCGAGGCCATCATGTGCTGCCAGTTATAATGTCGTGCTTACCTTTCATTACAGGCGAGGCCATCATGTGCTGCCAGTTATAATGTCGTGCTTATCTTTCATTACAGGCGAGGCCATCATGTGCTACCAGTTATAATGTCGTGCTTGCCTATCATTACAGGCGAGGCCATCATGTGCTTCCAGTTATAATGTCGTGCTTACCTATCATTACAGGCGAGGCCATCATGTGCTGCCAGTTATAATGTCGTGCTTACCTTTCGTTACAGGCGAGGCCATCATGTGCTGCCAGTTATAATGTCGTGCTTACCTTTCATTACAGGCGAGGCCATCATGTGCTACCAGTTATAATGTCGTGCTTGCCTATCATTACAGGCGAGGCCATCATGTGCTTCCAGTTATAATGTCGTGCTTACCTATCATTACAGGCGAGGCCATCATGTGCTGCCAGTTATAATGTCGTGCTTACCTATCATTACAGGCGAGGCCATCATGTGCTACCAGTTATAATGTCGTGCTTGCCTATCATTACAGGCGAGGCCATCATGTGCTACCAGTTATAATGTCGTGCTTGCCTATCATTACAGGCGAGGCCATCATGTGCTTCCAGTTATAATGTCGTGCTTACCTATCATTACAGGCGAGGCCATCATGTGCTGCCAGTTATAATGTCGTGCTTACCTATCATTACAGGCGAGGCCATCATGTGCTACCAGTTATAATATCGTGCTTACCTATCATTACAGGCGAGGCTATCACGTGCTACCAGTTCTAATGTCGTGCTTACCTATCATTACAGGCGAGGCCATCATGTGCTACCAGTGTGACACAGACAGCGGTGACATTCAGTGCGCTACGGAACCACCGCCCCCGGAGACCTGTACCGGATGTCTGGTGCCGTCCGAGGATGGAATTGGCTGTGAGCTGCACGGATCCTATGCCTACTGCATGATAGTCACTGCCTACGACATGAACGGTGAGGAGGAAAGGCAAAAGTTCCATTGCGTCCACTCCATGTATAATCCTATGTTGGTTTAATAATATTTTTTAATGTTGATGAATGGAATCGGTTATACCTGTGCTTACCATGCGGTTGGCTCAGAATGTTATTATTCAACGCCTTAAATGTGCCCACGGCAAACCCATGACAATCCCCATTCATATAATAACAAATTAAACCCATTGATTTCAGGAACACTGATAAGCTTCACCAGGAGTTGCAGTCCCATAAGCGGCGCGGAAGTGTGCGTGTACGGAGTGGACACGGAACGCGGCAATACGAAAGTAAAGCAATGCAGAAGTTTCTGCGACAGGGACAACTGTAATTCCGCCCGTGACGTCACGCCCACCGGTCTGCTCCATGCCTTGGCCTTATTTCCCGCCTTGTGGTTCTGCGCCGTCTGCAGTCATTTGCTCTGCGGTCTCAGTTGCCTATGCAACGTTGTGATGTCGCGCGCTGAAAGTCTTCGTACTAAGCAATCACACTCCTGCTGCGAAGACCATTCAAATCACACCTTCAGCTCATTGTCTGGATGGGCATCGTGCCAATGATGTGAAATGTACATGAGTATAGGGCTATACAGTTCTCGCGATCGGGCCGCGAGACTTCAGTTTTGGGGACAAACAAACACACGTGTTCCATGTTGAAGTATAGACGGCTATAAGTCAACTTCTTTCCAGGCTAATTTTAAAGGCTATGAGTACCATTTCACTAAACTATGGAAGGCATACGTTGAAATACTAAAGCGCAAAACTTTCAGAATGTACAAGGAAAAATCCGTCTTCAAAACAAACTCGAAAGCTAAAAATAGTGTTTTAAATTTAGCCCCCCCACTCGGGCTTTCGCGAGTGACGTCACAGAATCTCACGTGCATCCGCGGTAACAAAAATGGTGACAATTGACTTAACCATTCCGCTGTCTAAATGTGCAGTACATGGAGTAACAACACACGGAGGCGTCATTAAACCACATGGTAAGGGTAAAAATATAAGACCAGTTGGATGTTTTCGTATCACTGTTGTATCACGAAAAGACAAAGTTTCTTCATTATTTGTAAGTTTTCGGTTTGAAGCGTTGCGCGAAACTTGTCCCCGGAGAGAATTCGTGTAACGTCATAAAGCCTTGTTTTTGTAGGAAATATAAAAACACGCCAGTTTCTCAACCGTGTTGTCCCGTTGTAACAAATATTCGTAATTGTGATGGCTCAAATGAATGAAAAATATGTCGTCTATCCGCTTTGTGCAGCTATATTTCTTAAATATTCTTAATCATTTCGCTAGTCCTTCCGCAATGGACCCACCCCTCGGTGCTTGGCTGGTGCGCAGGTAGTCTTGTTCCCTGTCTCTGTCTTTGCGTAACATATACGTCACGCCTACGTCCCAGATAGTCAGGATATCAATATACGCAAAGACTCGTTCCGAACACGTGCTTCGTTTGTTTGTCCCTAACCGAAAGTCTTCGCGAACGAGACTTTACAGCCCTGTTACTGGGAAACCAATGATTTCATTCACGGTTTGCATCGTTTTTTTCTTTGATTTGTTGAGAGGCATACGTGTTTTTGTGATATTTGTTAATAAGGGCGTCCCCAGGGGGAGGGTGCTCGTACAAAATCCTCATGTCAAATGTAAGGCATACTGTTAAAGCCAAGTTAATTGCGAAAGATATGCTGTTAATTCCGAACGTTGCAAAAGCTACACTGTTAAAGTCGAGAATGTTGCGAAAGATAAACTGGGAGATCGTTGCGAAAAAAGATACACCTTTGAAGTCTAGAACGGCGCGCCAAAGATACGCTGAAGATCATATCTTAACATGAATGTTTCGTGAACAAAAGTTGTAAGGCGTCGTAATGTAATGTCTAACGTTACGATATTTTTTGCGAACGATATTTTTACAATCTAACTTCAATCAAAATTCAACACCCCATGTTCACCATGTTTGGATGAGCTTTTAACGAAGGTGTAAAGGTGTCCACGTTATAGATATGAATAGCGTGTTCTGTTTCAAACTGCTTCAAAATAAAACGTAGCTAGGTTTTAGGGCGTGTTGTTGTTTGTTTTCTTATGGATTGCGACAACCTTGACATAGATAACACCACATGTGGCCACAGCTGACCTGTAAAGTACGCCGAATGGGGACTGAACGAAACAATGTGACTATGCAGATGTGTATGGCTTAAACAGCCGACGAAACACACTGGAACAAATTAAGAGACCTTAATATGTTGCCCTGAACTGAACCAACTCGAAGGACAGAGTACTTCATTGGAAAGTAGATTTCAATGTGTGTGAAGTTTAAACTGTAAGCTTTACACAGTAAGGATTCTATCGAGAGTATTCTGAGCCTCAGATTACATCAATTTCAATCAGAACAATTTCGCATTCCTTCGCAACTCTTTCATATATCACCATGCACTCAATCACTATACAGCCTGAATCATAGTTGCGCGTTTGGTACGCAAGAAATGCAACAGTAGAATCAGCCCGCTGATTTCGACAAATACGTTTGGATCATAATCTTGCGGCGTCAAAAAGTCGATGGACTGTTAGAGTAGCTCCTCTTGTTCCTCAAAAAACTTGTCAGAATGTTCTGCCCATCTGTCATTACTTGTAATTACTTTAGCCAAGAGGACTCATAGAGAAATGCTCCTGATGGTGTCAGATGTCTCCTTATACCCTGTATCCCTTCTCTCACTGTGCAGGACGTCATGACAACTGCTAGGTCCCGAGTGTCTCGTTTAGGGCCCAGAGGGGGAGGAAGTTGCGCATTTCGGTCTGGTTCCGTGGTCCTGCTATCTGCACGAGGATATGTGACTCAGCTTCGTGTAGGACACGGTATTCAGCCTGCTGGGCATTCTGCATGAATGCGTCCAGACTGAAACGTAAGAATGAAATCACTTGGTTGGTGGTGTTATGTCAATGGGTTGGGGAAAAACCTATTATTTCCTGGTCCATACGAACACGAGTGTCTTATGCATTGCATCCGCGTCCAGTTAGGTTAGCCGACTATGGCGGGCCATCCTAACATTTATTCCCTACTTCTTAATAATATCAACAATTCAATTCTTAACATCAACAATTCAATTCATCAAGAATTGATTTTTTGATGTCAACAATTGATTTCTTGATATCAACAATTGATTTCGTGATATCAACAATTGATTTCTTGATATCAACAATTGATTTCTTGACATCAACAATTGATTTCTTGATATCAACAATTGATTTCTTGATATCAAGAATTACCTTACCATTTCCTGATATCAAGAATCAATTCTTGATATCCAGAATTCAGCTGATTTCTTGATATCAAGAATTCGCTTGAGTGCACACGGCTATGGCGGGCATCACAGCGGGCAATACAGCCAGCGAGACCCCGGCATCAGCAGCACAGTGGAGAGGGCATCACAGCCAGTGAAACACCAACATCAACAGCACAGTGGAGAGGGCACCGCAGCCAGCGAGACCCCGGCATCGGCAGCACAGTGGAGAGGGCATCACAGCCAGCGAGACCCCAGGATCAGCAGCACAGTAGAGCGGGCATCACAACCAGCGAGACCCCAGCATCCGCAGCACAGTGGAGCGGGCATCACAGCCAGCGAGACCCCAGCATCAGCAGCACAGTGAAGCGGGCATCACAGCCAGCGAGACCCCAGCATCTGCAGCACAGTGGAGCGCCCATCACAGCCAGCGAGACCCCAGCATCAGCAGCACAGTGGAGCGGGCATCACAGCCAGCGAGACCCCAGCATCTGCAGCACAGTGGAGCGGGAATCACAACCAGCGAGACCCCAGCATCAGCAGCACAGTGGAGCGGGCATCACAGCCAGCGAGACCCCAGCATCTGCAGCACAGTGGAGCGGGAATCACAGCCAGAGAGACCCCAGCATCAGCAGCACAGTGGAGCGGGCATCACAGCCAGCGAGACCCCAGCATCTGCAGCGCAGTCGAGCGGACATCACAGCCAGCGAAACCCCAGCATCTGCAGAACAGTGGAGCGGGCATCACAGCCAGCGAGACCCCAGCATTAGCAGCACTGTGGAGAGGGGGTTCACAGCGGGCATTACAACCAGCAAGACCCCGGCATCAGCAGCACAGTGAAGCGGGCATCACAGCCAGCAAGACCCCGGCATCAGCAGCACAGTGAAGCGGGCATCACAGCCAGCGAGACCCCAGCATCAGCAGCACAGTGGAGCGGGCATCACAGCCAGCGAGACCCCAGCATCAGCAGCACAGTGGAGCGGGCATCACAGCCAGCGAGACCCCAGCATCCGCAGCACAGTGAGGCGGGCATCACAGCCAGCGAAACCCCAGCATCAGCAGCACAGTGGAGCGGGCATCACAGCCAGCGAGACCCCAGCATCAGCAGCACAGTGGAGAGGGCATCACAGCCAGTGACAGTGACAACAACGTTGAATTTGAAGATATAACATGAGAAAAACAGGAGGTCAAGTCTCGATCGTATCTGCTGCTCCTAACATTGAAAACTTTCCGCAATCCAGAGCCCAAGGGAATATCAAGGAATTGTTTATTCCAGTACTATACTGCTAATATTTATTTGAATAATATTGGCTGAAAATAAGCCGCACAAAGATAAGATGGACGCATACCGTAACAATGCATGCATGTGAAAACTCTTGTTTCCGCTACTCGTTAACTCACGATGATTTATTAAAATAGGCTTGTCATGCAGCATGCAACCAGCCAAAAGACAATGGCCCAATGCATCCGTTTCCGTCATTCCTTTTGCAAATACATTCGGCCGAGCAAACAGTGTATTGGGTGCCCGGCCCTCGCCAACCCCTCCGCCTGGTCGTTCATTCTGGTGATGCCGCAATACATTTGTGCTCCCGAAAACCAAACCTCTTCCTGCGCCACTGTCAATCAAACACTTAACAAAGCCGTGTGGGGGTGGAGGGGAGGCGGAGGATAATGGGGTAACCAGAATATCAAAACACGCCTCAATAACTACGCCATTGGCCATGGTACACCCATCAATTCAATGCTTGGTTAGGAGCCCCGGTAACAAAGTATGTGGCCATTAAGAAAATCCATTTATTGACGATCATAGTCGCTAGCAAGTGGACAGAGTGGACACAATAGATGGCAGATATACAGACACCCAGCACACGTTTTGCTCGTTTTGCCGATCATATTTGGCTTCTGCGTTGGCCCGTCCGCCAAGTTCGGGCTGCTGTCGAGAGACGTAGACCATCATTAAGCGGCCACGATGAGTCGACAAGGTACCAGCTTCTGCGCTACGGCAGCCCTGAGCGTCCTCATGGCAGTTGCCGCCATCAGTATGAAGCACAGGGAATACGAATTCGAAAAGTTTTCGGGGCACAAGGTAGCGGACTCATTCCCGTTGTTCACCTCGACTGTCCGATCCGTGGCTGGCTGCGCCGTGCTCTGTGTGAACCAACCCACTTGTCTCTCCTTCGACATCGGCCGGGACTCGGGAGGAGGCCTGGTCACGTGTCAGGGTTCTGCATCCTTTGCGCAGGAATCGCTCCTTCAGGTGGATGAGGATGTCGATCATCACAGTAAGTTACGGTGATTAGTTGGCATCGCTATACATCGTTATATTATTGTTAGACAGCACCTTTAGCTCAAAAGGGTAAAAGGCATCGCGCGCGTGCACCTATTTTCGTTTTACGGTTTCTGAGGACTATTGCCTTTTTTGCTTTTTCATGTCTCCAAAACGGTGAATGGAATGGGAATGTTGGCCAAACCTGTTTCTGCTTTACCGTTTGCAAAACAGAAAATTGAAATGGGGAAAATGTTATGATATTTAGAGGCGAAAGGAAAAAAGAATAAACCAAGTAAATGATATACATGTGTCCCGGAATTGGCGAACCCACCTTGGTGAGCCAGTCTGAAACACAATGTCTTTACAGGCATCCCGGTTCTAGTTCTTTGATAATATAGCATTGACTTTATGCAGACTCGAATTATAATCGTATGGTGTTAGACTTGGCAATGGCCTGATTTTTTTACAATTTGCCAGGAATTATGGCGCCGCTGACATGTGATGCCACTTGGATGACGTCCTGCTACGTCATCGACACCAGCCGTCGGGATCGAGCGGACTCGATCGCCTTTTGTGACGGTCTCCCCGCCGACAGCGTCTCTATGGCTACCTTGGAAACGGCCGACGAATCCGACTTTCTCGGTCAGATAGTAGCTGGTAAGAACACTTGAAGTGATACTGTAATGTTGTTAAATTATATAGGTTATTTTAGGCCGAATTTTGGTCCGGAGTTCCCACCCCGCCCACACACCAAAGGCTGCCATAGGGCCCAGTGGTACTGTGTTGGGGTTCCCACCCCACCCACACACCAAAGGCTGCCATAGGGCACAGTGATACTGTGTCGGGCTCCCACCCCACCCACACACCAAAGGCTGCCATAGGGCGCAGTGATACTGTGTCCGGGCTCCCACCCCGCCCACACACCAAAGGCTGCCATAGGGCCCAGTGGTACTGTGTTGGGGTTCCCACCCCACCAACACACCAAAGGCTGCCATAGGGCACAGTGATACTGTGTCCTAGCTCCCACCCTACCCACACACCAAAGGCTGCCATAGGGCCCAGTGGTACTGTGTTGGGGTTCCCACCTCACCCACACACCAAAGGCTGCCATAGGGCACAGTGATACTGTGTCCGGGCTCCCACCCCGCCCACACACCAAAGGCTGCCATAGGGCGCAGTGATACTGTGTCCGGGCTCCCACCCCACCCACACACCAAAGGCTGCCATAGGGCCCAGTGGTACTGTGTTGGGGTTCCCACCCCACCCACACACCAAAGGCTGCCATAGGGCACAGTGATACTGTGTCGGGGCTCCCACCCCACCCACACACCAGAGGCTGCCATAGGCCACTGTGATACTGTGTCCGCTCTCCCACCCCACCCACACACCAACGGGTATAGGGTGGGCTCTGTCCACCTAGTATACTTTATCATGTTGGTTGATTTATATACTATGCAGGGATATTAAGGGAAACAATTTAAATTTAACTGGTTTATACATGGACAAGAAAGCACAATTGCGTTTGTACATGTGTTTTTTACCATGGGTTATTATATTATTATGTCCACCTACGTTCATGGAATTCCATGCAAACAGCTATATACAGGACATATGCCTGTTCGATTCAAAGAAACCAGAAACACAGTTCTGGTCCATTATGGAACGTACTGAAGAGTTGCATTATACCTCTTCCAAACGTGTAACTATTTTATTACGAATAATTAAGATTAAATAAATTATCGTAGTGAAAGTCAACCATTTGAGTGCCTACGAACATGAAATGAAAGTATGCAATTGTTTACTTGATAATCACAAATACTAAATAGTATGTCTGCATGCTCGACGATAAAACAATTCTTTGCAGATCTATATCAAGAGGACATGACAACACAGTTGTTTAACTTTGGGCTTGACTGGAATGAGACATCTGACACTTATATCTGGCGGTCGACACAGGAGACCCCGACCTACTACCAGTGGCTCTCGGGAGACCCAGGCAAACAGCCAGGCGAGACAAGCGTGGGATTTTACAGAGACACCAAACACTGGGCAGACTGGTTCCCTTATGAACTCTGTGGCGTCATCTGTGAGCTACATATCAGAATTGAATAAGAGATAGAGACCCACAACATAATTACAGGCAGTTTTTTTACTTCTTTTGGACGAATGTTTCCATTGCCATGAAGACTAATTGTCTACTAATTGAAGACTAATTGAAGACTAATTGTCTTTCTAATAAAGAAAAAAAAAGACGAATTGCATCCTCAAACCTGGCTTTAAAATTACATCGGGTGCAGGATATTCACTCGGAGAAATATATAGTCAAACCTGGTTAGATTACAATCCGGTGAATCTCTTCTGTCAGTATTTATGATTGCATGGATCTGCATAATCCCGACTTTGAGCTGGATATTATCTTGGTACAAGCAGCTTCTAATGCGTCTCCTTCTGTGTTGTGTGCCGAGTATGTTGTTTTATTCTAGACATATCGCTTGAGTGTTACCCTTTAAATGCTGACAGAAATTACCCTATATAACATAGATATATGTCATTATATTAATGGGCACAAAAAGGTACCCACGAATGTCCTACTTTGCGCATAGGCCTACGACAGAGATGTCTAACAACGAGCCTTGTTATTTGTCGCACATGTTAATATTCATGTAGTAAGTAAATTGTTTTCATTTGAATTGTCTTTTATGTGAAAGATTTCCTAGGCACTAATAGAGAAAGATTGGTTTGCAGAGGATTACGGGGGTGACGTAGTTATATACCTAACAGAAGTAAAGAAACGAAACTAACGTTAGAAGATTGCTCAGTGTTCTTAGTTATTATACTATCATTGTCAAACAAGCCTGAATCTGGGACCAAGCAATTAAGATGTATTATATACATATGCTACCATCTCTTTATTTTATTACAAAAAACAATAACAGCGTAACGTAACGCAAACCAGCGATTCTATGGAATAAAGTCAATAAGCATTTATTTTCACTGTGTACATACATGCATTATGGCGGCGAGGTAACAAATGATCACATCCAATATCAGATGCCAGTCGAAATAAAATTAATTACCATATAGCTAATGATACATGGGTAAATAAAGATATACACACATAACCATGCTTATACTGCGAATAAGCATAATCCTGATAATTATGATAATTCAATTCATATTAATAGCCATAATAAGAACATTAATTTTATTCATAATGTAATCAATAATAGTGCAGAAGACTCCAATTCACACCACACAGGGCCGCTATCAGTAGAGCCACCTGATATATTGATTTATATGATGCAATCCGAGCATGTGCCTTCTCTATACCGTTTCTACCATCAAGAACGACAACACGGGATAGGCTGCCGCCATCTTTCCGCTTAGTCGTTGCCATATCGTTACCAAATGATTCACTAGATGAAAGCGCAAGTTGTCAGTTAACTGCGAAACGGCTCACTAGAGGGCGGCTCTGTTTTCACACATGTATATTTTTCGTGACCCGACAATAGCGAGGAGTGATGGGTCATGCATTGTGTATTTTGCTGAAACATAATTACAGCTATATTATTACATATTGTTATATCCTAAAAATATCTGAAACAGAAAAGCTTCCTTTTTTAAGGATTATTTAAAATTAACACTATTGACTACAACGTAACAGGCGGATATATCTCCAATACAAGCAAGGCAAGAACGTCCATTGTCCTCACCTTCCTGCTCTTGTGACTAGACTAGAGATCAGTTCGATATCTATAAATGTAATATAACGCATACATATGGCGTGAAAACCCGAAGAACCAAGTAACAAAATTATTATTATAATGTTGGTATTATGCGAGGTCTTTTCTGGTTTGCCAAGCTAAATGTCCTCTGTTTTGGGATGGTTTAACCTGTCGCTCAATTGTAGGATGTCGTCCACATAAATCCTGCACTGTAATATAATAATTACATTGTCTCTGTAGTGGCGCGACTCCCGCAATCTGGAGGCGCACAGGTTGCGGGTACCTTAGGCGCTGCATCATTCTATTGCCCCATGGGGTTCTGCCGTCAGCTTTGGTCCAAATGGGCGCAAAAGTTCCACACAACACTAATATTCCGAAGTAGTCGTGGTATTATTTCCGAGAAACCAACATGAAATAACGACAATTCGATACCGCTATTACTGACCGTACTAAATGGCAGCCCTAGTTATAACACGGGTAGAAGGCAGCGGGACAGTGAGACGATCGAAGGGCCATAACGTTCATCGCTTCAGATGTAGGCTATGTGTAGCCGCTCCTAAATTAATCAGCTTAAATAGCACGGCTAGCAGCAAGCGCCTTCTTGGTTAACCGTTCTGCAGCCAGATGTACCGGTCGTCGAATTCCAGTCGTAGCCAAACATCTCCATGTCGGCCTGGAAATAGTCGAGGAGCCAGCGGAACGCACGCGGCTTGTCCCGCTGTAGTTGCGCCAGCATCTCGTCGTACTTGCCTAGGTTAGAGGCGGTGAAGCTGCGAGAACTATTCAACAGCGCCGCATTGGCCACGTGAGTAAGGTCAGGGGTCATGCCCTGGGTCAATCCAAGCCGGCGATTGAGTACTACCCCATCCGTGTCCATCGTCTCCGTCTTCAGGATCATATCCAGAGAAACATCGCAGGGACGGGCCGAGAACTGGACACTGGACCAGTGGTGGTCCGGGGACACGAGTCCCTTCGAGACGGCTTCGGTAAAGTCCGCTAACGGTATCATCTTCCTATCGTCGCAAATGGCAACACGCCCCAATCGACTGGCAACTCGAAAACATGCCTGACGAGCGGAGAACTTCTCGAAGTAGCCGGAAATATATTTCTGAAGTGGATGTCTTACAATCAGATATTTGAAATAGTCCTCGTAGTCGCGGTTGAGTTCCTCCGGGGATATGTTTCGCGTGGAATTCATGCCTCTCTTTCGATAATACTCTTGGTAATAACCACGTACTTTTCCTGTTCCTCCTATGGTGTGGGCGAGGAAGGCAACCATGCTCGTGGTGCCAGCTTTGTAGTTTAGAATGTAGACTGCCCTGTGGACGTTATCAATGATGACGCTGAATACGCCTCGCTTAGTGGGAACTCTAACCGCCAGATGGCGACACGAGTTCTGCATGTTAGTCAGTCTGGCGGAAGTGGAGCAAGCAGAAATGTTATTTGTCAACGGCACATTATCTCTCTCTTCAGTGATTTCTTCCAGTTCGTCGTCCTTCGTTAGCCGTTCACAGTTTTCTTTTGTTGCAGAGTCTAATACGTCTATGGAGAAATGTGTATTTGCGGTTACAGGTAGAACAGCAAACTAATCTTTACAAATGTAGGTCTTCTGCTATAGCCGTTATAGTAACAAATTATAGCAACAAGCGACGTTTCAAAGCTATGGGGTGACTTCTTTACTGAATGTGATTACGGTAACCATTTATTCATAATTTATTTCTATTTGTTTTCGTTGTCAACACGAGGGGCTCGGGCCTATTGTTGTTTCTAAATAAACATATTATATCATTAAAAGAGTAATCAATATACGACTATGACGAGAACAAGATTGTCATGGCGCCATTGGTGCCAACAATGCCGGAAGTTTAAATAGTCATGGTGCTAACAGTAAGAATTTATGCGTAATATGTTCAGAGCTTGTGATAAATCACTCGCTAACATCTGTTCAAATTGTTATTAGTGACCTGAGTTAAACCAAACTTTGTCAACCGTCACTTGTCACCACGAATATTAAAGCGTGTCACTTTGATTTTAGTAAATGCATTGTATTGGTAACGGAATATACGTCCTAATGTTTCCTCAAAATAGTGTCTGATTTTCAGCACGGCTTTCCCGATAAACAGCTCCATTTTATTCAACCATGGGGTTGATAGTTATCATAAAAAGACGCGCGGATAAACTTCAAAAACTTCAAAAGCTTTATCTTTAAATATCCATCTAAATTGATGTGGATCTAATTATGTACGAGACGCTCTGCGTTTAACAACTAATGAATTGAGAAACCTACCATGTTCCTGGGGAAAAATCATCGGCTTCCGATGATAAGAGAAAGTGGCGAGGGTTAAGCTCCCGATTAAGAGAAGTATCGTAACCAAAACGCCGCGAGTGACTTCCATCTTTAGGTGATAAGCGTTCAGTGAGACTAAACCGTAAATATCCTTAAGCCAGCCATTTTATTCTGATACCATTTACGACAGGAATCAATATACACGTATAAAAGTCAACACTGGGGCGCAGTAATCGGACGCTACAATTATCGCTGATGAATATCCATTACATCATTTAAAGCAGGTGAGAAACAGTAGTAATAATCAATATAGTTTGAGATGGTTTGGCATAACCCCAACTCTCGCATTTAGAGCCTCGCTCGTCAAGCACTATTGGGAAAATAAACCAATTAAGAACGGGGTAAATATTGAATATTTGATGAGCGGAAGTAATCTGTTCGTTCTCTGGTTCTGACGTTGCATTGCATTGCGTAGGTCATTCAGTTGAATCCTTTATCCAGTTGAGCACATGCCTGCCCAAAAGTGGCACAAAATACCGACACGCCCTTGAACCCTGTGATATATGCATTGCTTTTTTTAGAACTTGATCCCCTGGGGTTACTACCGCATTACCTATCATACAGAATGACAGTAGAGCGCCAGAACAGTATTTAATATTTAACGGTTAATCATGAAGCTCAAATAGTTATAGTTCTTCGCTCCATGTGTATGTGTAGCCGCTTCCAAATAAATCGTTGGCCGCTTAAATAGCACGGCTAGCAGCAAGCGCCTTCTTGGTTAACCGTTCTGCAGCCAGATGTACCGGTCGTCGAATTCCAGTCGTAGCCAAACATCTCCATGTCGGCCTGGAAATAGTCGAGGAGCCAGCGGAAAGCACGCGGCTTGTCCCGCTGTAGTTGCGCCAGCATCTCGTCGTACTTGCCTAGGTTAGAGGCGGTGAAGCTGCGAGAACTATTCAACAGCGCCGCATTGGCCACGTGAGTAAGGTCAGGGGTCATGCCCTGGGTCAATCCAAGCCGGCGATTGAGTACTACCCCATCCGTGTCCATCGTCTCCGTCTTCAGGATCATATCCAGGGAAACATCGCAGGGACGAGCCGAGAACTGGACACTGGACCAGTGGTGGTCCGGGGACACGAGTCCCTTCGAGACGGCTTCGGTAAAGTCCGCTAACGGTATCATCTTCCTATCGTCGCAAATGGCAACACGTCCCAATCGACTGGCGACTCGTAAACATGCCTGACGCCCGGAGAACTTCTCGAAGTAGCCGGAAATGAATTTCTGAAGAGGATGTCTTACAATCAGATATTTGAAATAGTTCTCGTAGTCGCGGTTGAGCTCCTCCGGGGATATGTTTCGCGTGGAATTCATGCCTCTCTTTCGATAATACTCTTGGTAATGACCACGTACCTTTTCTGTTCCTCCTATGGTGTGGGCGAGGAAGGCAACCATGCTCGTGGTGCCAGCTTTGTAGTTTAGAATGTAGACTGCCCTGTGGACGTTATCAATGATGACGCTGAATACGCCTTGCTTAGTGGGAACTCTAACCGCCAGCTGGCGACACGAGTTCTGCATGTTAGTCAGTCTGGCGGAAGTGGAGCAAGCAGAAAGGTTATTTGTCGACGGCACATTATCTCTCTCTTCAGTGATTTCTTCCAGTTCGTCGTCCTCCGTTAGCCGTTCACAGTTTTCTTTTGTTGCAGATTCTAATACGTCTATGGAGAAATGTGTATTTGCGGTTACAGGTAGAAAAGCAAACTAATTATTACATATGTAGGTCTTCTGCTATAGCCGTTATAGTAAGAAATTATAGCAACAGTCGACGTTTCAAAGCTATGGGGTGACTTCTTTACTGAATGTGATTACGGTAACCATTTATTCATAATTTATTTCTATTTGTTTTCGTTGTCAACACGAGGGGCTCGGGCCTATTGTTGTTTCTAAATAAACATATTATATCATTAAAAGAGTAATCAATATACGACTATGACGAGAACAAGATTGTCATGGCGCCATTGGTGCCAGTAAGAATGTATGCGTGATATGTTCAGAGCTTGTGATAAATCACTCGCTAACATCTATTCAAATTGTTATTAGTGACCTGAGTTAATCCAACTTTGCCAACCGTCACTTGTCACCACGAATATTAAAGCGTGTCACTTTGATTTTAGTAAATGCATTGTATTGGTAACGGAATGTACGTCCTAATGTTTCCTCAAACTAGTGTCTTATTTGCAGCACGGCTTTCCCGATAAACACCAACATTCCATTCCATTCCTATTTTATTCAACCATGGGGTTGGTAGTTATCATAAAAAAACGCGCGGATAAACTTCAAAAGCTTCAAAAGCTTTATCTTTAAATATCCATCTAACTATATGTGGATATAATTATGTACGAGACGCTCTGCTTTTAACAACTAATGAATAGAGACACCTACCATGTTCCTGGGGAAAAATCATCGGCTTTCGATGATAAGAGAAAGTGGCGAGGGTTAAGCTCCCGATAAAGAGAAGTATCGTAACCAAAACGCCGCGAGTGACTTCCATCTTTAGGTGATAAGCGTCCAGTGAGACTAAACCGTAAATATCCTTAAGCCAGCCATTTTATTCTGATACCCCTTACGACCGGAATCAATATACACGTATAAAAGTCAACACTGGGGCGCAGTAATCGGACGCTACAAATATCGCTGACGAATATCCATTACAACATTTAAAGCAGGTGAGAAATAATAGTAATAATCAATATAGTTTGAGATGGTTTGGCATAATTCCAACTCCCGCATTTAGAGCCTCGCTCGTCAAGCACTATTGGGAAAATAAACCAATTAAGAACGGGGTAAATATTGCATATTTGATGAGCGGAAGTAATCTGTTTGTTCTCTGGTTCTGACGTTGCATTGCATATTCAACCATGGGGTTGTTAGTTATCGGCTGTTGATGATAAGAGAAAGTGGCGAGGGTTAAGCTCCCGATAAAGAGAAGTATCGTAACCAAAACGCCTCGAGGGATCTCCATCTTGGATAATAGGCCACCGGAAAGACCAAGCATTGACTGTGCAGACAAATAAACAACCTAAACCTGCCACGTCATTCACTGAGATAGTAGGCCAAGGTGTAATTTTAGCCTGAACTTAGTTAATTACAAAATCATTAGCCGCCAGCATTGATAAAAATTTACGACGTGTTAATGAAAGGCGCAGAGGATGAGACCTGCCCTCAATATGACGACGGCTCAATTCAATCCACCTGTAACCAAACACGATCGCACGTTAGCAACCTGCCCGACGCATTTCTATGGGTGCGCCAAGTAACATCAATGCAAACAGGCAGCATGGCGACACATAGTAATGAGTAGTCCTTAACCTTTTAACGATATACATCAGTATAAAACAAAAACTAAAAAAATCGTTAATTATTAAGAACATAATGGTATGTGCATTGGCCTGGTAAGCGGATCTTGCGATCGACACTAATTGCGTATAGGGCTGTCCGGGATGTGACCGAGACCTCACGAGACAGGGATACTTATGCTCCACGTCAATGCCTAGCATCAACCATTGGATTTACTGCGCATATCAACATTATCACCATCCGAGTAGGTTTATGTAACAGATGAGCGGTTAGGCAGTTGATAAACCAGAATGCGGCTGTTTCATGAGTGACTGTCAGTGTCAGGTGAACACTTGTCAACTGCGTGCGGTATTCATGGTTACGTAAAAATGCTTCTTATATATGGACTGAGCCGGCAAGTGTGCTCCGCTTGTCGCAAAAATGGAAACATCGATGATGATGATGATGATTCAGAAAATACAACGCTTCAACAGTCTCATCAAGCGGAGCATATGCTATGTCTTATCTTTAACTATATGATTATCTTATAGTTAAGAATGCCTGGACACAAAGCCAACAAAAATAGTTTCACACTCACTCGATTCTTCACGCAGAAACCGCACATCCATATGGCGGGTCATCCTAATTCTTGATATCAACAATTCAGTTCTTGATATCAAGAATTGTTTTCTTGTTATCAAGAATTGATTTCTTGATATAAAGAAATGGTAAACTAATTCTTGATATCAATAATTGCTTTCTTGATATAAAGAAATCAATTCTTGTTATCAACAATTCAATTCTTGATATCAACAATTCAAATCTTGATATCAGCAATTCAAATCTTGATATCAAGAAATCTATTCTTGATATCAAGACGTCTATTCTTGATATCAACAATTCTAGTCTTGATATCAAAAAATCAATTCTTGATATCAACAATTCCATTCTTGATATCAACAATTCCATTCTTGATATCAACAATTAAATTTTGTATATAAAAAATTAGCTTACCATTACTTCATATCAAGAATTAGCTTACCATTACTTCATATCAACAATTCAATCCTTGATATCAACAATTCAATTCTTGATATCAACAATTCAGTTCTTGAGGGGTCTGGAAGAGGTGGGGGGGGGTGCAGTGTCCAGTGTTGATTGTTCAAAATTCTCAGTGTCAAATGTCGATTTTTCACGACGTTCCGTATCGCTTCGTTCAGTGTCGTTTTTTCTAAAAATATGTGTCGATGTCGCTTTTTCAGATCCTCAGTTTCGCCCTTTACCCTTTCCAGACCCCTATCACGGTATGATGTATGATACGTACCCTTTCCAGACCCCTATCACGGTATGATGTATGATACGTACCCTTTCCAGACCCCTATCACGGTATGATGTATGATACGTACCCTTTCCAGACCCCTATCACGGTATGATGTATGATACGTACCCTTTCCAGACCCCTATCACGGTATGATGTATGATACGTACCCTTTTCAGACCCCTATCACGGTATGATGTATGATACGTACCCTTTCCAGACCCCTATCACGGTATGATAAGATAAGATAAGATAAGATAAAGTTTTATTTAACGTCGGTATGTAAAAGTCAACAATAAACATTAGCACACGTGCTATTGACCGACAATGATAAAATGACATGAGCGGATGAGATATATATACATATGACAATGAAAATATAACAATCTTTGCATCTCATAAAACCTTACCCATTAGCTATGTTACATAATGTGCACGAATTACAGTGACACAAGAACACATCCGAGGTTGACAGCGTTGTTTTAAATTGCTTGGCAGATTTGGCTAACTTCGTTTCCTTGTTGAGCATGTTCCATAGCTTGCTACCTTGATACTTCAATGAATTATGGCCATAAGCTGTTGTCTTAACGCGTGGCATACATAAATTTGGCCCATTTTTTAAAATGTAATTGTTTTCCTTCACGTTATCCATGTCCTGAAGATAACTAGGCCCAATCTTGTTGATACTCTTGTAAACTTCTAATGATATGCAGCGCAATCGTTCAACATATAGCAATGGTCTACCCGCTCTCTTCCTCAACTCTGCGTATTCTGATCTAAAGTCATTAAACACATACCTCAATGCCCGCTCCTGTATCTTTTCAATCTTACGCATATTTTTCATATCACAAAAATGCCATACAACGGGACAATAATTAAAATGTGAAAGAATAAAAGCATGAAATAACGTAACTTTGCTATCAACATCCATTAATTTAGAAACTCTAGCTAAGACATTGAG
This sequence comes from Arenicola marina, assembly GCA_964019135.1. Taxonomy (NCBI): domain Eukaryota; kingdom Metazoa; phylum Annelida; class Polychaeta; family Arenicolidae; genus Arenicola; species Arenicola marina. The sequence goes on from OZ025251.1 coordinate 10,893,420, forward strand.
ACTTTTTCCAGCCTTCTTGCATAAACTTGATATATGGTTGCCGAAAGTTAACCTAGCGTCCAGTTGAATACCTAGTAATGTTACTTCCTGTTGTGCTGCCAGTTCTGTTCCAGAAATCGAAAACGATCTGTGCTGACTTAATTCGTTTCTCTTTTCAAACACGATTGCTTGGTACTTACTTGGGTTCGCTTTCATGTAATTGTCGACGAACCACGTTGTTATCTCCGATAACGCCTTCTCTAGAGTTACTTTAACCTTGTTAAACTCCTTACCTTGAGCCGCCACAGTATTATCATCAGCATAATTATACTTATCGGTTCCCCGTGCGGTGGATACAAGCAGGTCATTCGTAAATACATTATACAGATGTGGACCAAAAACAGATCCCTGTGGTGCTCCTTTCTTGAGGGTAAGCCACTCGCTCCGATTATGTCCTAGTTTTACCCTCTGTTCGCGGTTCGTAAGATAGCTTGCAACTAGCGTACATGATTGTTTACTTATGCCATAAGCGTTCATCTTGGTAATCAATAATCTATGTGGAAGACAATCGAATGCTTTTGAGAGATCCATTAGTATAGCTCCCATAACTTGATTATTTTCTAATGCAGTTTTGGAGTCTTCAACTAAGCGCATCAGTAGACTTTGACAACTGTGTCCCTTTCTAAACCCAGATAGTCTGGGTGATAACCTGGGTTCCATAAAGGACATAAGCTGGTCACACAATATTTTTTCATATATCTTGGAGATACAGGGGAGAACACTTACTGGCCTGTAGTTTTCCTTATTTAAGTTGTCCTTCTTCTTGAAAATTGGTGTGACTTCAGCGTATTTTAGTTCTTTTGGAAACGTATTACAATTAATCGTCATATTTAACACATACCTTAATGGCTCACACAGGATGGCAGCTCCCAGCTTGATAAGCTTCGGAGGTATCTTGTCGTAGCCACTAGCCTTCGACACGTCAATGCATTTAAGTGCATTGTATATTTTGCGGCTACTTACTGCCCGAAAGTTAAAAGTTTCCGTTATACCTTGGTTACCTTCCTTTGATGGATCTGATATTATTTCGTCTCGCTCTTTCAGTAACACGTTTCCGCTGCTTGCGTTTTTTCTTGATATCAGTGGTTTTACAACTTTCCAGAATTCCTTCCCGTTAGTCGTAGCTTCGCTACATTTCCCCTTTATGTACTTTTGCATGCTTACTTTCCGAAGACGTCCTATGAGATTCCTTTGCTTTCTGTATTTTTCCCAATTCTCTTGGCTACTCAATTGCTCGTACTTCCGTCTCAGCATATTTTTTACATTTATGGCTTTGCGAAGATGGCTATTCATATAGGGCACACAGTTATTCTTAACTACCCGTTGCTTGGTTGGTGCATGTCTATCAACGACCTCTTTGACCAATGTGCTACAAAACCAATATGAATCATCAACATCTTCAAAGACTTCACTTACATGAAAAGGTACCGATGCTAGATCGTCTTTGTATTTAATCTCATCAAAATTTTTAAAGCTTCGATAATAGACACGTTTCTGCTGCCTAATGGCAACTTCTATTTTCGTTGCTACGCAAACCATATGGTGCAAATCGCTGAGGCCCGTATCTATACATGATACATCTCGTAAGCGCTTCGACACATTTGTAATCACAACATCAATTAAGGTCGGTATTTTACCTTTGAAACAAGTTGGTGACTTAACGATATTTTTAGTACCATAGACCTCTAATACGTCATTCAGACAATTTTTATGGTTTAACATGTTTACATTTAAATCTCCCAACAGTACAAGGTTAACCTGTTCAGCAGCGATTGCATTCAGAAGGCTATCGATCTTTGTCACAAGTAATGCGTTTTTTACCTTCGGCTGCTTGTATACACTGAGAAAGAGCCACTTTTCAGCATTCAGCGTCACTTCTATTGCCAGGGATTCGATACGCCCCTTCTCGTCTTCATTAATTTCTATATCCTTGCGCCGCCGGTGTGGTATATCGTCTCTTACCTGCACCATTATGCCTCCAGAGCTGTCTGTATTATCATTTCGGTGGACCTTGTACCCATTTAAAGTAAATTGGCCTGCCGGAAAGCTATCGTCCAACTTAGTCTCTTGAATGAACAAGACATCTAATACGCCTTTTCCCAGTGCTTGGCTAAGCGGTCCAAACTTATGTCGTACGCTGTTTATGTTAATGTGGGCTATCTTGAGATTTTTTACATTTCTCTGATGAAATGGCGCGAGCCCAAATAACTCTTCATCTTCGTTGGTTTCGATCGCTGCCACTAAATTCTCCTGTCGTTCACTTACCTTTTCATGATTGCGGCAGTCCTGGACAGATGTGGGGTCGTACTATACCTCATTATTCTTGGGTGTAGCTATTATGTCGCTAGGGGCACATGTATGATCCTCATTCATCATAAAAGGCTGATCAGGCCGGTATCTTACACTATCTGCAGCACGGCTTAAAATATCTTTTGACTCTTTTACCTTGCATGGTATCGTTAAAACATCACGTGACGTGTCATCTTCCATAAAACAAAGCTCATCATTACAATGTACAACATCTGTGTCGGTTAGATCGCTTAAAATATGGGCTTTACTGTCTAGTTGCCCAGTAAAATCACATTGACAGCTCCCCTCATTCATAAAATGTAAATCAGACTTGCTACATAATATTAAATCGTCAGTGGAGCCATCACTTAACATATCGGCCCTTCCTCCGTTGCCGAATACCTATTTACAAAACTTGGCCTTGTGGCCCGAGCGACCACAAGTGTAACAAGTGACGTAGTGTCCATGTCGGCAGTTGTCAGTAACATGTCCTTCCTCCGCGCAGTAGTAACACCTAGGCTGGTCGCTCGTCTTCTCTGTCGCGCGGGATCTGTCTGTCACCTCTCGTCGGGCTCGGTGCCGTCGCTCTACATGTGTCCACTCGCCTCCGTCACGGTGCCGTCCCTCTACCTGCGTCCTCTCGCCTCCGTCACAGTGCCGTCGCTGTCCCCGCGTCCACTCGCCTCCGTCACGGTGCCGTCGCTGAACCTGGGTCCAGTCGTCTCCGTCACGGTCCCGTTCTCCGCGGTCGGCGATGCAATACGCAGGTCTCCTGTCTACTGTCGCGTTATGTCGTCGTCCTGGTCCCGTCGCCGGTCCGTCCTGATCCGTCCGGCTGCGTCCACGTCCGTCATGATCCTTGGGGGTCTTACGGGGTCGGGTACAGACGTCTTTGTCCCTGTCCGCATCGTCTGTTGGTGTCAACTTGAGCAGTTGGCAGAGTCTGTTCTGGCCCTTGCACGTCAGATGTGTCGCGTCATTCGTCATGTATCCGTCGTTGAAGGATCCGTCATTAAGCCTAAACAGGGGGGAGTTGTCGGTAAAGTCGCATTCCATGTCGTCGCATAGTCCTTGCAGGCCGGAGTTAACCATGTCGATGCGTTCCCTCATGTCCGTGCCAAGTCGTGGACAGATGGCAGACACCATCACGGAGGCAGCTTTGTCCTTGGCAGCCCGGATGAGCTTACTGAAGCGCTCCACGATAGTGTCCAGGGAAGCGCCGCGATTGGGGCAGTCGTTGCCCCCTCCCACGATGACAATGCGCTTGAACGTCTTGGGGATGGCCTTCAGTCGGTCCGTCAGGGTCGGAAGTGTCGCTCCAGAGACACTGATGACGCTCGTGTCCTTCAGCTTCCTCTCGTCAACGTCTCTGATGAGGCTTGTCCCGATGAGGAGCGTCTTGTCTGGCTGTCCGGCCCGTAGTGTTGTCCATGTCGTCTTCTGGATGTTGGCAGTCAGCTTGGCGTTTTCCCGTCTCACGTCTGAAACCTATGATGTATGATACGTACCCTTTCCAGACCCCTATCACGGTATGATGTATGATACGTACCCTTTCCAGACCCCTATCACGGTATGATGTATGATACGTACCCTTTCCAGACCCCTATCACGGTATGATGTATGATACGTACCCTTTCCAGACCCCTATCACGGTATGATGTATGATACGTACCCTTTCCAGACCCCTATCACGGTATGATGTATGATACGTACCCTTTCCAGACCCCTATCACGATATGATGTATGATACGTACCCTTTCCAGACCCCTATCACGGTATGATGTATGATACGTACCCTTTCCAGACCCCTATCACGGTATGATGTATGATACGTACCCTTTCCAGACCCCTATCACGGTATGATGTATGATACGTACCCTTTCCAGACCCCTATCACGGTATGATGTATGATACGTACCCTTTCCAGACCCCTATCACGGTATGATGTATGATACGTACCCTTTCCAGACCCCTATCACGGTATGATGTATGATACGTACCCTTTCCAGACCCCTATCACGGTATGATGTATGATACGTACCCTTTCCAGACCCCTATCACGGTATGATGTATGATACGTACCCTTTCCAGACCCCTATCACGGTATGATGTATGATACGTACCCTTTCCAGACCCCTATCACGGTATGATGTATGATACGTACCCTTTCCAGACCCCTATCACGGTATGGTGTATGATACGTACCCTTTCCAGACCCCTATCACGGTATGATGTATGATACGTACCCTTTCCAGACCCCTATCACGGTATGATGTATGATACGTACCCTTTCCAGACCCCTATCACGGTATGATGTATGATACGTACCCTTTCCAGACCCCTATCACGGTATGATGTATGATACGTACCCTTTCCAGACCCCTATCACGGTATGATGTATGATACGTACCCTTTCCAGACCCCTATCACGGTATGATGTATGATGCGTACTGATACTCCTCGATACTCGCGATATCACCATTAATGAGCTTTTTTCGCGCCCGGCCTTGGACACTCTTTATCTTGGAGATTCGATATTGCTCTTCCTAATTCTTGCGGATTTGCGATTCAGAGAGGGTATTAATCGTCAAAGCGATAATATTTATTACATAAATGAAAGATAAACATCACTTTCTAGGGAAATGCCGGGCCCATATCATTTACATTTCCAGTTAAACTATAGGGAATTAACTAAACATTACACAGAATAAAAAAAAATTGAATCATACATTAGTGAAGTTTCAAGCACTTTTGCACGACCACCCAACTTGCCATGGGCACCGCCTCAGTGCACTGATGATGACGTCACCGGCGGTGAAGCGACCAGTAGGTTTAGACGATTACTACCACCGGAAGCTATAATACTTTCTGGCGAGTCTGACGAAGAAATTGGAGTAAACACCGAATTTACACAAACTGCTGATTTAATCGGTGACCAGTTTGAACCTGTAGGGGTTGACGATGGTGGTTCAGGCATTGTTTATACAGGTCGTCGACGACGCATCGCGTGGTCAGTGAAGCCGTGTTGCGTTAGAAGGGAGAGTGGGGACGGTTGGCGGCCGGATGGGGTAGAATCATGGGTTCATTGTCATTGTTGGCAGGGTGCCCGATTTTGACTCGTAGAGTGGCAGGCCATCGTTCAGGAAGCGGCCGCTGGGAGGGGGGGGGGGGGGCACTACATTACTACAGTGGTGGGGGTGTGCCGCCTATGCCGTAGAGAGGATTTGGTTAGTGAGAATAAAGTGCCCGATTTTGTGGTCACTGAGAGATAATATTCTCTAAAATAGTTACTGACAACATTGTGGTTAAAGAGGCATATAAAATAGACACTGACATTCACGACAAAGTGTCTGGAGGATAAAAAAGGGGTCATTTGGGCGGCACATATGTATATACCTAACTATATGTAGTGCCCCCCCCCCCCCCACCGGAAGTGGCAGTGTGTAACTTGCTACAGCTGCTGTCTTAGAAACTCACTGTCATTGAAGAGTGTATGGAGAGGACTGCCGTACTACAGAACGGCCGTATGGGTTAGGTTGGGTGGGGTGGCGGTCTATCGGGCTGGTGGGGAGGGGTGGAGAGAGGAAGTTGGGTGGGGTGGTGGTCTATCGGGCTGGTGGGGAGGGGTGGAGAGAGGAGTGGTGCGTGAAGCTAGCAGCCGGGTCGACTCAAGGCAATTGTTCTCATAATGGTCGGAACACACTCTTGAATGTTTGGTGGTTTCAAAACTCACATCAGCAATCTTGCGTAGCCGTTGCCGCGAAAGCTGTGGATCGCCTAGTGGACAGCGGTAGAAAGATATCCTGTTTTTGCTGTCCTTTTTTGCACTTGAACATTCAACAGCTGAACAGTACACCATTTTGTGCTAAATGCATTTTCTTTTATATGTTACTTGCAAAGTGTGGGATGAATGGCGTTTAAGGGGTGGGGGGGGGAGGGGTCGGGCGCGGAGGAACGGGGAGCGGTCGCGGCGGAGGGGAGGGGCGAGGCTAATTTTATTTCTGACATATATAGCAATTTAAAACACTACAATGGTCAGAATAATTGCTTATGATATTATCTTTAATATACTTTGAATCCTATCAGGCTGTGCGTATTTACCTTGTCTAAAATTATTGCCGGTTCGGTATTTACAATTTCAATCAGGCAATATCTGATGCATTTCTTCGCATAATCATCGTAAACTATAATTGTATGAGCATAATCCTTATATCTTGTATTATGTGAGTGTATTTTGTAGGCACGTGTTATGGGGATCTGTGAAAAGTACGTGGGGAGATTATTATTTCTTAATTTATGATAGATAGGTGAAGTATGTCCCAGATTAGACCGCCAAGACCGCCAAGACCGGGTTTCGAACCAGGGAACCATATGGACCCGCAGTCCAGTGCTTTACCTCTCTTCTTTGAGGCCCTCAGCGCATTACCTGTTTGTTTGTTTACTTCCCATGAATTTACCTGTTTGCTTACTTGCTTGCCATGAACACATATTTTCCTATAACAACAGACGACTGATAGCTGATAGCTGATTACAGTGGTATCATGAGTCCGTATTGTAGTGGTATCATGAGTCCGTATTGTAGTGGTATCATGAGTCCGTATTGTAGTGTTAACATGACTTCGCTCATCAGAGTCGCCCACAAATTTTAGTAAAGTGAAGCTTATCGTGAAATGCGGTTATATTAGGGCAAAGAAAATGTCAAAACAATAATGATTTTATCACTTGTACTTCACAAGTTTGTTGCGGTAAAAAAAACTTATATATTGAATATTCATAGAGAATCCGAGAATCGGGCCATGTGCCTACCATGCGATGTCGCCCTCTAACGGCTGCATTTGCAAACAACACGGATAGAGGTTCCGGTAGCTCAGAGCCCGAAACTTGGAAACCGCCGGGGTCATAGTTTGCGTATTCCTCATGATAATATCTTATGCGAAGGCGAAATAACTGGCCCTGGTCGTTCCGAACTTACTGATATATAGGTCCGAGCATGGCACCTGCGTCTGGGCAAGGTCTCCCGAAACCTATTTTATTGTCTCGTGGAATTTGGTTACGCCATAGTACGCCCGAGAAATGTATCTAAGTATAGGTACACGAACTATTATGTTGTCAAAGAGATCAAACTTAGTCTCGACCTCTAAACATCCACAGTTTTAATCTCTTTAATATTTGCCATTGCGTTGCCCGCTTGGGAGGCGAGAGTATTTTGAGCCTCCGATTACATCAACTTGGAAGAACAAATTAAGCCTAACTATTGTAGTATGACACAATTTGAAGGGGCTTTCCTTTGTGGAACAATTTCTCATTCCTCCGCAACACTTACATATATTACCACGCACTCCTCCACTGTAAAGTACAGCCTGAATCATAGTTGCGCGTGTGGTACGCAAGAAATGCAACAGTAGAATCAGCCCGCTGATTTCGACAAATACGTTTGGATCATAGCCTGCGGCGTCAAAAAGTCGATCGACTGTTAGTGTAGCTCCTCTTTTTCCTCACAAAACTTGTCAGAATGTTCTGTCCATCCTTGATAACTTGTAAATACTTCAGCGAAGAGGAATCATAGAGAGATGCTCCTGATGATGTGAGATATTCTCTCCCTATACCCTGTATGTCTTCTCGGTAATCTCTCCTGTTCACTGTGCGGACATCATGACAACTGATATGTCCCGAGCGTCTCGTTTAAGGCCCAGAGGGGGAGGAAGTTGCGTATTTCGGTCTCGTGCCGTGGTCCCGCTATCTGCACGAGGATATGTGTAAAGAGTTCCTTGGCTTCCTGACTCAGCTTCGTGTAGGACACGGTATTCAGCCCATCCTCCTTGTAACGCCGGGCATTCTGCATGATTGCGTCCAGACTGAAGCATAGGAATGAAATCATTTGAGGTTGGTGGTGTTATGTCAATGGGTTGGGGACAAACCTAATATTTCCTGTTACGAACACGATTGGCTTAAGCATTGCATCGGCGTCCAGTTAGGTTAGCCGACGTTGATTAGTTGTTATTATTGTTAAAACAAAATCATCCTTTAAAAAACTAAATAAGCAGTTGTTACCGAACAGTATCCTGTACTTTTTGCATGCTTCTTACCCTCTGTAGGTCATACAGTCACTTCGGGATCTTATCGAGACCCCACGAGACAGGGATGCCTATGCTCTATGTTAATGCCTAGCATCAACGGCCTGTACGTGCTGCCTACCTTCCGGTTTTTTGCCTTCACTCGCCTCACACACAAGATCGGCTAAAGCTGTCCTTGGAAGCACAAATAACCACTGAAGTTACGCGCATATCCGAATTATAACCATACGAGTAGATTTATGTAATGTATGAGCGGTTAGGCAGTTGATAAACCAGAATGCGCTTGTCTCATGAGTGTGTCAGTGTCAGGCGATCTGATGTGCTGCGCGGGGTTTTCCATAGCGTATGACGTAATAATCATCATGACGCGCGTATCTGCGCGCGGTATCTATGGTTACGTAACAACGCTCCTTATATGGACTGAGCAGGTGGGGACAATGGTGCTCCGTTTGTCGTAGAACTGTAAACATCGATGATTTGGCTCAAAATACAAGGCTTCCAACTGTCTCATCGAACGGACCACATGCATTATGGAGAGATAAATGTCTTATCTTTAACTATATAATGATTTTATAGTTAACAATGCATGGACCAAAGCAAACAAAAAATAGTTTTACCCCCACTCGATTCTTTACGCCCAAACCGCGCAGCTGGCCGGTTCCCAACACTCAAACGTTGACTACAATGAGTGCGCGTCACACAGTTGCAGCAAGGCACCAGCGTGATGCGCACTCGTTCTAAGAGCACGTGTGTTTTTGTTGGTCCCCAAATGACCTAAACCGGAAATAGAACCCGCGAGAACTGTACAGCCCTATGGAATGGTTAAGGTAGAGAGGAAATATGTCTACTGGAGTAACCTTATACTCTCTACTGAGAAAGACATGAAGTCTTTATCCTGCAGGTACACAGATGCGATGACGGGGGCGGACGAAGCTGACCTTCGTGTCATCCTGGGGTTGCCCTGGTCCTGACCGTGCGCCAGACTGGTGTAGCGGGCCACTTCCTGTGGGTATCGAATCACCCTCAGCCCCACCGCCTGGAGCCTGTTACACGTGACACGTGAAGGCGGTTATCATGGTGTTAACACGGCAGTGATCGGTCTCAATCATTCGACTATGATATGGGTATAATTTCTTAACTCTGAGCAGTATTATGTGTGTTGCATAGACTGTTCTTCCGTATGAAGTGCGCAATTAGGGCTTTGCATTTATTAACAAATATTAAAAGACCACCGAGTGTTTTATCTGTGATAATCCTCTTGGTTGGAGACCTCCAGTTGGTTCTTCATTCCTGCACCATCCTGGTGTCACCTTGCACCACCCTGCACCACCCTGCACCACCCACCTGCCCCTCATGTCGTCGTCCTCGCCACCCCAGCCGAACATCCGGTTTGGGAAACCGTTGATCTTCTCGATGTGCTCTCCCCGCAACATGACGGCGCCGCCGAAGTAGTCATTGTACTTGAGTCTGAAGGGGGACAGGTAAACCTATCACCTCAAGGTCTTTTCAAGGTTTTTCTTCATTTATGCTAGACGCTTTACCCTGTGTAGGTCATATCGCGCCACAAATGGAAGGGTCAAGGCCATCGGGAGTAATTTACTTTTTGATAGAAAAAAAATTAATGGGATCTTTATCTGTCACAAAAATAAACCTGTGCACAGATGGGATGAAAGAATACAAAACTTGATACAAATGGACAAAATGACAAAAGATAGAAGAAGAACAGTACACGATGGCGTAAGAAAACACCGTAAGATGAAACTAGAAGGCACACGATAACCATAGATGACATAGGACACAGGTACAAGATGACACTGCTCACATCCACTAACGCATGCGTCAGGCAACGTAATACACTCATTATTGCACTGCTGTATCCGTATGTGATAGTACATCTGGTAAGTTTACCGCAAGATCAAGAAGGATGAAAGGTTATCACAGACAGGTTTTAATGCGTGTGCCAATGTTATTAGCATTTACATGCTCATTTATCGGGCAAAAGAATTAGCACTCTGATTAGGACTCGATGCGCAAAGTACACATCATGCATAGTCCATAGGGGAGGGGTGTACCGGCGCCGCCCGACTCCATTGCCCCGCCCGACTCCAGTGCCACCCCCCACCCGGACCTGGCTTGGATGATACAAGCCGCATGTTTCAGATCTGTGCGTGCAAATGTTAGTGGCAAAAAGTTAGCGGCAGAGCTTGGCAAGAAACATTCCAACCGTCGCTAAGTCTCGTGAGGTGAAACTTGCCTGTAGTCAGTGACACTCCTCGTGACCACCAGGTGGCGAGGTAGGGAGGCACAATAATAGAAATTGCTGAGATCTTCTGGAATCTGGTCCACGTCGTGAAATATAAAGCAGTCGAAATTATCCAGGTCACGTGACTCGAGGAAACCCACATTCATCAGCGCCGCTCGGTTAAATAGTTCCGGTTCTGCAAGATGATAAGAAGATAAATAGTTCCCGCTCTAGAGGATGAAAAGGAGTTAAATAGTTCCCGATCTAAAGGATGACAAGGAGTTAAATAGTTTCCGCTCTGGAGGATGACAAGGAGTTAAATGGTTCATGCTCTGGAGAATGATAACAAGTTAAATATGTCCAACTCTGGAGAAGGACAAGATGTTAAGTAGTTCCCGCTCTACAGGATAATAAGGAGTTAAATACATGTAGTTCCCGCTCTGCAGGATGATAAGGAGTTAAATACATGTAGTTCCGGTTATGGAGGATGACAAGGAGTTAAATAGCTCCCACCCTAAGGTATGACGAGGTGGGGTGCTTTGGAAGGATGATACGGGGTTAAATAGTTCGGATCTTTAAGATGACAAGGAGTTAAATAGTGTTATCTGTATTGTATGTATAAAAGAAGACACACTTGTACAATGTAAAAACTACTTGCCATTATTTACCATAATATTCGTTAAATAATAAATCAACGTAATCGTACCTGTCTGCTCGACCACAAAGATAGTAAACTCCAGATGCTGCAGGGTGAGAAATGTCATTATATTGTCCAAAAATATTCTCAGGTGCTCTTCTCTGTTGCGATATGGAATGATTAAAGCTATCTTCGATCGCGACTTGCAGTCACGTGGTTTGTAATGGCCGCCAAGTTGTACATCCGGGTGCCGCTCGACCAGTTGCGTATAGTTATACGCCTTCGTCGTGATGTTGAAAGCCGCTCCTATGCGGGGAATGAATACATCGGGTGAATTATCATTAGGGGTATGTAAGGGGGGTCCAGTGTCCAGTGCCGATTTTTCAAATTTTCACTGTCGAATGTCGATTTTTCGTTCCGTATCGCTTTTTGGCTAAGTTCAGTGTCGTTTTTTCTAAAAATCTGTGTTGATGTGGCTTTTTCAGATACTCAGTGCCGGAATTCGGGAGTCGTGTCGAATGTCGATTTTTCAAATATGCTTGTGTTGTGTTTTGCGTGTCGCCATTTACCTCTTACTACAGACCCCTATCACGGTATGATACATACAGTTTGTTTAACTATATGGGAGAGAGAGAGGTAACATCGTTGCATTTGTTTCCTCTGGTGGAGCCAGCTTATACTGCGAACCATATTTATATTATAATATAATTGATATATGTATATTATTATATTATAATAGAGGGACCAACCATGGCGATCTAAAATTTACCACACTGTTTGACTAATGTCATCCAAGGGTCGTTGACAGTGACGTAAAACAACGGCTGTTGGCATTACATAATGTCAATATAAAAATATACATATGTTTCACTCCTAATATTCTACATCCTATAATGCTTTTACCATTTCCGGTTTACTCCTTAAGAGATATAAATGAATTGAATTGGTGTTTTATATTGCTTTTGTGTATACAAGAGCTAACATGGGCCAAGGAACCCGCGGGACAATGAATGGTGCGTGGGTGTGAATAGAATAGTGTCAATCTAGTGCATTACATCAGAGGGGAGGTAATATTCCGATCTCCGCGATTAACATTCAGGAATTCTTGGAGACTCGCGATTAGCTGTTGACAATTTGGGGGGATCGTTATCCAAACAATTCCTGGTTCAGCGCGAACACCCTTTCCTTATTTACCGCGATCCGTCGTTATTGCAGTCTGTGAAATCCTCGATATTCGCGATATTCCTTTTAAGGTGTTTTTTTTTCGCGGCCACCCTTGAACAGTCCTCATCTTGGAGATTCGATATTGCTCTCCCTAATTCTTGGGGATTCGCGATTCAGAGAGGGTATCCCCCCTCCCCCAACACCAGGGAACGCCCTCCCTCAGGGGCAATACAACATGACTGTTAATTACCTATCAACATAAACATATTGCCGATAATAACATAATTACCGAAGACGACGGATCCAGAGAGAGTTACAGGACTCCTATCACCAAAGTCCCGTTTGTAACTGGAAAATCCTGGTCGCCTAGATATTCCGGAGAAAACCAACGTCCGTTTGGAGGCAACATATGTTCTTACTGCGTCGCGCGGAATTCGAAAATGCGCAAGCAGTGCGCCGGGAGCCAGGTCGCCATAACGGAAGCCGACCACCAAATGGCCGGGCGGGATGGCATCCAGAACGCCCGAGAGGTCGCCGGACGCGCGCTGGAAGCTTTGAATATCATAAATCCGGCAGGAGGCGGGGTGCACCACGAAGATCTGGAGCCCCGGCTGGGTGTCCGAGCTCACTGTGACAGCGTCTAGCCCGGCCAATTCGAGCGTACCTCGCAGACTGGCTGAGTGTACAGATATAGTCACCGTCAGATTGTATGAACACACTGCAACAGACAGTGGTAGATATATAAGTCCTGATGTCATGATGAGGCCAAGAACGCATATTATCAACTGCAGGCGAGTACAGGAAATCGAGATCTGTCAGGTACAACGAAACATTTTATGACATCTTCTGAGTATGCGCTAGGCCTCATAGTCCAATCATCTTGTAAACGACCTGATTGTTGTGTTAGATGAATGAATGATTTGGATGAAACATGCCCCAGATTAGACCGTCGAGACAGGGGTTAGAACCAGGGAACTATCATTACCCGTTTGTTGATTTACTTCCCATGAATTTACCTGTCTGCTTACTTGCTTGCCATGAACACAGATTGGGTTCTGCATCCGTGACGTTAAGCACCAATGAACTAAGGTTATCCACTCCTCCCTCGTGACGTAGTAGATGCTGCAGGAACAATCCGGACTTGTTGGATTCGACGGTGGCGTGCAACATCCTGTCCGTCATTGCCTGTTGTCTCCGCCGTCGCCGCAGAGCCATATACGTCGTGTTGGTGTCGTGTATAAGCAAGAAAATCGTCAGTGAGATGGACAACAACATGACTATCAACCTCGGGTAAGGCACCCACGTTAGGCATTTGAAACAGCGTCGAAGTAGCCACTTGGTGGGAGGATCGACCAGACGAACGAATCGCCTGCGGTGGTTCCATTTCAACTCGAGAAAGATTCGTTCAGAGTCCTTCTCGTGGTGACACGCGCACTGATTTATTCCCATGGTGACACTTCTGAGCATCGCATCTCGCGGTGACGGGTATTGTTTGATTTCTGAAACGAATTAATTTTTGTTTATAGTCGCATGTAATAGATAAGGATGGGCACGTCGGCCTTTCATGCCGAGTACATCAAGAAGATCAAGAGATATGTTCAAGCTTTCAATTCAACATTCGACAAGCAGATGAACGCCAAAACTAGATCCTACTTATCCGGCGACAGATGTCATTATATGTACTAATAAACAGATCGGATGGCAGATCAGCCTGATGCCAATTCCAAGTTTTGAGCGCCTCTTAGCGTAGGCCTATTTCTCAAAAACACCGGTTTATATGAATTTTTACATAAGCCCTTCACCTGCCTAAGGGCTATACAGTTCCCGCGATCGGGCAGCGAGACTTCAGTTTGGCGGACAAACAAACACACGTGCTCCATGTTGAAGCATAGGCAGCTATAGGTCAATTTCTTTCCAGGTATATTCTAAAGCCTATGAGTACCATTTCACTAAACATGGCTAAGGGAAGGGCCCCAGAGGGGCTTTTTCGACACGGCGACACGGCGATTTTTAAAATCGACAACGGGACATTGGGGTTGTCTTAGAATCGACATGCGACATAAAACTTAGCGACACGTGACATGGAACTTTTCTTAAAATCGACACGCGACATGGACCTTTCCTTTTAATAGACACGCGACATGGACCTTTTCTTAAAATCGACACGCGACATGGACCTTTTCTTAAAATCGACACGCGACATGGCTACCCCCCCCCCCCACCCCCTCCCTCAGGGGCCCTATGGGAGGTGTACGTTAAAATATTCGGAGGCGATGAAGCGCAGAACTTTGGGAATATTACAAGGAAAAATCCGTCTTCAAAACACTCGAAAGCTAAAAATAGCGTTCTAAATTTAGCCCTGCATCCGCGCGTTCGCGAGTTCCCCAAAACAGCGAGTGACGTCACAGAGTTTCGTGTGCCTCCGCGGTAAAATGGCGAGAGCAAGTGATCGACTTAACCATTACGCTCTCAAAATGTGCAGTGCATGGAGTAACAACACACTGATGCGTCATTACACCACATGACAATGGTCCGTGACGAGAATCCGTGTGACGTTATAATGCCTTGATTTCGTAGGAAATGCCAAAAAAACGCTAATTTCTCAGCCGTATTGTCCCGTGGTCACAAATATTCATCATTCGGATGGCGCAATTGAATGAACAATATGTCGTGTATCCGTTTTGTGCAGCTATATTTCCTAAATATTTTTAATCATATCCCTAGGCCTGCCGCAATGGACCCACTCCTGGGCGCCTGGCTCTTGAGCAGGTAGTCTGGTTCCCTGTCTCTGTCTTTGCGTAACATATACGTCACGCCTACGCCACAGATAGTCAGGATACCAGTGTGCGCAGAGACTCTAAACTCGTTCCGAACACTTGCTTCGTTTGTTTGTCCCCCAAATAAGTAAACCGGAAGTCTTGGCGAACGAGACCTTATAGCCCTAATATTTAGTAATTACACTGGAAGCTGTATCTACGTCACTTGGCGCGAAAATTACCGCTTTGATCGTTCAAAAATAATGCCCGAGTTTGTACAGTTTTCGTGACTGACACAATTTGGACAATCAAACAGATTGCATCAATATTTACTCTTCTGTGGGTATATTATGTTAATGTTACGAATTAACATTAACATATGATTATATTAACATTAACAGTAACATTACATATTTCCGGATCTAGTATCCACGCGTCTAAATTGAGAATTTCATGAGATTATTACACCTTAAACCCATGAAAAGTGATTGGTTGTATCTTGCATTTCCGTCAATGAATAAAATATGCTAAATTCAGTCTTACTATGCACACAAAGAACAATGACCAAACGTTAAACAATGCATTTCTTTTTTCGCGCAATTAGTGTTATTAATATCAGCCAACCTTTCTGACGTGCTTAGTGTATCTGCCACAAATGAACTTACTGTTCGTTGTCTTGACTTTCACCGCATCGAATCCTGGGAAGGAACAGAACATTCTAAAATGGGGAAAAAATCAATGACGCACAGCCGGTTATGACGGCACACTTCGTCCACCCATAGCGAAAACGCAATTACTGAAGACACTGCTGCCGAAAGAACGTTATAGTCGGAAGAAGAAGAATCACTTGATACCTGAAACGCAATCTAGTTTATTAAGTATTTCCTGACCGTGTCTCAGTGGATTATGACATATATGTTGGAGAGCGATAACAGTCCTCTCAGCCTCTCCTTTGTCTCAAGCGCTCTCTGTCCTCGACAAACTCCGATAGTGGGCGTTATAACTCAGGGCTCGGGCACGTGTGTAATGACGAAATTCTCGTTATCACGTCTCGTTTGCAATAGAAGTGGGGGTAGGTTAGGGCGGTGTGTAGGAGGGTGGTAGTGGGTTAGGGCGATGTGTGTGTAGGAGGGTGGAGGTGGGTTAGGGCGGTGTGGGTGTAGGAGGGTGGAAGTGGGTTAGGGCGGTGTGTGTGTAGGAGAGAGGTGGTGGGTTAGGGCGGTGTGTGTGTAGGAGCGTGGTGGGTTAGGGCGATGTGTGTGTAGGAGGGTGGAGGTGGGTTAGGGCGGTGTGTGTGTAGGAGGGTGGAGGTGGGTTAGGGCGATGTGTGTGTAGGAGGGTGGAGGTGGGTTAGGGCGGTGTGTGTGTACGAGGATGGTGGTGGGTTAGGGCGATGCGTGTGTAGGAGGGTGGTGGTGGGTTAGGGCGATATGTGTGTAGGAGGGTGGAGGTGGGTTAGGGCGGTGTGTGTGTGTAGGAGGGTGGTGGTGGGTTAGGGCGGTGTGTGTGTAGGAGGGTAGGAGGGGCATTGAAGGGCAGGTATGCGGGCGGGGGAGGGAGTAGGAGAGGCTTCGATCCAGGAGTCGACTGATAACAAGATCGAGGTTCGATCGCTGGTGGTGGTGCCAGTCGATGCCAAGCTGTCCTCAGCGGCCGCCCTTAGAGACGGATAAACAAGCACATCACAATGACATCACCTCAAGCACATTCACGTCATATCTGTTACCTTGATTGATCTTAGTAGGCCAGAGGTGCACAGCCGCGCAATGTCAAAGAGTACAGTCTGCCACACCTCAAGGCGATCAGAAGTTATGGTAGCAACCCCTCTAAAACGGTTATGGACTATGGTTTCAACCCCTCTAGAACGGTTATGGACTATTGTTTCAACCCCCCTAGAACGATTATGGACTATGGTTTCAACCCCCCTAGAACGGTTATGGACTATGGTTTTACCCCCCCTAGAACGGTTATGGACTATGGTTTCAACCCCCCTAGAACGGTTATGGACTATGGTTTCAACCCCCCTAGAACGGTTATGGACTATGGTTTCAACCCCCCTAGAACGGTTATGGACTATGGTTTCAACCCCCCTGGAACGGTTATAGAATGTGGTTTCAACCCCCCTAGAACCGTGATGGACTGTGTTTTCAACACCCCCTCCCCCGGAACGGTTATGGACTATGGTTTCAACCCCCCTAGAACGGTTATAGACTATGGTTCCAACCTCCCTAAAACGATTATGAACTATGGTTTCAACCCGCCTAAAACGGTTATAGAATGTGGTTTCAACCCCGCTAGAACCGTGATGGACTGTGGTTTCAACACCCCCCCCCCCCGGAACGGTTATGGACTATGGTTTCAACCCCCCTAGAACGGTTATAGACTATGGTTCCAACCTCCCTAAAACGATTATGAACTATGGTTTCAACCCCCCTAAAACGGTTATGGACTATGGGTTCAACACCCCTAGAACGGTTATAGAATATGGTTTCAACCCCCCTAGAACGGTTATGGACTATGGTTTTAACCCCTCCGGAAGGGTTATGGACTATGGTTTCAATCTCTCTGGAACGATTATAGAATATGGTGTCAACCTTCCTGGAATGGTTATGGACTATGGTTTCAAACCCCCTAAAATGGGGATAGAGTATGGTTTGAACAGCTAAACAAGGCAGGGGCGGATCTAGGGTGGGGGGTTACACGGGGGGCTTGTCCGAGCACCCCCCCCCCCCCACCCCCGGTCGCAAGTTTTAAGAGAGCAGCCCCCTCCCAGGTTGCAAGTTTTACGAGAGCATCCCCCCCCCCGGTCGCCAGTTTTCAGAGAGCAACCCCCCCCCCCCCTTGGCAAATTTCTAGATCGGCCCTGAAAGGACATAGAGTTAGGTTTCAAATAGTCAAAATGGATATGGAGTACGGTTGTAACAGCTACAAATGGATATTGAGTATGGTGTCAACCGCTAAAAATGGTTATGGAGTATGGTTTGAACTGCTAATTATGGATATGGAATATGGTTTCACCGGCTAAAAACTGATATGGAGTATGGTTTTAACCGCTAATAATGGTTATGGAGTATTGTTTGAAACCCACAAAATGGTTATACTGTATGATTGCAACCACCTAAATTGGTTATGGAGTAGGATTTTAACCTCGGCTATGGTTTCAACCACCTTAAAATGGTTATGGAGTAGGATTCCAACCCCATAGAACGGTCATAGAGGATGGAAGCAGCCCCCTTACTGGTTCTAGAATATGGAAGCAACACTCCTACCGGCTGTAGAATATGATTGCACCCCGTTAACGGTTGTATAATATGGTAGCACCCCCTTAACGGTTATAGCCTATGAAAACAACACCCTTAACGGTTATAACCTATGGAAGCAACCCCCTTAACGGTTATAGAATACGGAAGCAACCCCCCAGAACGGTTATAGAACATGGTTGCACCCCACCCCATGTAACAATGTTTTCTTTGTATCTATTGGGTCACCATATTTTCGCAGCTCGTTGACAACTGAACGTCAGTTTGTGGGACTAAATATCGAATTGGAATGGTACGGTGTGGGTTCATAGTGATATGTTACCGATCCCTGGGGGACGTGACATGCGCGTTTCCAATTCACGCAGTTCTAAAAGTTATTTTTCCAGTTTTCGAATATTAAATCTGTCAATCATGAAGGTCGAAGAATTGCTTATTCTCCAATCAGGAGGAACATCTTCCTCTATTCTTTAATCACGCAAAATGAAAAAAGATCATTTCGAGAAACGTGGACACCCCTTGTCCACCAGCCCCTTCCTCTCCGTCATACATGAAGATTTGTCCTCCTTTCTGATTTTCAAAATCTTTTGGATAAATGCTTTGGATACATTTTCTGAGTGAATATTAGAACTATACAAAATCGATATGTTATCATACTTATTGCAAGAGCCGGCAGTGATTTCGACGACGTAATGGAAATGTAAAAAAAAAATTGCCCTTTAAGCACACAGCCTCTGTTGCATACACAATATAAATAATAGCGAAGCAGCAAACAAGCGGTCGCAAGTAAATCGTACATACATTTATACACAAATTTCATTTTGAAAGAAGTGAAGTTTTTTCTGTCGATGACGTAGTACACAAGAAAGCCGCAGTTTTTCGCACGATACACACAAGTTCGGTCAACAGAACTGCATTGCTTTACAGAATACAATGTACTAGCTGTTATTTATTGCGTAGAACAAGTGTGTTTTTATACACCTAAAGGACCGAAATTCAACATTTTCATCTACTTGTTTTTCAGGATGGGCGGGGTCAAGGAAACTGGTTCTGCAGCGGTCACTTGAAGCATCAACGCAGACAGTTGTGGGATGTGCTCGTCGAGGAAACAAACTTAGCGGTAGTCATTTCGGCCATTTAATTCAAAACAATACTGTCAATATCGGATGTGTTCTTTGCGAGATTTCACGAACGCAGTGTTGCCGACTACGGAGCTTAGTGGACTAAAGTTACCATGTAATGATGGGCGATTGTAGCTGACTAAGCCCCGTAGCCGGCTAAACTATGTTCGTGAAATAGGCTTGCGTCTTTGTAATTCTTCATACTGTGCAGCATGGCTAACAACGGGTAATGCCTACAGAACTTATGGAATGGTTATGTTTTCAGTACCATGCGTACATATACATCATCATGCCATTTACTCATTGTCGGTCAGTAAGTAATATTTAATGTTGGCTTTTATATACCGACCTTAAATAAAACTGTCTCCCATCTCTCCCGTAAACATAGACGGTTGTCAACATAAAATGCTAAACGGTGCTAAACATTAGCACAAGCGACTTGACAATGATCAAATGACATAAGCTTTTATGAGACAATAATATAACATCATACGAGTCAAACCAAATCAACCCGTTACAATTCCCCAGATATAGAGGTGGAATGACATCGTATTGCGTCCTAGCGGTAAATTTACTCCGATATTAAGAGGATGTGTGTATTTACATACATTTATATTTAGGTAAAACGCGGGGGAGGGGGGGGACCCTGGGTAGTAATAATCATGTGGGGCTTGATGTTTGTCACGGCTGGACCCTATATGTCTGATCGACCCGTTCTATCATGTGCTCGAGCTTGAACGCGATCTGATTAATTAACATGTGGTGCGCTGAGAGCGAAGTAGCGGGGAAGCAGCCATACATTATGCCAGACGTTATGTCACGTACACCAGCTCAGCCAATTTAACCAGGAATGTATTACACAATAGGCTCCGATAGACCCACCCTAGATGGTATTACACGTACAATACCATCTAGGGTGAGCAAACAACCAGAAATAAACCACAAATCTCCATAATTTGGGAGGGGGGGGGGGGATTATATTAGGCGTCTCGCTCGTACAGGTAGATTTAAGCCCGTATAAGTGGAACTGGAATCTGGTGCTGTAATTGAGTGTCGCTGGACGCCAAGAGGCAGTCTTGCGCCCACCTGTACCGCCATCGCTGGCTCTCTGTTGGCGCGTGTTTTGTTTGCTCGTTCTGTGAATACGGTAATTACGTGGGTTTCACGATTGTGTACCACAGTTGGACAGGGAATTACGTGCGGGGGCGGGTAGGGGGGGGGGCGCGGTCGTAAATCGGGTTACTGTAATAACATAGCCAAGAGTTGTTATTTGCTACATATTTGTGTCTAGACCGTATAATTATGGAAAGCTTAATGTGATTTTTCGCCAAAAAAAGTACAGTTATTCTGGTTTTTTTCTTTGCAAGGCGCTACATCAAGTACGAGTCAGTTGTCATATTTATTATTCAGTTATTTTTGTTTATATGTGATGGCATTGGCCCGTCGTTCTTTATATCAGGGCCTACCGATGTTTCCATATAGCTCACGTACTACTCTTCTATGAGATTTACTTTTAAAATCGACTTTGTGGGTCGTTGTTGCAGTATTACAAATGCTAAAGATGCTTGTGTCATCCATGGGACAGAAATAGTTCACACCCCACGTAGGCCAACGTATCATATTTCCCGTCAGCAATGAATAGGGCTATAAAGTCTCGTTCGCTTAGACTTCCGGTTTACTCATTTTGGGGACAAACAAACGAAGCACGTGTTCGGAACGAGTTTAGAATCTCTGCGTACACTGGTATCCTGACTATCTGTGACGTAGACGTGACGTGTATGTTACGTAAAGAGAGAGACTGGGAACCAGACTACCTGCGCAAAAACCAAGCGCCGAGGGGTGGGTCCATTGTGGAAGGCCTAGCGCTATGATTAAGAATATTTAAGAAATATAGCTTCACAAAACGGATAGATGACATATTTTTTATTCGTTTGTGCCATCACAATGACGAATATTTGTTACGACGAGACAATACGACTGAGAAACTAACGTTGTTTTTGCGTTTCCTACGAAAACGAGGCACTATGACGTCACACGGATTCTCCCCGGTGACAACGTTGGCGCAACGCTTCAAGCAGAAAACTTACAAAAATGAAGAAACTTCGTGATCCAAAAGTGATGCGAAAACATCCAACTGGTCTTATTTTATGTTTACCATGTGGTTTAATGACGCACCCGTGTTTTGTTACTCCATGCACTGCACATCTTGACAGCGGAATGGTTAAGTCGATCACTTGCTCTCGCCATTTTTGTTACCGCGGAGGCACGCGAAACTCTGTGACGTCACTCGCTGTTTGGTGAACTTGCAAAAACCCGGGTGCAGGGCTAAATTTAGAACGTTATTTTTAGCTTTCGAGTGTTTTGAAGACGGATTTTTCCTTGTATATTCCGTTCGGCGCTTCATCGCCTCCAAATATTTTAACATATATCTCCCATAGCCATGTTTCGTGAAATGGTACTCATAGTCTTTAGAATAAACCTGGAAACAAATTGACATATAGCTGCCTATACTTCAACATGGAGCACGTGTGTTTGTTTGTCCCCAAAACTGAAGTCTCGCGGCCCGATCGCGAGAACTGTATAGCCCTATTAGGAGAAATTGGGACTAACCCCCCCCCGCCCCCCCCCCCCCCGTTCCCCCATTACCTCGAAGGACCTTAAGGGGACGACAGGAAATGTGTTGGTTGCAATACGACGCATTCTCGTTGCCATGTGGATACTTATGTTTTATTAAGCAATTTTATCGCCGATATAGTTCAGCTTTAATAAGCGATTGGCTTTCCATAATTCTGTCGTGTGTGACGCGGTTGGCCCACATATTTACGCCACGTCCGTTTCAGCTCAATGGTTAGCGCGTCACGGGCAGTACCTTGGTTACGGGGGGCCTTGCATGGTTATCTGGCCGCAAGACAAAACAATGCAATGAATGTATTCGTGTTTATGTTTATTGCTCGGCGTGACAGCTGTCGATAACCCGAGGCATGGTAAAACAGACAAGTTAGCAGAACGGTTTGATGGTAGACAATGTTGGCACCGGACTATCTCGGATACTGTGGAGGAGGAAGTTGCTCTGAAGTCAAAGAATATGCGTGCTTTCTAACATTTGCGGAGTTGCTTGACACGAGAGATTTTTTACCGGCAGAGAAATTGTGATTGTCGGACACGTTGCTGCAAGGTCAAGGCCATACTTCCAGGGCATGAAGGTCAAGTTCATGCCCGCAAAAAGAGCGCATTGACTCTCAAGAAGCGCGGTTACGACAGAGTTGACAAAAACGAAATTTCAAGAAATTACGGTGGAACTGATGCCCCGGGATTGTAGAAAAAGAGGAATATATTTTTTAATCCAAAAATGTCGCGCAAGCTTAATGTAGCTCATCAGTTTATCTCCAACGTATTTTCCTGCTTATGGCGACATTGTGTGCACGTTTGTTTCATTGGTTTTAAACAACGCTATCGGAGGTTAACATCGGTTCTCGTCCTGACCACATTTCTGGTTATGGTTCTCGTTCAGCACGAGAATTCATTACTCGAGCGAGAACGAGAGCAAGACCGCTTACGAGAAGGTGGGGAGTGGGTCTTACCGGTAGGTCGCCCCGGCCACGCCGTGCATTCTCAACGTGGAACTCCAACAAGGAAACTCTGCTCACCCAAATACCACTGGCAGCATGGTAAGTACCTGGCCCAGAACCTCTATTTTTACCCATTCTATAGTAAACTTTAGGTCTGGAACAACCCCATTTCAGGGTGTTTGACTCTGATCAAGTGTAACTCTGATTTTCCTTTGCTGTGCGAAAAGTTTTATAACAGAAACAACCCTTAATCTTTTTCCTATTACTTCCCGTAGTAATGAATAATCACATAAGCAAACTTTCTTGAAAGGCAAAAATATTCCAGTTTGTCACCAGAAATTCTTATAAAAAAACATGTGCTTTCACTGACCCAATCCACTGTGCCCAATCACTGGGTCCCTGAAAAGGAAGTAATCAATAAACCAATTAGCATTGGTTATGTGATCATGTGATGGCCTTGCACAAGTGCATTGACCAACTTCCTGTAAAAAACAAATGGTGGCATGTTGTTGTCCACTTTTATGCCAGTAGGCAATTATGCCTACTTTTGAAGACTTTAACAACTTTGTAAGAGTTGCTACATCAGTATTTATGTATAGGAAAATACTTTTAAATCATTGAAACTAATTATGAAAGCTATACTTAAACAATTCAATTTGTCATGTGAAGTTGATTTTTCACTATAGAATGCTATATGGCTATATGATTATTCAACCATAGCCATGGATTCATGGCTAGTAAGTACCCGTCCAACAATCGAGCCGTAGACCGCAGTATAGTGGTATCATGATTATCAAGTCTCTGTGAACTCGCTTCTCGTCAATTTTGTTTCAGTTTAGTATAATAAAGTGGAACATATTAACATGTATGCCGCATAAGTCAATAAAGTTTTTATCACGTTTACTTTACACCAAGTTTATTGGGGTAAAAAGAAACACTTTTCGATGTAAAATATTGGTACGCGACCGAAGGTGTTGGGAAACAACAGGCCGTTTGATCCGAACATATATTACGTCCAAGAAGTCCTTGGAACCGTCTACTGAAGCCAAAAAGATTCCGACATAAAATCGGCTGTACAAATTATTAGATAATATTTGATGATGAAACTCCCCCTGCTCTTCGTACTTGGCAAAGCTCCCACTAGTAGGTGAGTCTGGTTAGGCGTTAGTACGTAGTGGCCCTGTAAGGCGACATCAAAACCCATGTAGGATAACGGGTTGTGGTAAGCCACCTCTACTATCCCTGTCGTGGTCTTAAGTAAATATGGAGACCAAAAACAATTGTTTGTCACAAGGCTAGTAAAATACCTCTTCTGAATCCTCGAATGGCAGTCTCATGATAGGGTAAGTGGAACCTGTCCTTGGTTATCATCTTTGACAACCTGGCTGATGCACTGAAGTTGTCCACCTATGGCATGATACAGATTCATTTTTTTACTGCCATGGACGGGATAGAACGAGCGGCAATTAATTTGTTTAAATGGCGGCCCTTGTCATACCGGCCTCCCGGGCCCTGCTATTGCGCATCCCATAAACACGTAACGGCCGCCTTTCGACTTGTACCTGTGACATGTAATGCGCCATTTTGTTTACATGGCGGCCCCTTAATTGTCTTTCCAGTGTGTCGCCACACCGTGGCAGTGAGGACAAAGGCCTTTAACACGGCCCTCCCACACTGGGGGTCCCTCACCGTGGGGGATGACGTCCTAGACCTGCCCTTGGCCAACAAGTCCACCAGCGTCCACGTGTTTGCCATCAGCTTCCGGGACTGCCGCGTGATCCAGACACTGACGCTGACGGACGAGTCCGGACCGGCGGGCCTCAGCAATCTCTCGGCCTCCATCACCAAGAGAGACATCATCGTGGCTCTCATTCCCGATGTGTTCGATTTCGTTCTGGCCGCAGCGCTCCGGAATTATTTATACCTCCCGGACAAGATTAAAGTATCCGGAGTCGTAGTGTCCTTCATTAAAGGCTTTCCCGGATTCACACAATGGAAGAAACGAGACGCCAACGACTGGGAAACCATTCGGATACAGAGAAATGTTACGTTCGGTGAGATATCTATGCAAAATACTTCTAGTCATCCACGTAAGATGAACGTGTAATAGGCCAGGTTTTTATAGGGTAATATGGATATACGGGTAAGTTACATAAACTGTCCAATAGAAGCCAGTCTATTGTTACACATAATGAACAGAATATTAGTCAGATCTTCTATGCTAGGAAAAGTACATGGATATTTCTTAAGATCAAATGATCAATTTGAATCAACTTGTGAACACAAGCTGGTAGCAAACGTGTCCAATTTGTGTACTAAATTATATATGGGACCAACAAGGGACTAATTTAGTTTTGTGGGTTAAACATGGACTTATATCATGATCCTCATTTCCCATTTCTACTCAGTTATATTCGGAATAATTAGGTCACTGTTCAGTTTATCTATTTGTGATAAAACTCTACAATGCCATCCTTCTTAGCAGATAGTTCCAAGGAGGGACTTCTCACACAGTCACAATTCCTAAACCACACCCAAGAACCATGCCTTGTCAACTAAAACGTTTTGGGCCTGTGATCATCTTTTCTTAATGACATTTCATTTTCAATACACGATTTCGCAATTATACGCCATCTTGGAAAAATCGAGACTGGCGCAAAGAGTTATGGGAAATATTTTGGTCTTATCTGGACTTTTTCTATTGGCAAGGCATGTATAAAGTTAATGAGCATATCTAACTTACATTCAAATTACGTAGCTTTTCCGTTACATAGATGACACTATTTCCTGTTTAAATGTCTACAAAATACGTTGTCAGGCGATGACGCCATCTTGACATCTCGCAAAGACCAAAATAATACCCAGAATGCATTGCACATGCAGTGGCGTCTCACGGTGGCAAAATTGGAACTACGATTAGCGAAGTGGTCTATTGCGGAAGTACCCAATCCGCCATGTTTTTTTTATATTTATCATGTTAGCCAACAAACCCCCATGTTTACGTTTAGTTGCCACGGTCACTTTCACGCTGACCCTCTCACACAGGGATTCGTTTTACCGTCCGTACCGAGCCAATTACCTACCCGGAAATCATAGAGAGGTTCCCGGAAGTGAGCGCTGGCGGCCATTACCAACCACGTGATTGCAGAGCTCGGTCCAATCTGGCGATCATCGTCTGCTATAGAAACCGGGACGAGCACCTCCGGACTTTCCTCTACAATATGATTCGTTTCCTAAAGCTGCAAAGTGTTGAATTCACTATCTTTGTCATTGAACAAGCAGGTGAGTTAGATGTCGTGTTTTTGCTGTGTGTCTACCATGCGTGCGCGCAAAAGCCAATCGGAAAGCATTGCGCATCATTTAACAAAATTGATAATTCCAAATTGCGACATATGTCACAAAAATTGGCACAAAATTCTTAACCTTGGTCTTTATTTATTGAAAATCCAATTGCAATTGTATGGCCTGGTTCCTGGCTAATCAGCACACCATTTTACACACCAGGCTGATTCCCGCGAACGTTTTGCTATTTGCTATTGCAACCTCTTCACGGGAGATTATATTCATGCAAGCCGACGGGTCCGGTCCAAGCCACCAAGTCGAGTCTGTTAGACTGGCTGGTGACTGGCAAACAAATGCGAACCATGCGAGCATATGTGGTGGTAACCTGGCTTGATTCTCTGTGTACCTTTTGTTGTTATAGACGACTTAATTATTATTACTTAATAATCCACGCTTTCTTTATCCCGACATGTTTACATCGATGTTTGATACCTGACTATAGACATGATGTTAAATGCGGACCTGTTTACAATCCAGAACCCGAGATGTTCAACCGCGCTGCCCTGCTAAACGTCGGGTATTTGGAAGCCAATCGCAGCGGTCCTTTCGATTGCTACATCTTTCACGACGTGGACCAAATCCCAGAAGACCTCAGCAATTCGTATTACTGCGCCGATCAACCGCGCCATCTGGTGGTCACAAGGAGTATCACAAACTACCAGTATGTGTCTTTTTTTCTTGTGTAGGGAACAAATTAAATATCTCTTTGACACTGTTGCCAAAATATCATATTATGTGAAGTAATTAGCCTATTTCCCTATAGAACATAGACATTTATCATAAATGTCACTCGGTCGTTGAAGTAGAGTGCGTCTAATAGGGATGCGGCGCCCAGCGGTTGCGTCGGCAGACGGCCATATTGCCCAGGTCAATGTACCACAATGTACCAATGTACCAAATCCCATCGGTGCCAAAAATGTCTAGGTTTGTGCGGGATAAAGATCCCTTGTCTTTCTTCGCAAAGAGTAACGGGTTACTCCCGAAGACATGGCTCCTCTACCTGGACCCATTTCATTGTCGCAATAAGACCTACAGGGGTGAAAGCGTCCTCGTCAAGTAACAAGCCAACCGGCTAGACCTGTTCGTCATCCCTTCAGATTACGCTACGAGAACTTCTTCGGCGGAGCGATTATGATGCGGGGTGAACACTTTGAGAAGGTCAACGGCTTCTCTAACCGGATGTTCGGCTGGGGTGGCGAAGACGACAACATGTTCGCCAGGTCAGATGTAACACGAAATAGTCTCCTCTTGTTTTCACGCGTCATTCCCCGACTAAAATACATAGTGTGGCTTGTGTCGACCACGAGCGCTCACCTCCGTTGGTCGACACTCAGAACTTTGTCAGTCACCCTGACACGGTGGCCCTATGTATAATATACCTATCGATTGCCTCTGATAACTCGTGGAATGCATATTCAGGGTCGAGCGTTGAGCACTGATTCCCGAGAACAAAAGCTGTCAAAAACAGCCACATTTATTTCGCAAGCGGCCATCTTGTATTTTGCACGTCCAAGTCTCACTAATGGCACATTCGACGAGGATTGTGTAGCCCTTTATATGTGAACTATAACTGAGCTATGTGTTGCTTGCCGCCACAGACTGCAGGAGGCGGGGCTCCCTGTGCTACGCCGCACGGTCCAGGTAGGCCGCTACACCAGTCTGCAGCATGAACGTGACCATGGCAACCCCAGGATGGCGCGAAGGTAGGGCACCCGGTAGACACCAGACTACGGCGGGTTCCGCCGTAGTCTGGTGTCTGATGTTATGTTGGACGGCGCGATTCGGTTCGGTGTAGAGAGCTGGCCGGGATAGACCTTTGGCCGGGTTAGACAGGTGGCCGAGTTAGACAGGTGGATGGGTTAGACATGTGGCCTTATTAGATAGGCGGCCGGGTTAGACCGATAGCAAGGTTAGACAGGTGGCCGGGTTATACAGGTGGCCAGGTTAGACAGGTGGCCGGGTTAGACATGTGGCCGAGTTAGACAGGCGGTCGGGTTAGACCGGTGGCCGGGTTAGAAGGTGGTCGGGTTAGACAGGGGGCCGGGTTAGACAAGTGGCCGGGTTAGACAGGTGGCCGGGTTAGACCGGTGACCGGGTTAGACAGGTGGCCGGGTTAGACAGGTGGCCGGGTTAGACAAGTGGCTGGGTTAGACAGGTGGCCGGGTTAGACATGTGCCCGGGTAGACAGGCGGCCGGGTTAGACAAGACTCTTTTGCAATCAACCAGACTTAGGTATATTATAAAACAGGCCGGTCGGAAGCAGAATGAAGTGTGTGTGTGGGGGCGGGGGGGGGCAGACACTTGCGATCGGGGAGTGGCTCGTTAATAACTTACGGTACGGGTAGGCGAAACTTGCGACTGGGGGGAGGAAAGGGGCACCATAACGACGTCATAACCATATCATTTTGGGGGCTTCGGCACAAAAATGGGGGGACGTGCCCCCCTGCCCCCCCCCCCCCCCCCACCTTGTTAAATTTCAAGTCCATAGTTTGTTGATGAAACAATTCCATGCGCTGCTGTGGTTGGGCGGCCAGAACTAATATTGAATAATTCCCCTTATTACAAGTATTATTATTATTAGTAGTAGTAGTAGTAGTAGTAGTAGTAGTATTAG
Organism: Arenicola marina; assembly: GCA_964019135.1. NCBI lineage: Eukaryota > Metazoa > Annelida > Polychaeta > Arenicolidae > Arenicola > Arenicola marina. The sequence goes on from OZ025251.1 coordinate 10,922,524, forward strand.
TATTATTATGTTATTATTATTATTCATTATCTATCTAAATGACTATATATATATCTTTATATATCCTGTATATTACAGCTACGAGGAGGTCATTGGACAGGCCAAGAATTTCACGAATGACGGCCTCACCACTATCAAGTACAATGTGATCGCCCAGGAAACCAAAACACTCTTTACCCACTTCTTCGTCCGAATCCCGGGCCCGATATACGGGGAGGCCAGTCCGGGTGGCCAAGCGCCCGCCGAACCCGAATCTCAATCTAACACGTGATGTACACTCGGGAGTCTCGATTTCTCAGTAATATCAGGATCACGTCGCTTCGGGGAACCTGTCTCCCTGTATCTTCTGGATCACGTCTCCTATGTGAACCTCTCTCCCGGTAACATCAGGATCAGGATCAGGATCTTTTTCTCCCGGAGACCTGGCTGTATTTAACAAATTGTGACTTTCAGACCGGTCATAACGTGTTCAAACTCTGACCGGTATTTCTTCCAACTAAGTACCATCCACCATTATCTACTTGGTGGGCGGGAGTCTGACATAATGTAACCCGGTTATTTTGTATCATAACGCGTCCCAAGTTGTAATATACCAGCAACTCACGCTAATGGGTAATATCGGCTCCCTGCGCAGAAAATCCCTCGCCTTTGTACAGATTATCTCCAAAGAGGGGTCGCCCCATGGCTTGGTAGTTATAGCGCGTTCAGCTACTGTTGAGTGTGTTCTACTAGGCTAGCCCAAGCGCAAGGAGCCGGTATGTCGTTCGAGTCCCATTTGTGCAATGTTTTGTGCCGAATATAGATCCCAGGTCTTTGTTTGCCAAGAGTGCAGGATAACACGCGGAGACACGGCTCCTCTCATGATCTCAATTTACCCTCTCCATCGTCGCATGTCTGCGAGCCACAGCTGCATGTTTATTATCGGTCCGAGACTTTCCCGTGAAGATACAGATATAAATGTAACTTTGTCAAGGAGCAGTGTTTTAATAACGAGGCTTCCAGCCCAGCTGATGGATCTCCAGGTTAAACCGAATGCCAACTATTGTATTCAATCCCACTTTGCATATTTATTCGCCGATGGGTTTACTTACTGTCAAATATATGCATATTTATTGAGATTAAAAAGAAAAATGATAGCAAGCTGGCTTTTTTGTTTATTAAATTGACAAATAATCATCAGAGGCTGGTGTTTGTAAACTCTTTTGTGCTGCATGGCCTGTACTTAGCACGAAGGAAAACAAATTAGAATCGGTTTCACGAATAGGAAGAGCCGACTACCAATGCAAGAAGAATGCCACACACCTGATACCCCATGATGATCTTTCGCTTCTGGGCCAATTTTCATCTTACCCGATTTTTGTAAAAAAAAATGTTGCTAATTTAGCCTTAATGTTTATAAAATCGGCATAATAAACCAATACTTCATTTAATTTTCTTTGGTTTAGAACAGTAGTTTAATTTGTTGCTGCTTATTGCGTCACAAGTAAAAGTGCCGAAATATAATATTTGGAGAATATAAACTCGGTAGCGCGTCTGTGGTCTCATCGCATGTCCTCCAGTTAACCAGTAAACTTTCAGCATTTGTGTGTATAGGTAAATTGGGACAGATATAAGGTCCCAGTATTTTTTTCCCACGAATAGCATCCACGAACGGGGGGGGTGGGTTGGTCGGTATGCGGCGGCAGGTGGGGGGATGGGGGGGGGGTGTTGGCGGACGTTGGCCGCAAATTGTGTATCCGTGCCTAATTTATGTACGAAACGATTGCCCTTTAACAGGACCACTCTTTGAACGATTACAAATGATTACTTTATGACATTTAATCATCGAATAAATGCAGAGCTTTTTTTTTATTCGTGGCCGGGTTGACAATTATGGGTTATTGTATATTCAGGACGACTTTAACCACTTTTGGTCATATCGCGTCAATGGGAGAAGGTAGGGAGAGTTTAGTCATGTCCCCGGGGATAAGGATAATTGTGTTGTTTAATATAATGGGAGACTGGCCACCACAGAAGTCTGAAGGTTGTTTGTTCAAGGCCAGAATTTTTTTTTTAATATGGACGTAAAATGGTTTATGGTAAAATACGAATCATGCCGACGTGGCTGGGGGGGGGGGGGGGGGGGAGGAGGGATCCACCCACTTTACGGCACCAAACGACAGGTCACGTGGTCTGTGGATCCAACAGCTGTACTGGATCTAACAACATCCGGACGCCTGGCACACGCTGGAGGCTACATATCCATCAGCCCCGGGGGCGCAGCTATTCTATATTTTACCCAGCCACGCCCCCCACCCCCCACCACCCCTCCCCACCCCAGGGGCGTAATTGATATATATATCCGACCTCTGCCCACCCCCGACCCACCCCTCCTCGTCCCGCCCCCTGCTCCCTCTGCACCAGGGTGTCATCCCAGGAGATCAAAGTTGTGGACCGGTGACACACTCCCACGGTAGGGGGAGCTCGCTTCGCTCCCTGTCCGACTAGAGTTACTCTGGATGTAATTGCCTTTAATTTTTATCTAATACATTACAGCTTTACGTGGTTACGGCAGGGTGGATGGAATGACCGTTATGTCTGCCATCGTAATAAATAATGGTTCACCTAAAATCCATATGCTTTAGTAATGGGGACACCACCTGTGTAAAGTCGTCTATACATTGAATCCTCAACTGTTTTAGTAGATATATGAATAAATATCTTTATGTGTACTGTTCCGACTACGGGCCATTGGTACATAGGCTATATATATAATTATAATATTACCGAGCAAGGTGTTACAATTTTCCAAATGTTCTGCGTGGTGGTGATATATACTTTTATCAACTAGTAACGCAATATTCTTCGCAAGGATAAAAGCCATTAATTAGGTAACTATTTTTTAACGAATTTCGTTATATGATCCACAATTCAGCACAGAATGGTACATATATAGGCTTACGTGTGTCCAAGACAGATTCGGTGGACGGGGGGGGGGTAGTATTGGGCCCTCCACCCACCCTCTTCACCCTCCTCGGTTTTGTGGGTTTAATAAAACATATCTAGGGAAAATTAGGCACATATTTTGGTAAATATTAAGTTAGCATGACCCCTGGGCATGGCACCTTTGAGCTCAGAACTGAACAGTGTCGTCTCCTGTGGGCCCCGGTTCCCAAGGGGGGTGGGGGGGGGGAGGTTGCAACCCCCGGTTTTACCAAGAAAATGATTACGTGTTAGTTTGGTAAGCAGCATGTGAATTATTGGGGGTGCACAAAGATACCCGTGCCTCCCCAATATTTTGTTAGGGGGAGGGTGGAGGGCACGTGCCTCGGATGCCCCCCCCCCTCCTCCGCCTATGGCACCCCAACCCTGGTGAGCCGTACCACGTACCCCCACTGCGGTCACAGCTTGGTTTCCTCGTCAATATTCCGTCCTGGACGGCCGTACAGATCTGGTTACACTTCCCTCTCCCGGCCCACGCTGCTACCAACGCTCTTCCCCTGATTAATGGCTGTCCACTGCTATACCTAACTACTAACCCCCTCCCCTGACTTACCGCTGGCCAGTTCTACGAAACTCTCTACACTATATTTGAATGAAGCACGGGCGCGTGGCACGAACAGAGCGCCGGTCATATTCTCTTGGAAAGTTGACTCCGGATCTTTAGCCTGATCGTCTATGCAGACCCGTCGAAAGCCTATAGAGGGTACCCCCCCCCCACCCCCACCCCTCTTTCACTACGCCTGTTTGTCTGCCAATCTGAGTGACAATATACATCCCTTTCCCGTAAATAAGTAGTCGTCAACAGCCCCCCCCCCCCACTCCACACACACAGACAGCCCCCACCCCCGACACACACACAAACAGCCCCCCCACACACACAAACACAACCCAGTGGGCAAAACTCGTCGTAAACTGGTCAAAACGACGTCATTTTCAGTCGTCGGAAACTGGTTGGAAACTATATCGGATTTGCAAATCAAATAGACGTGTGTATGGTGACGTGTTTCAGACGTGTTTAGCGACGGGTTCCTGATGGGTTCCAGACGTGTGCATAGCGACGAGTGTAGCCGTGTTATCGACGTCTGTAGAGCGACGGGTGTATGCCGTGTTTCTAACGTCTGTAGAGCGACGGGTGTATGAGTAGTTTCTGACGTCTGTAGAGGGACTGGTGTATGACCAGTTTCGTTGGTATGCCACTTTGCACACAAACTCACTGAGTCACAAAAGACACAAAAATAAGGCATTCAATATTGATTATGCATGTTTCCAAATATATATTATAGAAACAAGGTACAGTATATGAATAACGACATGATCCAAACATGCAAATTAAGCAAAATTTAATATGAAATGTAAAATATTCTAGGAATAATGACCCAACATTAAATATTCAGCATGTTCAGTGCACAACAATTCAAAAGGACCAGTACATATGCATCCCAGAAAGTAAATCCAATAACAGTGTCTATTATTAACACTGAGCCATGAGGAAAATCATGTTTGGCCAATCATGTCAATAGAACTTTGCATCTGCCAGAAGTAATTTTTATCATCATAGATCCTGAAGAGTTGCAATTTCACAAAACAAGTATTTTTCTGACATATATACCTTGCTTTATACCTACAAATATTATCTAACCGGTGGAGCTTAATCATTCTACTGAAGGCAATGAATGCCAATTACTAACCAGCGAAAAAATGACAGTAAATAGAAATCCATGGGAATTGCTCAGACATTCTACCAATACCAGGAATGTGTTCGAATGAATAAAATAATAGTCCCCAACTGCTAATTCAGGTGGCTGGAAAGCTGCAATTGACTTCATTATATTACTCTCACAATCTTCAGCAAATTACAGCTTAGACACAGATAGTAATTAGTCACAAAATTATGATTATATATAATACAGCCTCAGTTTCCTCCTGCTGGATCATTCACTAATATGCGCAGCAGCTTCTGATCGATAAGTCTCCTTATTGTAGCTTCTTGTTTCTTCCTTGCCGGCTGGGAATCATGATGCTGGTTATGGTCTGAAATGTGAAATTATTCACAAAATTCGAACAATATCTCCTGATCTCTTGGCTATTTGAAACTAAATGTGTTTATTATATGCTATAGGTAAAAAATGGCGCAAATTTGTATGATGTAGGCTAGTACACAAGTAACGCAAATTTCTCGTGATCACTCTGACCTGAATAAGCAACATATAAGACTATTTTGCTATTTTGCTGATCTGTTTTATAATGCAAACAATATTTCTTCATGCTGACACTCCACTCTCATAAATATCTACTAAATCACAGACAAGGAAATGATCTAATTTGCATGGAATGTGTATATCCGGTGCAAATATAAGGCGAGTATTGCTTAGAGCATCTAAGCGCCATGGCAACTAGATCATTTTAGTTTTAATATATTTAAAAAAGAAGCAATGTCATATGCATTTTCTTGTACAAACCACAGTCCAATTTTACCCTTTGGACTTTACTTTAGCCCCTGCCCAAAAACGTGTTTATCAAAGTCAACAAAGACACAGTTGCGTTGCTTACCTGCCATCAGTTAGGAGATGTGTCACTTTCACTTCTTGACTGCATGCATTCACAGACGCTTGGTTCATAGTCGATGGAGGTCCCACGGTCTGAGTCGTCAACAGCCAGTAGGCAAATAGCATGAGCTACAGCCAGCCAGTGGGAGGCGGGGGGGGGGTCATGACCGTAGGCTACTCGTACGAGCAAGTCTTGTAAAAAAAAAATCACAATTTCTAAAGTCTTCTTTTGGCCTTATATTATGATGTCAAGTTCAAACTTGGGTTTCTTCAGGTGCTAGACAGTGAAGTATTTATAAATAAATACTTTTTATTTATAATCATAAGCAAATATTCGTGAATCTATAGCTCATACGTACACGGGCCGCAGAAATCCGGTCGCCTTTCCGCAATATTTTTAAACTTCGCGCGTGCGCAGTACGATCAGCAACTGATATCTCCGCAAGGCGGCAGCGCAATCTGCCTCCCTGAATGTGAATGGAGCTCGAGTTCGCGAGCTTTGGGACGCTGCACAGGTACTTTACGTGTTGTAGGCGATCGTCGCGTCAACTGATCTGAGCGCCTGTGGCACACTACAAATCTCACTGGTGTTTTACTTGTAACGTTGCTGTCTGGTTCAGAAGAAATTGTACTGGGATGGAGTGATGCGAGGGTGCAGGGGTGGGGGGAGCGGGGGTATGAAGCTGAATAACTTACGGCAGTACAGTTATGCGTGAGAATAATAGTGTTTTAGACCTATATGTAACACCCACATAAAAACTTCAATATATTCACTATGTGCTCGCATTATAACGTTATCCGGCAGGAAGTCGTTGCGCCCGCATTATAAACTCGTGAAAGGGTTATAGATACCTGGGGGACTGAAAGACGATGGCACGCACGCCCAAAATATACCGTAAAAATTTAATCTTAAAAGCGACAAATATGCGTCAACGTCGTGAACTCTTCACGCGGCTTCACGTCTAGCAACATTTGGGGCCTAAATCCACCGAGTACATGACGTCGGTTTCTCGTCACGTGCTCGCTGTGAAAACGACTTAGGTTTCTTCAATCCTACAAGACCGGAGTATAGGCTTTAACAATCAGCGAAATGCAATAGCTGCGCCATCTATTTGGCTCCAATCACTGAAAACGCCTGATTACGCACCAACACAACGTGCGTCGATCTAATGATGGCGGATTATGGACGAATATCTGACGGGTTTGCGACGCCATATTTTTGACGTGGGAACGAACAGCCCTTCAACGTCGTTTATTCGTCGGTTTGACGTCTTATGACGTCTTGACGTAAATGCGACGAGTTTACGACGTCGGTGTGCCCACTGGGAAATCTATCAGGACCACCCGTAAAAGCACTGTTGTGTTGTAATCATAGTGCGCACATTCCACGTCAACGGCAGTAATGTATAACCAGACAAGAGGACAACATCGTTAGATCAATCGATGTTTGCGTTAATCGACGCGGGAAGCCATTGTAAGTACAAGGTTCAACTGGGATGCGTCTTATTAGGTAGGTGGGGGGTGGGGGGGGGGGACTACAAACCGTCGTTAGACCTCAGAGGCAGATACAGGATTTTGGAAAGGGGGGGTTGCGACCGGGGGAGGCGGGAGGGGGGGGCTGAAAATGACAGCGGGTGTCCACCAAATTTTTACAACCGTGAAGAATGGTGGAAAAAATTCCCCTTTTAATTTAACAGTAAAGAACCCGCCCCCCCCCCACCCCGTCCGTTGAATCCGCCTCTGGGTTGCATCTATAAAATGTCTCTTTCCAATGTATTTCGTCCGACTCTTACAGCGTATGCTCACGTTCCCAAGGGGAGGGGGGTGCAACCCCACCCCCCTAACATACCCCCTCCCCCCCAATCCCACTTTAGATCCGCCCCTGAGACCTTACATCAGTCTGGTCTTCGTAACTGGCATTTCCCACGCTGTATCCGACCCTAATCAACCCCATTATAGGAGTGACGGAAGACACACACTAGATACCCTGACTTCCCGGTGGTGAAGCACCAGTCCACACACACTAGATACCCTGACTTGCCGGCGGGGGAGCCCCAGTCCCCACACGCCCCACTTCTGTTTGTCCTTGAACGCCAGTTGACCTACGCCCTTCTAAACAGACAATCCGCCCAGTAGGGCAATCCAGACTTGCACTCACTACCGTAAATGCCTGAATGTTATATGGCACGTATTCTTCTGCGCCTGACCCCAGTTGCCACGTTATTTGTTTCATTCAGATACATCATATAATTCGATATTGACCGACTGATGCTGGGGGGTTGGGTGAGGGTGGTTGGGAGGGGGTGGGCAGTTACCATTTTATTTCCATATATCGGATAATTTGACAGCGACAGCGGTCATTATTCGAGTGGACTCGAAGTTTGAGGGAGGATCCTCCTTCAAACTTGACTTGAGTAAGTAGATAAAAGTGACAAATTCATGTGAAACAGATATCGACATTGTGACAAAAGCCACGGCATATATGGAGGTGGACGGTCTGAAGAACGCTGTGTCATTGCACTATTTGATGAAGTAAACAACGCACGCGTGTGTAGTCTGGTCCACTTTTTTTTTCTTCCCTCCTTGCTTGGTTACAATAAACAATATCCAAATAGGTGAATATTGAGTCCCCAGTGATGCATTAACAGGAAAGTTAAGCCACTGCCCTGGGCAGCGCGTACATTACAGTCATGCATAGCTCCACGTTCAAACGGATCAAGTGACCCTCTGTCATAAACCTAATTGGATATCTGCCATCCAAACTTGTCCATATAATCCAAAAGAAAATCCATATTTATTGCTCAGTGCGTTGAAGTCTAATCCAGCTGCATTTCTTCCACAAAGCCGGAGTCTGCCCGCCCTGCTTCGGTCATTCCGTCCTTCAGGATGGCTTGACGCTTAAGGCCACCTTGATGCATACACGAGATAAACCGAGCCGATGAAACCATGGGACACGGAAGTGAATAAATGAAACGGCCCTCGGAGACACACTCTACGTCTCATTGCCATAAAGGCCCATTCGGTTTCATCTTCTTCTTTCCGACAAGCCCGCTCTACGGACACTGTTGTGTAGGCCTACCTCCATGATGACACCAGAACATCCCAATCGTCATGTACAAATTGAGTGTTTTACAAGTGTAATTACCAGTTCCAGTGGTGGATCCAGACGGGGGGGGGGGGGGGGGCAGGGGGCACGTGCCCCCATTTCGCGAGAAAATAGACTAAAAAAAGCACGTGACCCCAGTTCGCTGAAGAAGGGGGCATAAGGGGCACAGTCACAATCCTTTCTGCACAACCTCACCAGCACCCCCCTCCCCTCACACACACGCCCCGGTCGCAAGTTTTACTATGTCCGCGTCTGGTAAGTACTTAAATAAGTGGTGCCCGCCCCCTCCTTTCGTAAATTCCTGGAGTTCTGGCCACAGAGTTGCGTGGTACAACTTTATTAGTACGGCCCCAAATGAAGGTGTGGTTTGAAATATCAACACTTATAAACACAAGTCAATTTTTATGCATGCCTATTAACGGGTTTAAAACATTTTTTATACATATGTTTATGTTCTTATATGCACCCAAAAGGTTCATTCATAACCCGGCATTCATAAAGCAATTCGTGTCCTGGTCTGTATCTGTCCATGAGTCACATCTACAACCATGGGGCCGGAGGTGGGGCGTTCGCTATTCAACAGCAGCTTTTAATAGAGGAACTACGGTAACTGTTGTTAGTACAGTGATCGAGTTCGCCGTGGGGTCACGGTGGCGTACGTGGTTGGCCGCATGTGTGTTGCCGCGCGGTGTGAAATATAGGGTCCGGGGCTGGCTATTGCTCATGGCGCAGTTGTCTAAACGATTTTAAAGTTGGCGGCGTTCAAAGGCGAGGCAGACGACAAGATGACGGAGTTGATGGAACTCACTCAAGACAGGAAAGCCGCCGTGCAGGAGAGCTGGGGACTCGTGCGGCAAAACATGCGGAAGAACGGAGCTGACTTCTACCTGCAGTGAGTAGAGCTGGGAGTTGCCAGCCGTTATAACGCGGCAGGCGGTTGAGCGGTATATGTTTGCACTCTCCCAGCAGAGGTCGCGTCCGCACGCCACCTGCCGGGAGATAGGTTTTACTTGCTCAACCAACCGCGTTAATTACGACACTAACAACACGTATCTAATTTAAACTGCACTGAGCGCGAGTGAATGGGCCATTGGACAACAGAAATGCTGGCTTGTTTTATTTTACGCAGAGATGTGCGAGGGGGGCGAACTGAGTTTTTTCATCAACAAGATGAAAATGATTATTCATTATTAGACAGGTAGCGTGGCGATCTCCCGGCAGAGGGCGTTACGCTTGCGCCATAGTCCCTCTGCGATAAATTCGCAGTTTGGCATCAAATACACCACTGTTTAGCGTTTACTGTGCCACTGGTACCATACCTGACGAATGCATTTGAGTTTGATTAATTTGAAGCCATGTTACTTTCGAACTATATTTTCGAGTGCGGTCGAGATCAAAGCGTGAAGCGTTTTGATCCTTGACCCCGTGTTATTTTGAAATAATTTTCTGTTTAACTCTGCCATTGTGATCATTCGACAACGGAATGTCTATATTTTTCAAATTCTGCATCGAAAATTCAATGTTCAATCTAAAAAAACCTCTAAAATCGTTCGTGACCCCAGGACCATTGGTGACGGTGACGGTGACGTGGGGTAGAGGTGATGTGAGGAACGAGTGCCCTCTGCTGGCAGAGTGATTACGTGGTAGGCGTAGTAGTAGGTGGCGTGGTGGCCAAGTGGGTAGCGTGGTGGCCGATTGAGTTGCCTGGTGGCCGAGTGGGTAGCCAGGTGGCCGAGTGGGTTGCGTGTTGGCCGAGTGAGTTGCGTGGTGGCCGAGCGGGTAGTGTGGTGGCCGAGTGGGTAGCCAGGTGGCCGAGTGAGTTGCGTGGTGGCCGAGTGGGTAGCCAGGTGGCCGAGTGGGTTGCCTGGTGGCCGAGTGGGTAGCCAGGTGGCCGAGTGGGTAGCCAGGTGGCCAAGTGGATAGCCAGGTGGCCGAGTGGGTTGCCTGGTGGCCGAGTGGGCAGCCAGGTGGCCGAGTGGGCAGCGTGGTGGCCAAATGGGTTGCGTAGTGGCCGAGTGGGTAGCGTGGTGGCCGAATGGGTAGCCAAGTGGCCGAGTGGGTAGCCAGGTGGCCGAGTGGGTAGTGTGGTGGCCGAGTGGGTAGCGTGGTGGCCGAGCGGGTAGTCTGATGGCCGAGTGGGTAGCGTGGTGGCCGAGTGGGTAGCGTGGTGGCCGAGTGGGTAGCGTGGTGGCCGAGTGGGTAGCGTGGTGGCCGAGTGGGTAGCGTGGTGGCCGAGTGGGTAGCGTGGTGGCCGAGTGGGTAGCGTGGTGGCCGAGTGGGTAGCGTGGTGGCCGAGTGGGTAGTCTGATGGCCGAGTGGGTATCCTGGTGGCTGAGTGGGTAGCATGATGGCCGAGTGAGTAGCCTGGTGGCCGAGTGGGTAGCGTGGTGGCTGAGTGGGTAGTCTGATGGCCGAGTGGGTAGCGTGGTGGCCGAGTGGGTAGCGTGGTGGCCGAGTGGGTAGTCTGATGGCCGAGTGGGTATCCTGGTGGCTGAGTGGGTAGCATGATGGCCGAGTGGGTAGCCTGGTGGCCGAGTGGGTAGCGTGGTGACTGAGTGGGTAGCCTGGTGGCCGAGTGGGTAGTCTGATGGCCGAGTGGGTATCCTGGTGGCTGAGTGGGTAGCATGATGGCCGAGTGGGTTGCCTGGTGGCCGAGTGGGTAGCGTGGTGGCTGAGTGGGTAGTTTGATGGCCGAGTGGGTAGTCTGATGGCCGAGTGGGTAGTCTGATGGCCAAGTGGGTAGTCTGATGGCCGAGTGGGTAGTCTGATGGCCGAGTGGGTAGTCTGATGGCCGAGTGGGTAGTCTGATGGCCGAGTGGGTAGCCTGATGGCCGAGTGGGTAGTCTGATGGCCGAGTGGGTAGTCTGATGGCCGAGTGGGTAGTCTGATGGCCAAGTGTGTAGTCTGATGGCCGAGTGGGTAGCATGTGAGAGATGAGAAACATGCCCGGCTCTGACAACCAATAATTCGACTAGGCCTAGAACCATCGATCAAGTTACAGGATCGAATCCAAGCTGCGCAAACGTCAGCCTTTCGGCCGCATAACCATCCTAAATCCTCCCGATTGGTGATGAAGGAAGTGGAGGGGGGGAGGCGAGGTCAGCTAGGATATCTCCCGAGCTTCTCGATCTTGACATATGCCATCTATAAAGAGCAAGCACGCCATCAGTGCATGTTTACTGATACTAAACCGTCTTTAACCCCATGCGCTTTTTGCCACAGTTTCTTCACGATGTACCCGGTGTACAAGGACCTGTTCAAGGATCTGCGCGACACGCCCTTGGCGGAGCTGGCCAGCCACCCCAAGCTGAAGGCCCATGGACTGCGAGCATTCTACGCCATAGCCTCCATGGTGGACAGTCTAGATGACGTGGACATCACGGCGCAGATAATGGCCAAGACTGCCGCCGACCACTACCCCAGGGGCATCCGCCAGCAGCAGTTCATCGTGAGTTAAAGCCGCTCTTACAACAACCGATATAGGACGAAAAATTATTTAATTTGCTCCATAATAAGTAAGTTCAATAGATATATCATACGTAAATTATATATATATACACGAAATTCTAAGTTGAGTTTCAATTAACGTTAAATTATTTCATGGTTTCCCGTTAGATTGATAGTAATGGTGTTGTGAGGTGACCCGTATCACTGACCCCCCGATGATCTGTTGGCGTGAGTAACAACTCACTGTGTATTACGAGCAGCACGTGTTCGACGCCTTGCTGGACTTCCTGAGGGTCAGGCTGGGGGAGGCGTTCGATTCCCGTGTGAGGGATGGATGGCGGGCCATTATCGCTACCCTCCTGATCGTCACTGAGCGACGCCTGAAGGAACTGGAGGACAACGCATAGCTCGGAACAACGCATAGCTCCGGACAACACATAGCTCGCGACAACGCATAGCTCGCGACAACGCATTGCTCCGGACACCGCATAGCTCCGGACACCGCATAGCTCCGGACAACGCGTAGCTCGCGACAGCGCATAGTTCGGAACTTAGGACTTAGTTTAGGTTATCGCATAGCGCATTGCTCAGGAAATGACAAAGCTCAGGACATCACTTAGCCCACGAGACCCCGTAGCTTACCCCTCGAGGGCCCATATCTTAGCCAACGCGGACCCATGGCGCCAGCCCACGAAGGCCAATGGGTTAGCCCACGACTAGGCCCATAGCTTAGCCCACTAGGACCCATAGCTTAGCCCATGAGGGCCCATAGCTTATCCCACGAGGACCCATAGCTTATCCCACGAGGACCCACGGCGTAGACCATGAGGCTGATAGTTAGGCCCACATGATACTTGTGGCTGAGGCCACACGGATGGTTCGCCAGGCTACGTAGAGTAACTACTGCCAGACCAGTTGTGGCGTCGGAGGTTTAAGGTTTGCGCCTCAGTGTGGCAATGTCTATTGTTTGAGTGGGATAAAGATTTAGGGGGCTATTGTCAGAAGCTATTAACACTCTATTTAGACAGAGATGTGTACCATTGCCATGGTAATACCTAGTGGCGTGCGTATGACATATTTATATTTCTTGGTTTGCATAAAAATACCGCAGTGCACAAAGATACAGAGATACATGAGAACAAATAGTAGCCTTGTGTTTCAGACACCAGAACGAAATTGTACATTTAGCCCTTGTGTGTATGACGGGTGATTAAATCGATGATCATTAAGTTGAAATAAAGGAAAACGAACGAACGAAATGTGTTTGTTTAGTCGTATTGTCGTTCTAAGAGCGGACTGCGTACAAATAGACCTCTCGCGAAACTTGAGTCACTGCGCGAATGAGCGCGAGGTTTGTGATAACACTGCATCAAAGGAAACTGTAGAAACCCAATCCACACATATTGGGCCCAGAGATATCCTCTAGTCCGTATTGAGACGCCGGATGTGGAGACCATTTCAACATAAATTTTAAACTGAATCAAAGTATCATTTAAATGCAGTCTGATTTATTAATCTAGTTTGTGAGAATGGTCGTGTTCGCATGTTTATGATCTTTTATGTTGGACGTGTCGTGGTCTTTTATGACTCAATTATTCATACAAACTCCACCACTAATAATTCAAAAAAGAAAAAAAAAGTTAAAAAACGGAAAATTCACGAGAGCAGTGGTTCGCTATGATGTTCATCTTGAATAATTAGCTTCTTCGCCACAGTTTTCTGCTCTATTTCGTGTGAGTTTTACCTAAATATGTAGTTGGCTAATATGTGTACAATGAAGCGAATGTTTTCTGCGTTCAGCGACGACAATGGCGAACATTCTCATTTTTGATAATTCGACAAAAAGCATTATTGACATAAAGAACGACAATTTCCAAAGGTGTGGGTGTGCCACATTATTCTCAAATTTATTGATCACAGTTTTATCACATTGACCACAAGATCCTACGCGCCAACCTGGAACCAGGTTATGAGTGGTTAGCTGTCAGTTAACTCCACAGGTTGCCATATTAACGAGTGTAAGACACATACCTTAACGCCGTGTCACCCATACGTACAGCCTCCCCCCCCCCCCCCCCGCCACACACACATACCCACTCCCTTCCCTCTCCCACCCATTGCCTGAAGCCAAACACAGTCACCATTGAATCCCGTATTTGCGTTCGCGGTAACTGAAGTCCACTCATTTGTGTAACTTCGATGGAAAAGAAAAGCCCCTGCCGCATTACACCATAGTTCATACATCAATTCATCTGGAATCTTCAATAGAAGATGACAACCTTGTAACACAAGACTATCAGCTTCCGGTGACTGAGTGGCATTGACCAGCTCCACCAGACCGGGTCAACTGAAGGAGTTTGGGAGGCATAAGTCCCTACTCTCATTGAAGGAGTGTAATGGAGGTGACAAATGAGGGAGGGGGTGTGGGGGGGGGAGGGGCTTTTCCGTTGGACACGCAGATTATTCACGCATCAATGAGACAGCAAATAACATAGTTCGACAACATCCAACGGTAGGTATATAGCCAGATCTGTAAAAGAAGGTGCGAGCTCCGAGTGACTAGGATGAGGAGTTATTCTCTTGGGAAAGAGGATGTTTTTCCTCTTTTGAATGACAACTGAAGTTCGTCAATGCAATGCGTTGAAGAAAATGACGCACAAGAACAAGACAAACTAACAAGCATTCACTTAAATCCGGCCTTCTGTAGCCTAAAGCTCCAGCTGTCTCATTGTAAAATTCGATCGTTTTAATCCAGTATTCTTTGAAATATATTGTATTATTCATATAACAGTCAATGTGATCAAGAGACAATAATATCAACACAACTGTAATATTGTGTCCATTTGCATGTGCAGGTTAGGGGCGGATCAAAATATGCGGGATAGGGGTGGGGGGCGGTTTCGGGAGATGGCATGGCTTTTGGTTTTCATTTGTTAAATAGTACACTGCAATGCCGTATAGATTGCGGCCCTAAAAGGGGGGCCGGCTAACCACAAGAGTAGGAGCCAGTGCGCTGGCCGGACCTATTGTCGACTATTACACGCATAGGATAATAATATACTGTATATGGTCCCTTTCGTGGCAGTGATTGGACGAGTGTATGGTACTTACTGCATGAGGGGGCCAACTACATCAGTAAACCACGCCAAACACAACGTGACTGCTGCATGGGGTGAAATTTCACTGGCCTCGTCAGTAGTAATATGATCAACGAGTAAATATAATAGCAGGAAGTCATGACAGTCTGACTTGGAATATACAGGATATGTATAAATATATATATATATATATATATAACGCGGAGTTGACCTAAGTTGGAATGTACATATCGAT
This sequence comes from Arenicola marina, assembly GCA_964019135.1. Lineage (NCBI taxonomy): Eukaryota > Metazoa > Annelida > Polychaeta > Arenicolidae > Arenicola > Arenicola marina. The sequence goes on from OZ025251.1 coordinate 10,937,938, forward strand.
ATTATATATATATATATATATAATCAGAACTCGTTAATCCCGTACGTTGCATGGGGTCGTGCAAGCCATCACCCCTCCGCCACCCCGCCTTCCCTGTACTACCACCACCTTCTCTCCCCATCAACCCGTGGCCATAGGCCTATTCGTACAGCCTTCAGCCGTAGGTCTACGCCTTTAAAGCGATCACGTGCCCCACTCAACCCCTACACGCCCATCCTACCCTTATACCCCTATACGCCTAACAAGCAATTTACAATCATACCCCCTGTGACCCCCCTCCCTCGCGTCGTGCCCAGACTCGGAGAGAGTAGTGCTCAGGGTGACGTTCAAATTAGGGCGCTAATTACTGTCAATAGCTGGTAATTTGTCCCAGGTGGCGATGCTGGCTCCACCAATGACGACAGAGAGCGTATAGCGGCGGTGGGGCGGGGGTGGGGTGGGGGAGCGGGGGGGGGGGGAGGGGGCCGGCATGGTGGGTGGGGGATGGAGG